>JALMGA010000002.1:75606300-75626300 GCA_023333525.1 Aspidoscelis tigris stejnegeri | reverse complement strand
TTTTACCAATTACAATGTTTTTCCTGATTGAGATTGAAATTATAAGCTTTGGTGCACATGTTCCCCAGAACAGTGGTTGAGAAATACCATGTCAAAGAAAGGGGAGTTTTAGCTATATTCCAATTCCAATTCCAAAAACTGGGAGGCGGGGAGGAGGCATGTTCACTATCTACCTCCAAGAAACGAGGACTCCTAGGGATGCTTCTACTAGCTTCATGCAAAACCCTTGATGTATTTTTAGACAGTAGGGATATGGAAAATGGGACGGAACTTCGCATTTGTGAGAATGGAGCCATGTATCCCTGTAACATCAAGTGTGCATCTGAATCCACTCGAATCTGCTTTGAATGTGCTCCAAAGCTTTGAAGACACAAAAGCTTTCATTTCCCATATGAAGGTCAGTCTTTGAATATAGGAAAGGTGACAAACATTTTTTGCCCATCCCTAAATAACAGTCCATGCAAACATGCATGGCACAGTTAATCAAACAAGAAAAAGAAAATGAGAATGTTTCACTCTTTTGCTGTCAGAATATTTTCTCACCTAAAGGAACCCTCTATGCAGTTCTGCATGCTGTGTTAAACAGGACCTGTAGACTCCAAGCACGGAAAACATAAGTAGTGGAACCTTTTCTAGTGAGATTCCTAGGGCTTAACCCATGGCTAAACATTTTGAAAAATTGTTACTGTATGTTCTGCATCACAGGAAGAGAAGTGGGCCATTAACTAGTGCACTTGCAAGCACTAGGTAAGTACAGTCCATGCCCTGCATGGGGCCGGTCCTCTTCAGGGTGCTGCCATTTGCAGTTGTTTCAGGTGTCAGCGTGCTTGCACGGCACCTCAGATGACCCCGAAGGACCAGAAGAGGCACAGATGCTCACCACTGGATGTAATTAATTGGGTAAGTTTAGTAAATGTGTGGAGCACGATTTCAAGCTCACACCTAGTGCATGATTCGGGAACTTTGGGGAAGGCAGCCTCAAGGTGCAGATTGGAAGCAATTGGAAGCACTGCACCATTTCTTGTATTTTGAAATAAAACTTTTTTAAAAAATGATCATTAACAAGCATCAGACAAAGGACCATCAGTATTTATGGGGCATTAAGACTTCTACCATACAAGGCCAACATAGTTTTCACTGCCATAACTTTATCTTTTTAAATCATCATCATTATCATGGCTTGGGTTCACGGATGAAGATTAGGGAGGGCTCAACCCGTGCTTGCTGCATGCGCATTGGTGGCTAAACAGACCAATGCAGGAAAGGCAGGTCCAGTTGCAGAAGGTACAGGGAAAGGTCTCCTTGGGTGATACTGTAATGGCATGGTTCTTCCTGCATTGTCTTTTCTCCTCGAGAGTGGTTCTGTGCACATTCTCAAAGGAGGCAGCAGCGTTGTGGATGGTGTGTCTCCATGCCTCTTGATTTGAGGCCAGAGTGGGCCATTGATTGTGATCAATATGGCTAAGGCTCAGGGATTGCTTCAGGGAGTTCTTGTATCTCCTCCTTGGGGCTCCTCTGTTTCAGTAGCCGGTGGTGAGTTCACCATAGAGGTGATGATCCTGCATCCTAGACGTGTCCCGCCCAATGCAGCTGCGTCCTCAGCAGCGTGGCCTTGATACTGGTAGCCTCTGCTAGTTCAAGGACAACAACGTTTGTCACATAGTCAGACCAGAGATGTTTGTACAATGTTCATACAGTACAATGGCTGTGTAGACGTTGATCTTTGTGCTTTTCTTCAAGTGTTTCTGTCTCCTTCAAACTGACTTCCAGCCCCAAAAGCTCTGTGACCTCTGTAAAACAGGATGTTATACGCTGCAGGGCTGCTTCTGTATGGGTAACAAGGGTGGCAAAGACCAGCTCACGGACAAGATCATTTAGGGTCTTAGTGTGGGCTTTTAGTCCCCTTAGGTTGAATAGGCTGCCGTTGGTGCTATATCGAATGTATATGCCATTTTCTTCATTGAGGTCTGTCGTGAGCCTTTGAAGCATCATACTGAAAAAGACTGTGAAGAAAGTTGGCACAAGAATGCAACCTTGCTTTACACCATTGACTATTGGAGAGGGCTCTGAGAGTGCATTGCCATGCCTAACTTGGCCACGCTGATCCTCATGTAATAGGATGATCATTTTCAGGAATCTGGGGGGAACATCCTAATCATTCCAAGATCTGCCACAGGCCTTTTCTGCACACTGTGTCAAAAGCTTTGGTGAAGTCGACAACATACAGTTCTTTGTTTTGTTCCCTGCATTTCTCTTGCAGTTGCCTGAGAACACATACCATGTCTGTGGTCCTCCTGTTAGCTCTGAAACCACATTGGCTCTCAGGTAGAAGTTCTTCTGTGATGGCAGGTGCGAGCCTGTTCAGGAGTATTCTTGCAAGGATTTTTCTGGCAATGGAGAACAGAGTTATTCCACAGTAGTTTGAGCAGTCTGACTTTTCTTCTTTCTTTTTGTTCAAGATAATGATGACTACATCATGGAGACGTTGCGGTAGTTTGCCTTGTTCCCAACAACACACAAGGAACTCATGAAACCTGGTGTGGAGTGCAGTGGGATTCCACCCAAATAACAATAACAATAACAATTACTGATATTATTTATTTGTTTTTTAATTCATATTTATGTCCTGCCTTGTACTCTAAGCTAGAGTAAAGAGGTGCGACTTCCCCTTGCATCTAAGGCCCCTTCCAGATTAGTAGATTAAATCTGCAGTATTAAAAAAAATTGCAGCTTACATGCTGTAAAGCAGCGGTCCAGTGTCCAGACTGCAGCAGCTCCCATAGCTTCCTGCTCGGTGAGCTGCAAGACTTCCATGTGGCCTGCATGGTCACATGGGGTAAGGCACGTGCCACGTGGGATGGGGCAGCCAATGGGAGCTGAGCTGCAGTCTCAGTTCTCACTGGCTCTTCTCGCTATCCTGTCCGGACTGGTGGGAAGCTTCAAATTTACTTAATGCTGTGCAGCGAGTGCTGCTATATCAGCATTAAGTATCAGCATTAAGTGCAGCTCTATCTTGGCTGCACTTTCCAATGCAGAACATCAAGAAGTCTGGATTCAGCCTAAATGCAGTGATGAGACTAGACATACTTTAGATAGGAGGCCAGTCCACAGGCTGAGAACTTCACAGAGGTCTTCTCACATGTCTTTGGACCTTTAACTGTTGGTAGAAGTAGATCTACTGCAGACCTTAGGCAGTTCTGTTTGGAATGAGGTGTTTCTTTTGATATTTTGGGTCCACGTTGCTTAGGGCTTTATAAATCAACACAAAAATGAAACAAATGGTACAGAATGTAACAGAAGGGAAACTAACAGATTAGTTTATTTCAGAGCAAAACATCATTTGAAAGAAAAGCTACTCACTGCTTCAAGAACCTAGGCTGAAGTGGACTGTAAATCAGAAAAAAGAAAAAAAGTTTCCTTGGAACCAGAAATATAAAATATCAAAAAGACACACTCCAGTAACTATTTCTCATTATATGCATGGCACTGGAGTACACGTTATATAGACACCTTTTCCCAGCCCTGAGACATATTCTTGGAAGACATCTTCTTTCCTCTGAATTTCACCATCTTTTTCAATTTATGCTTTTGAACTGGACAGGCAATACATGGTTATGTATGATAGGAAACCTGAAATCATCTCATTTCAATTTCCACGTAATGTAATGGTAATACTGAAGCTAAAATGTTCTCTGCAATTCACTGTCCCCTTTTGCAGGTGGCAAATTGAGAAGGAACATTTAGATTGTTTTCAGAACAGAGGGCCAAAGGGAAGCAAACTGGTTTTCTGTTTGGTTGTTTTGTTTTCTATGGGGGTCAAAAACACAAATGGCTGAAGTGTCTTTTCCTCTTCCCCCCCACCTTTCCCTTTTCTTTTAAAAGCTCCCTGATAGAGTGTTATCAGGCAAGAAAGCTTTTTTTCTCTTTCCCCAGTAACTTCAGTCTATTCTCCCTTTCTTCGTGTTTCAGTTCAGAGTTGACTAATACCCATCACGTCCAGTGAGCGAATATTGCTTTACGTAGTATCGCATCTACCATTAACTCTTACTCTGAACTCTGGAAAGACATAAGTGAATATATAAGAAGACCCTAAACCTTTTTAAGGCAGTCACTCTGTAAACAATTAGGAGGAAGTTTTTGTTTTTGTACTTTACTGCCATGGGAAAGTATCACACGGCAGGTATGATCAGGAATGGTGGCCCACATTAGCAATGTAAACGTCACTCCATTCTCAACTTCACCCAGACTTAATCTGAGTCTCAGTGAAGTGAGAGTGGTCCTGTCCTGATCACCATAGCAATGGCCATACATACCAGACCACTGGTTCACTAATCAGCAACATGGTGTGCAACTGCACAGCTGCCTCTGCCTCCATGAAACATTTGCACAGGAAGTAATGCAGACGTGGCATTTGGGGATGGAGCATTTTTTACAGCTGTGGCGTGTCCAAAGCTATTGACAATCAGAGTAACTCTGGGCCTCTCTGAGATGGGGGGGGGCAGCACTGTGGTGTGTGCTAGGCCATCCTGATTGTTGAAGCACAAACAGGCCTATACATAGCATCCCACATACTATGACAAAGTGGCTCGAAAGCAGAAGGTGGCAAGTGCGTCATGCAAGCATTCCTATTCCACCTCGATTTCCCATCTAAAGTAAATTTTCTTTAATGTGGATTAGAGGCAGGGTGATACATGAGTTCCCACATACAGCCACCTCTAAGCCATTTTTGAGTCACTCTTTAATGGATGTGGATGCAGCCTTTGTGAAGTCCACACACACGAAAAGGGGTACAGTGGGGCCCTGCTCTTATCTGCTATGTTCTTATTATCTTATCTTACCTATTTATTTGTGTAGCACCTTTTCAGAGAAACCTCTCAAAGAAGTTTACAAAATAAGCAATACACCTCTGTAATCCAGACTTAACAATGCTAATATGCCACTAGTCCTCAATATAAAGGACTACCAGATGGAGCATACTTGCATAAGGATTAAAAAGGCCCTGAAGAGGACTACAGGGGACCATAATCTGGAATTAAGGTAAATGCAGAGAGGCCCTTAGTCTGGCATCTATTAATACGGCAACAGAATACCAGAAGAAGGTAAGAGATAAGACGAGTGGACTTAGGCAGGCATTATTCAAAGCCAGTTTTATCCACTCAACCAGACCCAGGGTGTTTCTGCACCTTCACTTTCCTGGGACAGCGTCCCAGGGAATTCAGGATGGGGGATAGATCCAGCATCCACTATTTGGGACACTGGATCTATCCCAAACCTTGCCAGTGCTTCTCTAAGCCCTGGTGAGCTGCAGTTCACCTCCATTATGGAGATAATCATGGAGCCATGGCAAAGGTGCAACATCATTGCCACGGTGCCTAGACAGCTCAGCGTGCAATGTGCTTGCACCACCTGGTGACGTACTCCATCTGCACCTCTTCCATCCAGAAGAAGTGTTAATGAGAGCATACAGGGCTGTCCTAGCTCTGCTGCTAGTATAGAAGTATAGCAGTTACAACTGCTACACTGCTACATGCACCGAGCTGCTCTGTGTAATGCAGATGCTCTGTGTTGGAGTGCCCAGGAGTTCCTCACTCAGGTAAGTGTGAATTCATCCCCAGTCATAAGCTCTTAGTATGGCACTTGTTTATCAAGCAGCAGCAGATTACCTGCAGAAAGAGAAGACAAGAGATGGAATACCCTCAAGCAGGTTACAGAAAACCCCAGTTGTATCCACTGAACCTCTCTCAGTTGTGGATGGCTGCAGGATGATTTTCTGTGTGCACAGAAGGGAACAAGAGTAGTCTTTTTAGCTGCAAGGGTCTGTACCTAATGCATAGACATTAAAATGTAAGGTCATAGTACAACACAACTGTGAGTCCAAAATTTTGATTACCCTGCTGCTTCATATGTATAGGTCATGAAAGTACGGCAGACATTCAACGACATGGTAAAATGACACTAGAAGATATGACTGCAAGGAATGAAGAAGAAACAGCAGCTAGCTTGTTCTGCCATCTGGCTCCCAGCAGTGGCCCTTCCCAACAGTGGCCCTTCCCAACAGCCACCAGAAAGCTCTGTACTGAGAGGAGTAAGACAGTAACTGGGTTGCTCAGCCACCTTGCTCCCACAGGTTGCCCATCTGTCCTCTAACTGCCACCAATAAGCTGTGAACCATCTTGCCTGAGGGGAAGTGGTGAAAAGAGAGCAGGGTGGGTTGTTCTGCCATCTTGGCCCCATAAGAGGCCCCTCCATCCTCCAACTGCCACCAGAAAGCTGTGAACCATCTTAGATGAGAGGCGTGGAGAAGATCCTGTGGTAGTAATAGGTAATTTCCTCCTAAGATTAGAAACACTTTTCCCTCCCTTTCTGGAAAGGCATGAGAATGCCTTCATTCCTTTACCTCTTATGTAGTGCCTAGTACTAAAGCCCATTTCACACCTTTATTTGGTTCAATGGCTAAGTTCTGGAATAGATTGGGTGTCTGCAATTTGTGACGCCTAATCTTTTGCAAACTCAGCCAGAACTTCACCAAGACCAAATCTCATGCCATGGCAATGATGCCAACAGGCATGCACAGCGCGGTTTCCATGGTGACATCCTGTGTGACCTGGTTGCACACTACATTTGCACCTCTTCCACCAGATGCAGAGCTGTTTCTGGTATAGAAAGGGTTCCGCGTGATGTGGGACTGTCCTCTGTCTTCATCTTTTCATCTAGTGCAAAAAAGCCCTTGGTCTCTGATCTAATTATACTCCATAGTTAACAGTTAACTTTGAGAGAAGAATCTGTGTGCCTCATTGGTGCAAGCCATTAAACCTAAGATTAGTTTTCATGTATAATAAATCTCCACATCACAAACAGGCTCTTTGCTGAAAGCACTAATTACTTTGTTAATGTGCTCTTCCGTCATGGAGCTACTTGGAAAGAGGATTAAAGCTTAGGTGCATCTAGTATCTAAGTAATCTAGGGCAGGGCTTTAAAACCTACCATTTGGATGCCCTCAGGTAGGGGTGTCCAGATGCCTAGTCATACAAGCACACAACTCCCACTTCGTTGGAATCATAACATACTTCCCAGTGGGATTTCCCAGTCAAAAACTACCACTTCAGGAAAAATGGCTTTGAAAGAGCATGTAAAAATGAATGAGTGCATATCATGCACCACTCTCCCTTCTGCTAGGCATTCTTGCTCAGGGCACTGGCACAGGCCTTGAAGTTTTGATAGCAGGATCCTCTTCTTTCTGTGTCAGCTCCCTGAACACCCCTGTTCCCTCCCACACCATTTTCCTTTTGTATCTTGTCTCTTTAGATTGTAAGCCTGAGGGCAGGGACCTGTCTAAGATTAATATAATATTGTAACCCGCCCTGAGACCTTCGGGTATAGGGCGGGATAGAAATACAAATAAATAAATAAATAAATTTAGAAATCAATATTTTCTTCACTGACCAGCTGGTGTGGGTATATAGCTTGTACACTTGGGTTACGCCTGCCAACATATCAAAACATCTGACGAACAAACCAACTACAATACATCTATTCAACATTTGTGTCAAATGGCTCATAGTTACATATTTTATTCTTTTTGTGGTAGAGAGCATATGCCAGTCTAAGACTTTTAAATCTACACATATGTGCAGAGACATGCACCCAACACGCATGCCTGCACACTATAGACAACCTACTTAGCATGGGACACATTGACAATGTTGGGAAGGCACTGAAGCATGGTGATATTTTTGGTAGATTTTGGTAGGTTTAAGCAGAGATGTTGCTCTATGTGACAGTCACAAAGTTGTCATATCTGATTTGTTGCCAGACTCTAAAGAATCTACAAAATCATATCTACATTTGCTTTACCTACTTCTCATCTACTTGTATAATTGTTATAAAAATAAGCTGAGAGGCAGCAAATGTTGTGGAACTAGAAGCAGATGTTGGAAGTGATGGCATTAGCAACAGAATCACTTCTAGCGAGGCATTCAGTTTCTGAACAAGATAAATTTCTGACATTGTGTCAGTACATAAGTGAGGAACTGGAGATTCCAGAAGACGGAAAGAAAATATTAATGTTTATCCCTCCAGGACGATGATCTTTTTCTAAATAATTTAAAGAAAAGCCTATGGTTGTGATTGCCTGTCTTGAAAGGCCACTTATACCTGGTGATACCCCCATGACCCCATTGCCCTAATCACCATCCACTGGAGGGAACTTAATAAAACTTGACATTAGATATGTCTAAGGCTGTTCATGGTAATCATAATAACAGTTAACTGTGACAACCTAAGAACCCAGTCTGGCATGTCTAAATCCAGGCACCATCTCAAAGTACTGTATTCAATGCAATATGCAGTTGGTTGCCAACTTCTTAAAGCCAATAGTGACACTATTGAACATGACACGGTCCTTTGAGTTTTCCCCTGCTAAATGTGTAAAGAGTATTAGTAAGGGTCGGGGGGTGTCTACAGGAAAATTAATAGCATGACAGAACTCGATGAAGCAGGACAGAAAATGTGAAGCTATCAAAGCATATTCATCCTTAGATGCCTATATTTCATATTTCTTAAAGTGCTAAAGAAACAGAAACACAGACTAGCCACTACCATTGCAGGAACACGACACTCAACTCTATCTCTCCATTCTTTTGGAGTCAAGCAGCTGAAGTCCTTGACCACTGCCTAGAAGCAGTGATGGGCTGGATGTGGGCCAATAAACTGAAAGTGGATCCAGACAAGAGGCCTATTCACACTTAGGCCTCTGGTGAATGATTAGGACAGCTCTGGGACAGAGCATACGCATTTACTGGAGGCCAGTTCTGAAATCATGTTCCACAACCTTAGCCCTGGCTGTCCCAGAACTGTCCAGCAGGCTACCCCGATGGTTGGCAGCCCCTTTTGGGGGCAGGACTAGACCAGGTCTTGGGGTCCTGCTGGCTGCTAACACCCTGATCGAGTGCCCACCCCCACCTTGGGGTGTGTGCCACACCCAGCCCCCCCCCACACCCTTTACCTGACTGGACCGTGGCAGCATTCATATGCACTTTGCGTTACCATTGCTTCTGCACATCAGAGGAACTCTGTGATCAGACACACACACAAAATCATCTCTTTAGAGAAGGCTTTGAGACAGTATTTTTCAGTCCTCCCATCCCACCTGTCCTAAACATTATGTGCTGGAAAAGACAGATCAGAGAAGGCTTGGGAACATGAGGGTTGCACACAGTTTCTCAGAGGCACCTCAGGGGCACCCCTTTTGTTATGTCTCTATCATATGTGGAACTCTTGCACCAGTAATGTTTGCTCCAGAGGACCAAAAATGTAGCATGAAGTCAGCCATTTCCCACCCCCCTCCCCTCAGTTTTCCAAGGGTACTGTAGCCAGAATTCAGCATGCTGAGTCATCTTGTTTTCCCATTGCCCATCCACATGGGAGGAGGCATGTTACACTGACCAAAAGAACCTCAGAGGGATTTATCCAGGATTACAAATATGTCACTTTGGATGGTAGCTGGGGTGGCATGAGGTCTGCAGGTGGCAATTGCATGAGGACACCAAGTGCCCAGGGCATCCTGCTGTTTGGGCATCCAATCCCAAGAGTGCCCAATAAGGTGCCTTAAATGTCCCTGTGGGTGACACCACTGCAGTTCACCTTGCAGACCTGGTTCTTGTGACAACCATTTAGCTGATTTTTTATTTGGAGGATTTGTTATTATTGTTTTTCTATTAGGCAAATAATAAAAAGGCTGTCTGTCATACTTATAAATGCTTTTTTAAAAATTGGTTTTCAACAAGTGCCATTTCCCCTTAGCCTAGATACAATTATTTCTTTCTTTCTTTTCCCACTTCTTTTTTCTTTGATTTCATTATGTGAGGAATAACATTTTACTCTTCCTCTAATTATATTCAGCATTGTGTTGAGAAACAGCAGTGGACACAAGACAAAATTTCCTGTAATCAAAACAACCCTATTCTAAAAATTATTCCAAGGGAAGTAAAAACCTATGCTACAAAACAGCCTCCTTAAAATAGACCTGGCATCTTGCGTTATTAGCAAATACTATAATAACAATGGGCTCTTTGAATGTGGTCTTAGGATAGGTTTATGGGCTTTGTCTTATTGTCTACCCATTCCTCAGAAAAAGAAGAAAAGAAAAAGAAAGAGGAAAAAGGGAAACAAAGCCATCTTCCCAAAAGGAAATAAGTAATAAAATCGAGTAAGATTTCTTATTCCTAATTTTTTCCATACACATTCTAAACAGAAGAATGTCCAAAGCCATTTTATTCAGTACTTAGGACAGTTTAATCTTTACATTCTGCTCACAAACATCACAAATAGCAGTATAGTAATAGGCTTTTAAAGTAAATTTTACTTCACCCTTCTATAACCCTCCCATTTATAAGTAGAAAAGCTTCACAGAAAGGTTTGGATTTTGTGTGAGATGATGTAAAGCATCTGATGTCAAAAATATCCAAGTGTATTTATAAAACACCCTGTTGAGGTTTTTTTTTTTTTTAAAAAAAAACTGAGCTATTACATTTTTAATTAATAGATTTCCCACCCCCCTTTTTAACAAATGTTGTGTTTTACTGCCAGCATGATCTCACTGCTTTACGGTATCGATAAATGAAGGCACACCTGCACTATAAAATGCACTTTATATGAAGCAGGCCATTCATGTTTTTATAGCCCATTTTTCACCCATTGTTCTTAGGTCATGTCATAGGTGTGTTGTAATGTGCTGTGGAGGTGGGCGGCTTGAAGATCAGCTTAACAAGATTGCCTAATTTCACCAACTTTAGAGCCAAAATCTGGCCTGAAAAATGCAGAACTAATATCCCAACAGGCAAACTAAAATGATGTCACTTCCTCATAATTGTCCAAGATAAACATCTATTTCCAGATCGCTTGCACTTATAACATGAATTCTGCCTCTTTCTCTTTATTCCTTCACTAACTATTCATGATTCCTTTCCCATTTCTTTCGAACAAATTTAATACTAACCTAGTGAATGTCTGAACTTTCCTGGATCTTTGTAAAGTGCCTTGGTTTTATTATGTTAGTTCATATAATATAACAATGTTCATTCCAAATGTAATGATGTTTTTGGAGACTGGGAACCTATAAGCCGTTTTTAAAAACCTTTTGCATTCTGCAACGTGCACACACACAATGGTTTCATACAGGCTCCTATTACCTAATTAGGAAAGGGATGAAAGGATTAGTTTTTGCATACGTTTTTGAAGAAGAGAACAATATGATTTTACATTACTGTTTTTAAATTTCACATTACTCATGAACTCATAAACGTAAGTTAATAAGGCCAGTGAATGTAAAAGTGGAATAGATAAAGTCACTGAATAGAATGACCAATACGTTGTAACTTTGGCTTACATAACTGTAATGTGTAAGTCCCTAAATTAGTTTTTACTGTATTTTTCTGTTTGAGAACTCATAGGACTAATCTCTTCAAGGGGAAATCCATGTATGCAAATAAGACAAGAGCACAATATGCTGCAGGGAACTTAAGCCTCAGTTTGAAGCAATATCACGGAGTGGGGAAAAACCCAAATGTTGACCATTCTGTACTATACCTACATACTATACCTATACCTGCCATCTTTTCTTTGAAGCATGATTGTAAGAGGAAATGTTGAATGGCGATACTGACAGGGCCTTGAAGTTGTGTTAACAAAACTGGCAGGCTTATATCCCGGAATAGGGACCTGCCATAAAATTAGCATGTGGATCGTAGGTCCCTATTCCAGGATATAATCCAGAATAAGGTCTGGTGCAAAAAGGCCCAAATGTAAATCAGAACTAAGTACAAAGGGAGAGGACCAGAATGGTCACAGTCTCCGTGTTCATACTCTAATCCAGGTTTGAACACTATGGGTGAATGGGGTGGAGTGGCTACACAGTTGCATGCCACAGGCCAATCTCATGGCAATATCCCAATACACACCAGATGTTGGCATGGCCATGACCATACTGCCATGATGATACCATCCCACTTTGTAAAGTGCAAACAGACCCCTAGAATGGGGTGGACAAATCACTTTGGGGCCCGCCAAACATTCATTCAAGAGCTAAATTGACATTGGATTAGGGCAACTAATGATAAATAGTAAAACTCAGTTTTGGGGATTCAGCTGTTGATCTTAGATTTAGACCACTGCCTTGGTCTTTGCCGCCTATTACCCGTTTGAATCTGTATTAGACCTTTTACTGAAATATGAGATAGAAGTTAATAACTTCCTGTATTACATGCTGAAGACTTTTATGTCAGGCTTCTGCTGGAAGATAAAGCGCCTACTACAGTGGTTCTCAACCTGGGGGTCGGGACCCCTTTGGGGATCGAACTACCCTTTCAGAGGGGTCGCGACCAGTCTCCCGCCACCCTTCCCTCCCACCTCTGAGCTGCTCTGCCCCCATGGTTGGGGGTCTCCACAACATGAGGAACTCCATTAAGGGGTCACGGCATTAGGAAGGTTGAGAACTGCTGGCCTACTATCACTTCTCTGGTGGGAAAGTTCCGCTCTTCAGACATTAGACCCTGTAGCTCGCTCTCTCCTATTCCCTGAGAGGGGGCCAGAGTTTGAAATGCAAACACCACCTTCAACCCCTGATTTTAACCTCACTGGGACCCATTGTGACTGACAAATCAGCTGCACTGTTATTATCTTGGCACAAAGTAATATTTGCTTGTGGTTTTGGTTTGCACTCCAAACCACTTGTGGAGCAGCAGAATAACAGTATAGTCTCTCACAGACACAGGTTTGTAATAGTTTGCTTTCATGATAATTGATATTCGGCCCCTCTCCAGGACTTGTCTTTTGCTTGGTGCCATTTCTAGGACTCCTGTTTCCACTGCTCTTAGCAGTTGCATTCCCCTACATGCAGTTCCTTATCTCTCAGGCACTCCTCAGCTTTGACCAGTTTGCAACCTGGGTTCCAGCTCTGGAAAATATGGTTTTGCTCTTTAAATATTGTATCTCTTCCTTCCTGCTTGTTTGCTCTTCAACCGCTTAGGTAAGATCTTCAGAGGACCTTTATAGCACTATGACAGCACAGTGGAGATGCAAGGATCCCTTATAGGACTGATTGTGTTAGAAGAGCCCAGGATCGTCATGGCCCTGCACTCAACAAGAGCACAGTTTGTGCTATAAATACTCATTTAAGTGCAGAGCTCTTTCTTCTTCCCCTGCTGTGGAAACTTAATTTAAAGAAGAAGAGGAGGAGGAAGATGAAAAGAATTGGCTTTTATACCCTGCTCTTCTCACTCTTTGAGGGACTCAAAGCAGCTGACAAATCTTCTGTTCTTCTCCCCACAACGGCTACCCTGTGAGGTAGGTGAAGTTGTGAGAGCTCAGAAAAAAAACTGTGACTAGTCCAAGGTCACCCAACTGGCTTTGTGGAGGAGGCTGGAATCGAGGCAGGAGACTATCAGTTAAAACACTCTAAGCACAAGACCAAACTGGCTCACATGTCCCTGTTGGGTAACAGATGACGTCCACAGCCATTTCCTGCACGCTGGATAATGGGCACAGTTAGGAACACGGCTTGTAGTGATGTTGCCATTGCAGCACTCATCAGTTGGCAAGCAAAGACCGCTGGGAAGGGCAGCTTCCATTGTCACATGGAAGATGCCTTAGTTTACACCATATTGGTTAGGTAAACTATCTGAATTCATTGTTAAAGGCATCAGTGTCTTTAATTCTATATTCCAGATTCTCAGCATGTGTCATTGCTCATTCTTGCTTCTCTGCAATAAAACTCTGACTGGAAGATAAGCTTATAATACTTCCCTATCCAAACTTTTTCTTGGGTTCATCTCTTTCGGGGGATCAATTATGGTTAAAAACCCACCCCAAATTAAGGGCGATCAAGATTCCTATGTGCTATCCTCGTAATGCCCTTAATTCTTCTCCAGGGGGAAAAATATTTTAAGTTAGAAAGGTCTGAAACAGAAAATGCTGAGAGCTAGAGCAAGAGAAACCCTTGTTTTTTTGTTTTTTGTTTTAAACCCCAACAGCTACTTACTACTCTGGCTTGCTCTCAAACCAGAGTTTAATGTACTAAATTCCTAGGGTTGGCCAAGTCTATTTCTAGAAGAGCACCATGAACTACAGATATGGAGATTTCCCTATGCGATATCTCATTCCCTTACAACCCTACAGATGCCAATGGTTGGCACAAAGTATAAAAGACAAAGGATTTAACCTTCCTGATGTGCAGAGTCTCAAAATTTCTATGAAAAGCTTAGAGAGATGCTAGACCATATTCACAATGATGGCCATTATCTTTGCACAGGACAAAGCCATTTGTATTGGGAGTAGCTTGTCTTGTGCCAGCCCCCAAACTGGTTCTGAAGCCCTCACCTGGGGTGATTTCACACTTCACTTCCCATCCACTGGATGGGAAAGGAGTGTAATCACCTAATGCTGACTAGCACTTGCACTTGCAAGTGCTACTCTAAGCCCCACATGATCGGTCACTCACCTGTGACTGGTCCTTGGGCCAGTCCTCTTCTGATGCCAGGCCCATTTTAGTGCCTGAAGGAAATGTGAAAACGTATAGAACAGGATAGACAGACCAGTGACATCTTCAAAGCTGGAGAGCTTTTGTTCCCTCGCTTCAAAGAGAGAGAGGCCGTGTCTTCACGGCAACCTTATTTCGCTTTCCCTAAACCGAGATAACAGAACTGGATGCAAACGCGAATTTGCCTGTTCCCATTACTTTCAGCTTAATCGCGTTCAATCCGGATTCTGAGGACGTACGTGACTCAAGGGGGGACTCCAGTGGCTACCTTTTAAAAGCCGCTTTTCGGGGCTGCCCTCTCCTCTTCCTCCTGGCGTGAATGTACCACCCATAACAGACCTCTTCACGGAGCCTAGCTGGGGGGCTGCCTTGCCTGAATGGAGGAAAAACGGCACCAGGCAGGCAGCGATTCTTTCCCCTCCTCTCCCGATTGCTCAGGAAGCGTAGCAGCGTCGGGAAGTCAAGCCCCTTTACAGCTAAACATTCACACATCTCTCCAAACGGCAGTTGCTTTTGTTTCTTTCCCCTTTTTAGAAGGTCAGCACTTTCAATAGCAAGATGGTTATCAGGTGTGAATTGCTTGTTTGCTACAGTGGATTGCTTGGATTACTATTCGGGCTGCTGCTGCTTTTACAGCTTGCTTTGGAAGCAAGCTATTGGGGGAGGGAAACTCTCATCCCTTAACACGGAAGAGTTCCCACAGTAAAAAATGTAAAACGTTTCAAGTGCATGAACCGGAGTGAGACCTGTTGAAATCAGGATTGAGATTCATCATGGTTTGGGGTGGTTTAACATGGGGAAATCATGTTAAGCCAAACTGCCGTCTGGACTCCGAGGATTCAAAACATTTTGAATCCGAACTAAGGTTGCCGTGAAGACACGGCCAGAGAGAGCAATAGAAAGTGAGGTTCAAGGCATGAAGACATCATGGGCCTCATCTCCAGTGCTTAGTTTCCCATCATGGGGATGGAGCCTAACTTGGTTGCCTTTTCCCTATCGCTGAAGGGAATGCAATAGAATGAAGTCTCCTTTCCTCCCATACCATCCCTCATTACGTATTCATGAAACTAAGTCCACAGCTCGAAGATCTGCAAGAAACATGGGAGCCCTTGAACACGTGCTTAGCCTGGAAGACTTCCCACAACAGACACTGTGAACTACAGTAATTTTTTCTATGAGTCCTTTTAATACCAGAAAGTGTGTGTGCTTTGTGATGACTTTCTGACATTAAGGTTAGACCAACAATAAAATCCCTTGAATTCTTCTGAATAAAGCAAGGGTCCCTTCAAGACCAGCAAAATTAATTTGCAGTTATATAAAAATTTGCAGCATACCTGGCTGCAAAATGAAGACTCGTTGTCCCCACCGGAAACAGATGTCTGCAACTTCCTCCTCGGCAGCTGCAAGATTTCCGTGGCACACGCATTGAGGCACGCGTCATGTGGCATGGGACAGCCAATAGGAGCTGAGCTGCAGGCTCAGCTCTCGTTCGCTGTTCTGGCCATCCTGTCTGGACTGGCGGGAACATTCAAATTTACCTGATACTGTGGAACGAGTGCTCATTGTTCCACAGTAGGTAAATTCGAAGTAGAGGCAGCATAATGCGACACCACTACAAAGTATAGGGCATCAGGTGTGAGGCCCATGGCCCAAATGCACACGCTGGAATGCGCAGTATTCCTAAGTGTGGATGCACCCCAACAAAATGAAATATAATTTTCTAGGACAAAGTTTGCAAAACATATTTCTGGTCACTGAAGGAATCTGAGCTTCTCAAGAAAATTATTTTCCAACTGCTTCTTTGGTGAAACCAGGGGCAACTTTGTGCTTTCCTTCCCGTCTGCTGGATGGATGGGAAAGGAGCGCAATGAACCAATACTGACTAGTGCTCGCACTTGAAGCACTGGTCAATGTTAGCCATTCCTCCCCCACCCCCTTAATTGAATACTTACCTTGATTCAATTGCTGGGCCGGTCCCCTTCAGGGCCCTGTCACTGCAACTGTACATGTGTCATTGCTGTTACAATGTTGATGTTCTGCACATTTGTGTCGGGGGGGGGGGGGCAGCAGGGCTGCCAGCAACAGCCCTGCTGACATCCTCGTCCAGCAGAGGAGCAAATGTTCCCTGGCTGGACGCAGCAGGCAAGTGACTGTGGAAGGCTGAGGAGGATGAGGAGCACTATTTTGTGCTCCACATGTAGTGCATGATCAGGGAATTTCTGGGAAGGCAGGAGGCACCTGGAGGCTGCAACAGCCTCCTCCAAGTGCAGATGCCCTTCCCCAGAAGTCCTCTAAACATGCACTATGGGTTGTAGCGCAAAATTGGCCCTATGTCAAAAGAAAGCAAACTGCTCCTCACAACTATCCAGTTTGTTGGAATTCACCTTCAGTTTACTGCCTTTAATCCAGCTCAGAAACTAGTCCAGAACTTGCACTGTCTCTAATTTAAAATGTAACCCTGAGGTGCTCCACGGCAGAACTGACAGGGGGTGTTTTTGCATTTGCCTTCCCATCCACTGGAAAGGTACAGAACAAACTGATGTGTACTAGCATTCACACTAGGGAATGCTAGTACATGATAGCTTAGGCCCTGTGCACCTGGATGCTTATCTTTGTCTGGTCGTGTTTCTGATCCTCCACAGTGTGCCGGCACCTTGCATGATGGCATGTGCTCCGTCACTATGGCAACAATGACAATCTGCACATGTGCAGTCCCACCAGGGGGCATCTGAGATTCCAGTGCACGTGCGCAGTAACTCAGGTGACTCCTTGCACCTGAAAAGGTACAAGTGCTCACCTCCAAGATGGGAAAGGTAAGCTTTGGGCTAGGTTCTGTAAGGGGTGGCTTGCTTGTGGTGCAGTTAATTAGCATCTGGGCTGGCAGGAGGCACTTGTGGGTTGTAAAAGCCTCCTGCAAGTGCAGATGCACCTGCCCAGATGTTGTCTAATTGCAAACTAAGAGGCCAAGTGTAAATTGGCCTAGGCACTCAGGCATCCAGTTATACCCTCTGAGTCTTGGAAGTAGGAAGAAGCCCATTGGAATCTTGCATCTCCCAAAGATCCAATAAAAATTAGAACCTATGGGCTGATGGCATGAAAGCTGCTGAAAGGGGAACATCTGGGCAGGTGCATCTGCAGTTGCAGGAGGTGCTTACAGCCTACAAGTGCCCCCTTCCTTCCCAGATGTTCACCTATCATGAACTAGCTGTGGTCCACGACGCCATGCACCTCAAGCTCACCAACCCTTATCCCATGCAACCAGCCAGCGACCATTCACACCTCTGCCGGTTGGAGAGGTCATTAGAGCTGTTGAGCAAGTGCGCTGGCAGCTCCGATGATACCAATGCGACTGCAACTGCGCAGAGCATAAGTATCACCATAGTGATGGTGCTGACACACGTGCAGTCACGCAGGGTGCAATACTCAAGGTGGCGGCACCCTGCGGAATAGCAGCCAACAACTGAACACAGGTGAGTGATCAACTGCACTGGGGGTGGGCTGTCAAGTATGAGCACTAGTCAACGCTGGTTCATCACATACCTTTCTCATCCACAGGTCGGGAAAGGAAGTGCAAAATCGCCTCAGGTCTAACTCCAGTTTGTCAGAGGAACCAACTATTCATATTGAGAAGTTGACACACCTTGGACCCCAAAGCCTCTTGCTTTTAATTCTTGGACCGTGCAGCTGGCTGATTCTTAGAAGTGTTCTGCAATGGTGGTCCAGTGGCCCAGCACAATTCCTAGAAGCCTCTCATCCCATACACTGGAGTGGAATAAAAGAGGCCTTTCCCTCTGTTAGCACCTCTACCCACCTTGTATGGAATGTAGCCTGGTCTAGGTGGTCAAAATGGCTGCCTAGACTGGGATACCAGCTATTCAGGGGCCTCTGAAACAGAATAAATCTGTATTCTGATTTAGCAGAGAGATGCATTTCAGCAGCACACCAGATTGTGCCACTAAAATAGGTTACCTTGGGGCTCTGAAGTTCCTTGACATTGGTACGCTCACAGCAGGCTTCAAAGGTCATATGGGCTTTGGAGCGGCATGGGGTTTTCCCTGGAACAGGCTATGCAAGTGCAGTTAGCCTTGTTTCCAGACAGATTGAACTCTCCAGCAGGTACCTGTTCTAGTTGGAGCAGTCGCAGCTGGAGTGGTCCACAAGCCACTACAAGCGCAGAAACAGCATTAGGCTGATGAATGTGAATTTGATGCAGTTGGGCTATTCCTAGTATTAATCTTCTTGCTGGCAAGAGAAACAGCCCACTACCTCCAGTTCCCAGACCACAGAAAGTCAAAACATTTGACAAGATATCTAGCTTTAATGAGTTTGTGACATTTAAAAGTCAGGTGTGAGACTGGCTGCAGAACATGCAATTTGTGGACCGTCTGCCCTGCAATGACGCTGAATCCATGCTTTGTGAGTTATGTATATGGTCCCTGAGACTAATGCAACTTTTCCAAACATGTATAAAGGTGCTATTATTGTGGGAGAGACCTTCAATGCAAATAATTTCACCCAAATTATTCTCCTGTAATCTACCTTTAAGACTCTGTTAGCACTCACCTTGAAATAAGTCCAGGTCGCTTCATTTGTCCTGCTCACATAATCTTAATTGCATAACTGGAAGTTTGATGATATGGGTAATTCTGCAAGAACAGAATGGCTAACATGAAAACAAAGAACATTTGTGTAAATGTTGTATAAACTATGTCTGATAAGATGTAAACATCCCGTGCCTGTTGTTGAACACTGGGCAACCTGTGTGCAGTGAAGTATGAATGTCAGGTGCCCATTTGTGCACATAGAAAGTGCATTATGTATGAACACAGATTCTTCTCCTCAGCATTCCATCACTTTTTGATTGTTTTTGAGCTGCAGATATATTGGAAGCAAAACAAATAAACAAAGATACTGCAGTTCAGAAATGGAAAATACCTGTTGAGCATTCAGGACTTTTTGCTTGTGACGCTAAAAGCAAAGTATTCAGTCTAAATACTGTACATGCATTGTGACCTGCACCAGGCAGGAAACAAGCAAAGTTCCAATTTTCAAGATCCTGTCTGGGACTTATAGACTGAATGAATGCAATATTCTAATAAATGAGAAGATCATTAAGGGCAGATTCAGACAACATTGGTAGTGAGAATAACTTTTCTATGCTGCTGTTTTTTTAAAGCAAAATCAACATGAGAGAGGAATTTTTTTTAGGGTGTAGGCAGATCCTATTTTTGATCATCTTGGATATCTTTTATAGTGATGCAGAAGTTCTTCAGGATCTCAGCTTAGAAGAGGATTCACATTTTTTTTAATGGAATTGCCAGGGTTTGAGTGAGATGTTCTATGGGTAAACAAGTATTTTACCTCTAGATCATGCTGGCTATTTCTACCCCTGAGACTCTGATCAGACATGGTAAATGGGTGGACCTATGAGCAATTTTGAGACTCAAGGGATAGTCAGAAAGTACAA
>JALMGA010000002.1:75518800-75601300 GCA_023333525.1 Aspidoscelis tigris stejnegeri | reverse complement strand
TATACACGCTTCTTTTGTGTGCTTTTTCTTTCTCTGTCGTGTGCGCGCGTGTATTTGTCTCAGTAAGTCATGGGAAAAGAGTGTGAGTTCATTTGCTGATATATAGACCTTGTCATTTTAACAGACTTACTGTTCATTTAAGGTAAATTAGAATTATAGCCCACTTCTCAAAAGGCTTACTATATGACAGAAGACTGTGCAGTAACACTAAAACACATACTGTATTCATCTTTGATCTATTACATTTCATCATCTAACAAAGGCTGGAGGAGTTAGATATGTAATAGACAGGCTGTGTTTGATCACGGGGTAGGGGGAGTCAATCTGGACTGAGAACTGGAATGCTTTCCAAAGCATTTGACTCTTTTAAAGAAATCATTAAAGGTTGTAATATTTCCCCTAGCATCACCTCTATATGAATATCCTGTGTTATTGCTATTATTCTTGAAAGGGGGAAGAAAATGCATGAATGGAGTTGGGAAGAAGAATAGGGAATCTGAACTATAAATCTGAGATTCCTTTTTTCTCTGGGTCTGCTCCAGAATGTTCAGGAAAGCACTTCATGGTGGAAATAGTATGCTGTGTCCCCATCCTTAAATGCCCTAACAGAATACCTTCTAAGAAGTTGCCAGGTTTTGTTGGGCTAAACACTAGAGAGATACAGTCCTCACAGAAACAGGTACAGGATTGCGTGTACTTCTGTATGCTTGTGTGACCATGCTGAATGTTAAACATCATTAGAAGCTGAGAGATAGATCTGCATTTTTCTCCTTGAAAGAAGATCTGGTCTCATAAATCCACCAAATTTTATCCACATGCATTTAACACAAATACCCTCTTCCAAAGTCACCTTGCAGGAAGGAAGGGGTTTACTCCTTTGTCCACTTTTGTGCTTCAGCATGTGTTTGTGTGGGGAAAAAACACACACAAGCTATACACTTGTGTAGACCCATGCACACATGTAGTGTTTTTCTCTAGCTTAGGGTGCTAGATGATTTCAGCTCACCACCCTTTTATCTGCCCCAAACTATGCCTGCTGAAACAAAAGATTTCCTGAATAGCTTTTTAATGTTTCTAAAAAGAATTTGAATGCAAGCAATATAAATAAAACCATACATCCTGCCTCTAAGTACACATGAAAAATAAATGGGCAGCTTATATAAGAAAAGCATTTGCCCACCCGCACCCCTGCCAAACCATATGTGAAATGCAAACTAGAATGTGCAGAATTGTTACGCAGCACACAAACATTTCAAAGGACGTAATGATTAGTACATCTGACATTTGCAAATGCAGATGTTTATGATGTGAATAATGAATGGAGAACATAGTTTATTTGTTTTTAATGAAGTAACTTATAACTTTCTCCAGAAATCTTTAGGAGCCCTGGGCCACTCTGTCTGATTTTTATATATTTTGAAAATAATGTACTTAGCAAATAAAATCCAAGACTTTTGGCCCTACTTCTTAAGCAAGAGAACTTACTAAAATGTGTTGAGTAACAATTACAGGCTGTTCCAGAACTGTTGTAAAAGGTGATAACAGTGGATGAAATTATAGTCAACCAGTGATCATTTTTCAAAAGAGCTGTTTTGCAATTTGAATTAAAATGTATCTGTATTCCATTACTAGCAATTCAAGCATTTACGTGAGGTCTACCAATAAGTTATTCATTGCAAAGAAGGAAAAAGAACAAGAGGAGGTAAATTATTATTTGCCAGATCTATGTTTACTTGCAAGGTCCTCTGAATGACAGCAGGACTTGCTTCCAGATCAGCACTTAGGATTTTAAGGGTGATTTTATATTGGCCAGTATACCAGACCAGCAAGCATACTAGGAGCCTCCCTTTCAAATGCTGATGTGGTTTAAGGGAGGCCTTCCCCAGACCTGCCCACCTGGGGCCTCCCTATAATGGCCAGTGCAGAATCCATATGTCTCCATAAAGGAACTTGACTTTTTCAGACCAGTGATTTGATGCTATGAAAAGGGGACCTGACTCAGCTCTTCATTAGTCCTGCTGCTACAGAGTCTTCCTCAGGTTCATTAGTGATTAATTTAGACAGATATTTAAACTTAATAAGATAAGGAAATAAACAGAAAAATCACTTTATGTGCCTAAAGGTTTTTAGATCACTCTAATTGGGTTGCTGTGCGCTAATTATCAAGATTAACACCTAACACTGGTCTCATGACTTACATTTAGAACTGCATTCTAGAATAAAACACGTACGCAAGAATAAAAAGAAAGTAGAAAGGAAGTTAATATGTTGCCTTAAAAAACCAGAAAGCTGACTGTGTTATTGCAGAAAGTTAAAAAATAAAGTCAAATGCAGCTTCTTAAAGGGCATACTTGCTCCCTGGGTAAAAGTTGCAATGAGATCAAAGAGTTGTGCCAGAAAGGAAACTATACAGATGCACAGATTACATGAACAACTTTTTCATGGATAAATATGAATAAATGACTGGCCATCTCTCTGAACCATTCAGCGAATCTTTAGTTAGAGGTAAAAGCAAGAGTTTTTCGCTTATTTTGATTAAGTATGTTCCTGTTTTTGCCCATAGACTCCATGAGCCACAGTTTTTTTTCTTATTATTATATAAATTTTAAATAATTGGACTTGAGTTCCTAATGCTTGGTTTAAACCAGCTTTTCTTCTCATGCTATCTGTCGAAGAATTCAATGTTTAACCTTTAATGTTGAATAGAATCTGTTAACTCTGGTTTCCAGAGAATTAGCAATGTCTAAAATTAGTGACAAATCACCAGGAAGGCTTCTCTAGTGTATTTTTTTACCCAGTGGTGCCCTTCTAGGATGCTATGCTCTCTGTGTGCATAGCTACCTACAAGATGGTTATTTTAAGAAAAGCACAGATATGTTATGGTGACAGTCAATTTATTTGATTCTAATAATCTGTTCGCTCAAAATGTCCTCAAATGTTATGTGTTTCATGAAATTTTGTGAACTGATATATTGTAATTTTGAAGACTGTCCTACAGTAACCATGGAACAGTTCAAAGTGCTTTGTATGTCTTTCTCGATTTGACATGCAAATGTCAAAGTTTGTCACTATTATATCTTTATATTCCCACTGAAATTACTGCCTGGAAATGCTGATTCAGTTTCTTTCTCAGTAAAAGATATATTTGCAAGCCAATTCACATTTTTAATATGTGCCAGAGAAATATGCACCATTTATTTGCTCTTACAAATAAAGGCTGCATGGAATATATATAGGCTTTCACACTTTCATGGTGAGGAGGAGGTCATGGCTTTGCAAAGGTTTACCTAATTTCAGTTTAAAAACTATGCCAATTCTCATTCCAGCTAGATCTTCACCATTAGTAAAATATAATGAGACTTTTTATAGCACTGAATATAATATTTGGGATGAAGAATCCCGAAAGGGCTAATTTTAGCTATTCTTCCCATGACAAGAGTCTTCTTTCTTTCTTTCTTTCTTTCTTTCTTTCTTTCTTTCTTTCTTTCTTTCTTTCTTAGCTGCCTTTTCAATAATGTTATAGCAGTATTTTTGAGCCCTTTTTTCCTTTAATTCTTTTCTTTCTTTAATGGGTGACTGGATAAATTCAGTGGTGGATTTTTGTGACACTAAAGCAGCAGATAAGTCTATGATGCACTCTAGCTATGTGGTTTAAAAATCCCTTACCATATGTTTTCTCTCTGGAATGCCTCATCTTGCAAAATTACAGGAACCGAAGCTTAAAAACACAATTAGGTAGTTTTAAAATGAAGTATTAAAGAAATATTCCATTCTTTTCTCCCAGATTTGCCTGCAATGCTGTTCTTTCTTTCTTTCTTTCTTTCTTTCTTTCTTTCTTTCTTTCTTTCTTTCTCCCCCCTCCTATTTCTGATGATGCCTTCTTTGAGTTCAAGAAGCTCCATGTATTTGATTGTTGTACTAATCATGCTCCACATTTTCTTTTTCTGATTAGGTTACATAGGCTGTGGTTAAATTATAAATGAAAGAATGAACTACCAGAGTACTTGTCATAACAGCAGCTTTTATGTTGTTAAAGAAAAATGGGAAAGGGTGGAGGCTTCAAAAGGTGCTAGACATGGACTTCTGGCTTATATTTTGCTTTTCTCTCTGTTGCAGCTTGTATTATCTACAAAGACCATGAGCACCATTTATTCAAACGCCGTTTTCCCTGCCAGGTTATTCTGAAATCTACAGCAAATGATACCTTTCCTGAAGAAAACTGTGTGGAGTGACAATATATAATACATAAGTCTAATGATATGCAGGAAAAAGTGTACACTTCTTCAATTTAGGGTGCCATCCTATATATATCGATTCAGTGAAAATCTCACTGAGTTCAATGGGATTTACTTACACATAAGTCTTGGTGAAATATTTTGTTTGTTTTTTCTCACATTGATAATCATAAGGATAGTAAATGCAGCCAAATGTAAGATGCTCTTGAAAAGTTGCACAGTTGCTTTATAAATTGCTTCTGAATTTTTGCTTTCTCTAACAAATACTTCAAATTTGCCTTTAAGTCATGTGCTTGTCCTCCCACTAAATAATTTTTGTCTAAATAATGTATTCTCCACTGTGGGATGTGAAAATTCAGTATATTTTGTTCTTAAACTAATTCAAATTACGTCTTCCAGAATTTTATATGTATTGTGCTTGCACAAGGCTTGGGAGGCAGGAGAGATGTTCTGTGGATCTGTTGCACTGGTCTTAATATTGCTTAGTTGATTTATTCAGAAACTTTAAAGGTATCTGGCAAAATTGTGAGGGGGTAGGGACAGGGGGAAGCTAGCAATTGCCTAGCATTACATAAGAAACAAAGTAGTTTTCCCAGCACAAGAAATTATTTTTAATTGCTTCCACTCATCTCCTCATTTTCCTAAAATAACACCATTGTTTAGCTTTAACCATGACACAGGCACGCACACACGCACACACATTGCTCAGTGGCTCCCTTCCTGCATATGGCTAAGAGGAGGCATCTGATGTGAGATTTGAAGCCTTAATTGACATATTTTGCAGCAATTTGACAACAGACATGCGGAATGGATTCTAAACATCCACAAACAAGGCATGTTCCCTTTGTCATTCATGCCTGTGAGCTGCGCTTTCCTTCCTCTTTTCTTTCCTTTTCTTTTTGCACCCCTGCAACCAGCCTTAAGGATTCTTCTTCCTTCCCCTTCTTTTTTATTTATTTATTTATCTCTTTATGTATTTTAAACTTTATTCAGTGTTGCCCAGGATAACAAATATCCTTTAACAATGCTCTGTGGATTTTGGTTAGGGGCTCCCTCTGAGCAACATGAGCTCGCCCTTCCTGTGTGTCTCACACTAACACCTTCACTTATGGTAGAGAATTAGGGTACTTCAGAAACAGCCTGAAGCCATACAGCTGATTATTTCACCAAATTTGCATCTTTTCAACAGTAATGGGGATGTCTTTCACAAATGCTGCTAGGCTCTAAATAGATGCTAAGTGGTTGTTTCTAGTTCTTTTTCTCTCCAGGGCCCCTTGAGAGTCGCCTTCCCATCCCACCCACTCTGCTAGCCCTGAGCTTCATCCTCTGGCCTTTGTGTGCTGCTCCTGGCATCTGGCAGAACTGACAGAAGGACTCACACTTTGTAGGTTGGCCAAGTAATGCAGCCTTCACTTGGGACTACTTATATTGCCTGCATGCTCAAGATAGCGGTCATCTTCTCCTCCTGGGGAGAAAAATAAGTGGCCTCTAGGAAGCCGGAGCAATCTCAGGTGTCCTTTGGCATTTTTGTTTTATATAGGCTGTGTGGTGAGGATGAGACATGTGTGTTTCCTACTGAGATAGTTAACATAGTTGGATTCTTCAACACAAGGAAATCTATGGAGTATGCATGAAAGACAAGGAAGTGAAGTAGGGCTTGAAAAGAGATGGAGTGGATAGAGAGCAATTGAAGAGCTACATATTCTCAAGTGGGTGATAGAACGTCGGTGATGAGAAGAATTGGGGAGAGGGAAGGAGTTGTGGATGCATTTCCAAGAGCTTCTGTTGGTCCTTCTGAGGGATAAATTAGGGCAGAAGAAATTCTACCCATATTTTGCTCTGCTGAACTGAGCCTATTAAACACGGACATGCACACACACACACACAAGCAGACCTACACTCACACACTTAGCTGACACTTTTTAAAGGCAAATTGTTGGAAGCAAAAATGAAGCAAGAATGAAAGCATACAATTGTTTTTCTTGATAATGTTAAAGTCTAAAAAGTATTAAAGTTGTTTTCTCAGAAGAGATACTTTTTATGTGCTTAAAATGAGTTCCTGTGATTCTGCTTCCGTTCACATGGCACTGGATATAGGCCATGAGCATTTGCCTACTGCCACTTTTGTGTTGTTGTGGCTGGAATCTTGTTATCTCTGTTGTGCTACGAGGCTTGTAGATTTTTGGAGAAGTTCAGGTAGCACTGACACAAACCCTAGAGGTTCTCTAGCAAGGTTCATTGAGCATTAAGTGTGAATATGAGCTCATGTAGGAAGAACCTATTTATTGTTTGGCATCAGCCTCAGCCAACACAGCCCAAATTCCAGAATGGTGTGAGTTTACTATCCAATGCCAAGGGGGTTCAGTGTTGTCTACTCTGGCTGTATGCCAATCAGATTATTTCAGATGAGATTGTTAATATTAACTACCAACTAGAAAGTAGGCTGAGTGCAATTCTAAGCAGCTTGAAAAAGACTTTCTACTTTATTTCAGCTTCATTCCAAATGCTTTGGGTGCTTCCAGGCATGTTCTAAACCCCATAATTCTCCTGTGACTATGTTGGGAATGCCAAATGGAATTGTGGCATTCCCAGAATATTCTTCAACTAGTTGATACCCAATATATCTCCTTACCTGGACATCTGAGCTTCTAAAATCAAATCAAACCAAATTAAATCAATCGTATAACCAGAACCTACAAAGTATGCAAGAAAAAAAAAGGAAATGGAGTGAGGTGGAGTGGAATGCATTGGCATAGGCATGTGGCTGGTTTTCTAGTTCTATGATTCCACTTCATTTTGGCAGGTCCTAGCGGGCATTCCGGCATTGCACATCTGCCAAAGGCTGCCAGAGATTCCGCAATTCCTTTCTGTAGTGATGGCAGAAGGACCACAAACCTCTTCATTAAACACTTCCAATTTATAAAAACTCCATTATTTTTATGTTACAGCCTATACTTTGGACACAGAGCCAGTTTGGTCTAGTGGTTAAGGGCATGGGCTCTTATCTGGGAGTACTGGGCTTGTTTCCGCACTCCCCCACAAAGCCTGCTGGGTGACCTTGGGCTAGTCACAGCTCTCTTCTTAGCTCTCACAGGCCCACCTACCTCACAGGGTGTTCTGTTGTGGGGTTAAGAATAGAAAGCCTTGTCAGTTGCTTTAAATCCCCTTAAATGGGTTAGTAAAGCGGGGTAGAAGAGCCAACTCTTCTTCTTCCTCACATCAATACCTAAAGCAAATCTGTGCATGCCATTGAGATGAATGGGGGGGGGGGACTTAGGGCACATCCTCATGCAGGTTTTGGTCCGCATTGAAATCGGGTTCAGCAAGTGTTGTCCCAGTGCAGTTTTGATTTAGTTCAATTTCCATGGACCAAATTGCCCAAACCAGGTCTAAACTAGGACCAAATCTGGTACTGGAAAAAAAAGGTCAGGGCACAGTTTGGGGGTTCAGCACACATTGCTTTGTGAGCTGAGCCTGCACATGGGGACGGTCCCAGGCTATTTGGGGAGGAAATTGGTGCTCACATCAGTGGGAGGTGGAGTTTCATGCCCTGTGCTTGCCGTTCTTGCCCTGTGCATTGGAGATCGCAACCGCTGAGATTTTGGGGGAACACTTTTGGTGTTAAAGTCAAAATGATGAGTGGGTCAAATGACCTTTGCTGCCCCACGAGACTGTTTTATACAAGTATTCCACCCTCCAGTTCCTGATCGCCAAGGCAGGCAGGATAATGGCTTGAGTTTTCTCCATTTTAAGCTTGTGCTTCCTGGGTGGAGCAGAGGTATGCAAAACTGCTCAACTGCTCAGCTGCCACCAAACCTCGTAGTGACTTTAAATTTTTCCCTCCGTTCGGTCCCGACTTCTCTGTGCTGCTAAGGGGGGGATGCACCATTTGCAGTGGGGTGATGTCAGTCCAGCTTCCAATGAGGAGAGAGGGGGCAGAGAGGAGATGGTGTTGCTTCCCCGTGCCGGGGTTTGGCATGGTATGCATGGGGACTACTGAATCTGCACCCAGCCAAAGTTACTGGGAATGGCATGGGGATGAGCAACATTCAATCTCGGTCCCATACCTGGTCCAATGCATGCCAAATCAGCTTGCATGGGGACGTGGCCTTAAGGGTTGGAGTATTGTAGATTTTCAAAATGACTCATTAAAATCTTTATCCTGCAAACTGCTATTTAATGAACTCTGCTACAAAGCTGCAATATCAGGATGATATTTTAAAAGGAAAAGAAAAGATAAAACCATGTCAGGGGCCACTTATGTTCACACCAGAGATGCACTGAGAGGAAAAGGTTTGTATCCCAAATGTCTACGTTTTGCTCCAAGCATTTGAACCTGTTTTGACACCTGTAATGAGGCCGAGGACTGCCAGGTGAATCACCTAGCAACCCAGGCTCTTCACAACACCCAGGGTCAATTAAAGAATCGGTAAGCACTGCAAAATCTGCAAGGGTTGCTTAATCATGCAGACACTCATTTCTTCTGCCCCTGTGGGTGGAGGACATCATAGCTGTGCAGACATCATGGTGTCACAATCAAATGCTCCAGGATGCTCCATCCACACACTACAGGGTCGCCTCCATCCCAGAGTATTTGGGAGCATGCGGGAGTGCCACCAACACCCTGAAGCTGTAGAGCAGATTTTATTGCTCCACACAGCATTGGCACTTACTTTCTGTGCAAATGCTGGATGTGTGTGTGTGGGGGGGTAGGGCAGGGTGGCTGTGGCTTGTCTGTGGCTGAGCAAATGTGCACTGCATCATGTTTGCCATGGCAATGGCTTGGAGTGTGCCAGAAATTGATATGGCAAACCAGCTAGGCCAAAACGGACCATTCACACTTCAAGTGCCGATCGTAAGTTTCAGGACTGCCCAGTACTTGAAATCCAAAGGCCTTCCAGTTCACCCCATCTTAACTTCAGTGAATGGTGTTATTATACAATCCCACAAAATTAATGGGCCCCATGACATGAAGATGCACCGGACTGCATAACATGCCTCAGTAGCAGTTCCAGGACTCTTTGCAGCCCTCCAAACAAATTGAGCTGCCTGTTCACCCAAGCCAGATATATGCAAGGCAGGTTAGATGCCATTTATTTTGGGTATTCTAAACATAAGATTTTTAGACCTAATCCCAGATTAGAGTGTGGCATGGTGTGAACGTGGAACCACGCTACACCATAACTTTGGAGGTAACTTTTTTTTTTAAAGTCCATACTGTTTTGTAGTGGTCATAGGCACTTCATTCATGAAGATGGACCTTGATTGCATGACATTTTTTAGATAGCAAGAGGCTTTCAGCAAGTGGTCTTCACATACTTTATGCTGTTTTACTAAGTTTCAGTTTCTCAATTTGTAAGTATGTATCCAGAAAGCAGCTCATCAGAATATTCATCGCTATCTGCTGAACAAAGTGCTGATTTCAGGAAAGCCCATCTCAACAGCTTGCCTCTTTCGCACAACCTGTAATTTGGGAGTACTTCTATTTCTTTGTTTTTAATATTATTCTTCCTACATGTTGCAACACATAAAATTGGCTTTTATTTCTCATTTCGAATTGTGGCTTATGGAGGGTTAACAGACGGATTCTTTCAAGGTGAAATGCAAACGAATAGGGTTAGTAGCATAGTGTCTCTGACTTTAAAGCTCTTTTGCATGTTCCTCATCTAGCTCTAGTCTAAATTTTGCACAACTTAGTGAACCAGACTCTTTTAGAGGTAGTCCAAAATGTTCCCACACATCAAAGTTTTTGTCTTTAGTACCACAAAAGATGTGATCCAGACTGAATAGGATGTGGGACTCAAGATAGGGCATGGAACTGCCACCCTGGGTATATTAGAACAAGGTCTACATATGGGCTCTCCTGGAGCTCACATAGAATGCTATAGCAGTAGATCATAGAACTGCTCATTAAATAAATAGTTGTTAAGCATTTTTTCATTAAAAAACCCTTTTCAAAGGCAAAAACACAGTGAACACAAACACAAACCAGTTTCCCACTCACGAATGTGAACAATTTAATTGAACACAAACTGTTCAATCAAATTGTTCACATTCATGAGTGGGAAACTGGTTTGGTTTAATCATATTTTTGGATATTCACACCACATGTTCAGTTTGATGCAAACAGCTTTGGACATGAACTTATTGAACTGAATCTTTGAAGACCAACTGAACTTTCGACACCTCTGGTAGGTTCCAATAGAGTGGAATCACTGCTGGTGGCCAAAAGTCTAGGTAGAAGTGTACCAGAGTTTCCATTCCCTTTGGTGACTGCAATTGCATTGTTGGCCATACATGGAACTTTTGAATTATGAATTTGTTCACATAGCTGCCTGATATTGCACGTAGTGATGAAAGTGGCCCAAAAACGTCTTTATTTAGATTCCCCCAAACAGCTGCTTCATTTCTCCTCTTGAGTGTCTCAAGGGTCAAAAGGAGGCAGTGTTATTATTCCTCCCAGTCTCTCACATGACCAAAGGTCTAAATTTTGGCTGCCTCTGTAGCACCATTGCCAACCAATTAGGTCAGTGGTGCTACAGAGGGGAGACACAGACCACCAGTAAAGTAGGAGCACTGCAGGGGATAAATCCTCTCTACCAGTATGGAAGTGCATTGTTTTGTGTGGAAAGAAATGGTTAGGGATGTGCATTGAAGTAAATGGGATGGAACTCTTCTTCTTCCTCACATCAATACCTAAAGCAAATCTGTGCATGCCATTGAGATGAATGGGGGGGGACTTAGGGCACATCCTCATGCAGGTTTTGGTCCGCATTGAAATCGGGTTCAGCAAGTGTTGTCCCAGTGCAGTTTTGATTTAGTTCAATTTCCATGGACCAAATTGCCCAAACCAGGTCTAAACTAGGACCAAATCTGGTACTGGAAAAAAAAGGTCAGGGCACAGTTTGGGGGTTCAGCACACATTGCTTTGTGAGCTGAGCCTGCACATGGGGACGGTCCCAGGCTATTTGGGGAGGAAATTGGTGCCTCCATCCCAGAGTATTTGGGAGCATGCGGGAGTGCCACCAACACCCTGAAGCTGTAGAGCAGATTTTATTGCTCCACACAGCATTGGCACTTACTTTCTGTGCAAATGCTGGATGTGTGTGTGTGTGGGGGTAGGGCAGGGTGGCTGTGGCTTGTCTGTGGCTGAGCAAATGTGCACTGCATCATGTTTGCCATGGCAATGGCTTGGAGTGTGCCAGAAATTGATATGGCAAACCAGCTAGGCCAAAACGGACCATTCACACTTCAAGTGCCGATCGTAAGTTTCAGGACTGCCCAGTACTTGAAATCCAAAGGCCTTCCAGTTCACCCCATCTTAACTTCAGTGAATGGTGTTATTATACAATCCCACAAAATTAATGGGCCCCATGACATGAAGATGCACCGGACTGCATAACATGCCTCAGTAGCAGTTCCAGGACTCTTTGCAGCCCTCCAAACAAATTGAGCTGCCTGTTCACCCAAGCCAGATATATGCAAGGCAGGTTAGATGCCATTTATTTTGGGTATTCTAAACATAAGATTTTTAGACCTAATCCCAGATTAGAGTGTGGCATGGTGTGAACGTGGAACCACGCTACACCATAACTTTGGAGGTAACTTTTTTTTTTAAAGTCCATACTGTTTTGTAGTGGTCATAGGCACTTCATTCATGAAGATGGACCTTGATTGCATGACATTTTTTAGATAGCAAGAGGCTTTCAGCAAGTGGTCTTCACATACTTTATGCTGTTTTACTAAGTTTCAGTTTCTCAATTTGTAAGTATGTATCCAGAAAGCAGCTCATCAGAATATTCATCGCTATCTGCTGAACAAAGTGCTGATTTCAGGAAAGCCCATCTCAACAGCTTGCCTCTTTCGCACAACCTGTAATTTGGGAGTACTTCTATTTCTTTGTTTTTAATATTATTCTTCCTACATGTTGCAACACATAAAATTGGCTTTTATTTCTCATTTCGAATTGTGGCTTATGGAGGGTTAACAGACGGATTCTTTCAAGGTGAAATGCAAACGAATAGGGTTAGTAGCATAGTGTCTCTGACTTTAAAGCTCTTTTGCATGTTCCTCATCTAGCTCTAGTCTAAATTTTGCACAACTTAGTGAACCAGACTCTTTTAGAGGTAGTCCAAAATGTTCCCACACATCAAAGTTTTTGTCTTTAGTACCACAAAAGATGTGATCCAGACTGAATAGGATGTGGGACTCAAGATAGGGCATGGAACTGCCACCCTGGGTATATTAGAACAAGGTCTACATATGGGCTCTCCTGGAGCTCACATAGAATGCTATAGCAGTAGATCATAGAACTGCTCATTAAATAAATAGTTGTTAAGCATTTTTTCATTAAAAAACCCTTTTCAAAGGCAAAAACACAGTGAACACAAACACAAACCAGTTTCCCACTCACGAATGTGAACAATTTAATTGAACACAAACTGTTCAATCAAATTGTTCACATTCATGAGTGGGAAACTGGTTTGGTTTAATCATATTTTTGGATATTCACACCACATGTTCAGTTTGATGCAAACAGCTTTGGACATGAACTTATTGAACTGAATCTTTGAAGACCAACTGAACTTTCGACACCTCTGGTAGGTTCCAATAGAGTGGAATCACTGCTGGTGGCCAAAAGTCTAGGTAGAAGTGTACCAGAGTTTCCATTCCCTTTGGTGACTGCAATTGCATTGTTGGCCATACATGGAACTTTTGAATTATGAATTTGTTCACATAGCTGCCTGATATTGCACGTAGTGATGAAAGTGGCCCAAAAACGTCTTTATTTAGATTCCCCCAAACAGCTGCTTCATTTCTCCTCTTGAGTGTCTCAAGGGTCAAAAGGAGGCAGTGTTATTATTCCTCCCAGTCTCTCACATGACCAAAGGTCTAAATTTTGGCTGCCTCTGTAGCACCATTGCCAACCAATTAGGTCAGTGGTGCTACAGAGGGGAGACACAGACCACCAGTAAAGTAGGAGCACTGCAGGGGATAAATCCTCTCTACCAGTATGGAAGTGCATTGTTTTGTGTGGAAAGAAATGGTTAGGGATGTGCATTGAAGTAAATGGGATGGAACTCTATGAAACTGATGGGTAGGAAAGTCAGATCTGACAAGGGGAAATATTATTTCACTCAGAGGGTAATGGAATTCGCTGCTCAGAGAGGTGGTAACAGCAAGCAGCCTTGATAGCTTTAAAAAAGGGTTAGAAAAATTCATAGATGACAGGTATAGCAATGGCTACTAGACTGGATGCCTAGGTATATCCTCCAGCCTGGGAATCTGCTCCAAATCTTTGAATGACGGCACAAAAGATTTTGCACTGCATGTGAAGGTCAGTCTTTGAATATAGTCAATATTCACTTTGAATGTGAACTTTCGAACCTTCACAGTTCGTAGAAAATGAGATGGTGATGAACATTTTTTACCCATCTCTAGTAATGGTTCCACATTATTGAAAGTTTTTGGGATTGCATTGAATTTGATCAACTGTGGGTGCCTCCAGACATACCCCTTGCTGCGCCTTAAATGCAAAACTCCTTCCGGTCTTCCAAACTAGCGGAATGGAAGCTTCAAATTTCCAGTGCAGCTGCTTCCTGTGGACCAGATGAGAAGCTCCATCATCGGCAATGGGAGTGCAGGAGATAACAGTAAGCGCACAGTAAAAAGATGCTGGTTATCCAGCAGCTTTTTACCTTGTGGTGTGGGGGTGGGATGGAGAATGCTGTGCTCCTACAGTGGGGGACAGAAGCAGCAAAACAAATTGGCTGCTTCCATCCCTGTCTGAAGGCACCCTGTGTAAGAACAAAATCCAGATTAGATATCTTCCATGGTAACATGGCATTTTCTGTTATTTCTCTCCTTTTTTCATTGATATGGGATGTGACTAGAATGCAGCCCCTTAAGGATCTCAAGACACCAGCATTCCATTCTCCAAAAGACTATGTATCTGCAAAGAAGTCAGCTGCAATAGCTGATAACAGCACTTTAGTTGCATCTTGCATGTGCAACCAAAAGAGCTTATTGAATCTTGTTTTTTGCGCCATTATGTGTCCTTAAATAACTAAAATACCTAAAGCTTGCCTTATATGCTGCTAAGCACTGGGCCATATTCATCCTTGAAGTGGAACACATGGCACATTCAGCTAAACACATTTAAGAAACCCAGTGCTGCTGACTACAGAAAGGTAAAAGGTAAAATAAAAATGGCTGCTTGCAGAGTTTGTGTGATTGCAACGTGTAAATCCCCCATCAGCCTTAAAAATTATGGGGAATGCTGAGGATATCTGGAAAAGGTTCAAACAGCAATTTGAACTGTGAAGCAAAGCCACAGGGGCTAGTAAAATGGAAGATGAGCAAGCAAATGACAGTGTTTTTGTCAGTTGGGCCAGTACACTGGAGATAAACCACACGTTTCAGGCTGATGATTAGAAGGAGGAGGGGAAAATATAGAAAGGAAAAACATTGGAAGGTCATTGCATTTTGGCAAGGAAAAAATCCCTACATTGGTGCTTTGAATTTGAACTATTCACTGATATTAGTTTTAGAGTTCAACAGTCAAATGGCAGTTTTTGGCAGCTGGAAGCCAGCTCTCATCTTTTACAGGGAAGAACATGAATTTTTTTTCCTTTTCACTTGACGACTACAAGTAGCTACTCTGTCAGAAAATATTTTGTTGATGTAGTTGTTTCCCCACTACTACTAGCTGGCATGCAGATGAGGAAAAAAATAGCCTGGGCTTAACTCTGTACAAATGCAAGTCCTACCCCATGACACACAAATTGATTTGCTACTAGTCCTTTGTATTGAACTCAAAGTGAAGAAGAGGGTTTTTTTTTTGGTTTTTTTTTTTTTGTGGTGGTGGTGGTTCAGTTTCATTCATGAATTTAATTTAGGTTCAGTTTACTTGGAAGGTGGGCTTACGCTAAACCTGACTACACAAAGGAACTAGTCTCCCCCAGTGTCCACAATTTAGAGTTCTGTGCACTTTGCTTTATCCCCATATTATTACCCATCATGCATGTGCATGCACGTAAACAGTGGCAGATAGAAGTGAAGAACAAAGCTTGGACCAATTAATGAAGGACAAAGCCAACATTGGTTACAAGCTTTAATGTAAGTGACTAATGTATATGAAGGGCAGCTGTGTCCATTTCCTGCTCGTGTTTTTCCACAAGAGACTGGTTAGCCACCTTGAATACAGGATACTGAATGTAATCTGATTAAGGAAGACTTAAAAAAAAGTTCTTACGACAGGGCATAGCTAGGAATAATGTAAGAACTGTAAACTCAAACAGCTTGAAGCAAGTAAGATTTTACATGTCTTTTAATTGACTCTGACTTTGTCCCATGGAATAATAAGAGATTTTTATAAACAGACATACTGAGGTCTGTCCGCACTTACCTCCTGCTTCCGGACATTCTGTCCACACCCTGTGCTACCACGTGCGTTCTGGGGCCATCCCCATCCTCTGAAGCTACTCCAGCATGCAGTGTTCACATGTTCTTCTGATGTGAACACTGAGTGGATAGGTTGGGGTGGCTGTGGCTGCACAAATATGCACCATGTTGTGATTGCCATGGCAACAGCCAGTCACATGGCAGATGGGCACATGGCACATGGGATGGACTGTCCACACTGTGATTGCTGGTAGTAAAGTTGGAGATGGCATCAGTGCTCACGTTGTGAACATCGGCCACCGTCCTTGAACTTAACTGCATTGGAATGATATATCATTCTGAGTAGTTAAGTGTGAACAGGTCCTGAGTCAGTTCAGAATATCACCTTGGAGCTATCCTTAAATCACAGTTCCTCAGGTTTGGTGAAGCTAAATGCCAGTTCTCAGTGGGCACAGTTTGTGTAAATGTTGTGCAAATGAATCTGGATATCTGAAGTTCTTGGCAGCATTTGCACAAACCATGCACAGTGCTCCAGATTACATTGTTTATCCAGACACCTCAAGTTTGTGCAGTATGCAGAAAACCTGCTTCGTTTAGAGGCAACTGTATATCTTTTCTCTTTTTAACAAAACTTGTGTTACATGGCTGCATCACACAGATGTATGCTTTCAGAATCAAAGATATAAATTCTAACTTCATTGAAGTTGGGCAAAGTATAGATAAGGAGGGAGAAAAAAGAGAATATCAGGAGAAACCAGCCCAGCATCTGCCTTGTTCTTATGCAAATACGTATGAGATTATTATATTTGAACCAAGCTTCTCTGGATTCATTTGTTGATAATAATATTGGGCCAGCAGATTAGCCCAAGGGGTCCCATGGAACATCTTGTTGAAACTATGGAGTGGGCACACAATGTGTCCTGGTAAATCTCTCTGTCTATACTGGAGCAAGCTGTGATGCCATAACCTACTTCAATCTTGGGTAGCTTGTAAGTGCTCATTGTAGCATTCCAACTGGTATAGAAGACCAGCAGTTTATGTGTGTACAGCACACAAGCCATGGTCTGGTATACTATGGCCAAGATTCCTGTTACCATTGCATCAGGCCCTTGAACGCAGTGCCAGAAGTGCAAAGCTTCTGGGCACTTTGGCAAAAATGTCCTGTTCAGCATCTTCAGTTTGGTCTAGTGGTTAGGGAGCTGGACTCTTATCTGGGAATACTGGGTTCAATTCCTCCCTCCTCCATGGAGCCAGCTGGGTGACCTTGGGCTAGTCACAGCTTTCTTCTGAGCTCTCACGGCCCCACCTACCTCACAGGGTGTTCTGTCATGGGGAAAAGAATAGAAAAGCTTTGTCAGCCACTTTGAGTCCCCTTAAATGGGTGAGAAAAGCGGGGTAGAAAAGCCAACTCTTCTTCTTCTTCTTCTTCTTCTTCTTCTTCTTCTTCTTCTTCTTCTTCTTCTTCTTCAGTACCTGTGACCTTTTGTTTCTAGCCTTTGAAATCGGACTGGGATGGGCCAAGTGCATTCAGATGGTCTTAAGGCTGTCTTGCTATGCAACTTTGGTACAGTTCTGAGTGCGGGATCAGCAAGCTCTGTCCTCATGGGATTTGAATCTGGTTCATGAAAATCATACCAGCCCCTCCCAAATGGTGCCAGAAGGGTGCCAAATTTGATACCTGAAAAAACAAGTCTTGGCACAGTTTGGGGGATTGGTATGCATTGCTCAATGAGCTGGGAACACAAATGGGGACAATTGCGGGTTAACGGGGAGGAAATTAGTGCCCACATCATTGGGGTGTGGGGTGTGCTTGCTGTCCCTGCCCTGTCCATTGAAGATCATAGCCGCTGACTTTTTAAAATGCCAATCACAAAGGCAGGCTGGAGAACGGCTTGGTTTTTAAATTTTCTGCCATTTTAGTAACCACAGCATCTCCATACGGAAATGCAGCTTACTGACATTTCAGTAGAATTATGAAGGGGATTACTAATTATAATTATAAAATCAATATTAAAATTGTTATTGTTATTGTTTGCTGAAGTGTTTTTAATTTTTCTGTTAGCAGGGAGGAGCACAATATTTGAAAGATTTTACCATGTTGGAGTAAAGGGCTAAATATATCATTCACACTTTTTATATATGCAAGATGCCCTGTGCGTATTATGGAGATAAATGAGGTTTACCACCTTGGAGGCATCCAGACATGCTTAAAACTTCACAGTCCCTGCATACGTGCTTCCCGTCAGAGGGACACCTGGAAGTTGCGCAGTGACTCTGTAGCCACTGTGCAGCCGCACAGACAGGATGATCGATTCTCTGCAGCAACATAGTAAAAGTCCAAGGAAGGTATGCAGTAAAAAGCCACTGATTAATCAGCAGTTTCCCTCAGTTTCCCTGCTGCTGCAGGACAATTGGTCATTCCATTTCTGGTCACATGGTTCAGTGGCAGTGTAGCGACTGAAGTTTTAAGCACGTCTGGAGGCACCCCTTAAGTGAGAAATTATATGTTCGGACCAATTTTGCCTTGTCGTCTCAGCACTGAGACTGTTACTTGCTGGTATTGTCTGATCTTGGAGACCTGGTTACCTGGAATGACAGCCCAAAAGGTCCCACACAGAAGGTGACACAAAGCCGGTCTTGATATTGTTGCCAAGAAAATAGCATGATTTGTCCATGCCGTCACCAGGAGCTGTGCTCATATCACCTTTACCTCTATGACTGATTTTATGCAACCTGAAACGACAGAGCTGCAATTGGAAGGTCAGGATGAATGCTTTATGAAAACATTTTGTGTGAGGTGACCCTACAGATGGCACAAAGATGTATTCAGACTCCTGTGGGAGATATACAATATGCTGTTGTACCTTAAATTTATAAAGAAACAAGGTATCACTGTCAACATATGACAACAAATAGAGTTATTCATAAAGGGAGATCAGATTAGATCACCTTCTCAATATTTTTGAATATATGTTTCCAGGTCTGGATAAGTCTTGGTGCCTTATACATCCTACAGTGTTAAGACTTGCAGATTTTCAGTGCTATCCAATCAACTGTTCCTAGTTCAATGAGGCCATATTTCCAGAAAAAGAAAAGAAAAAGAAAGATCTGGAACAGCCCTGAACATCCACTGCCTCTGGGAAGCAGACATTCTTTAGACTGCAAAAAAAAAAAGAAAGAAAGTATATTTCTCAGACACACACACAATGTTATTACTGCCTTTATATTAGTTGTACATGTTGGAAAGCTTATTGGAGTGAAAATGAGGTGTCCTCCACATTACATACAGCATTGACCGCACTCACAAAGCTTCTCTCTCCCTTACCCACTACCACTTTAACCACAACAGGAAAAAATCCCCCAGTGTCAGTTTCAAAAGTGACCATGAACTGTGGCTTTCCAAGTCTGAACAACAGCATTGAATAGGTTGCTTTTTGACAAGTACTGGAATGCTTGCACGGGCCGCCAGTGCCAATTTTTTTGGCAAATCCGACACATTGCTTGTGGTTTGGCAGAGTGCTTTGTACACATAAAGCTCCAAGATGTTCTCCTGCCAGTATATTATTTGGCAGGTGGTCTTGAGATTGCCTTTTGGAATTTCCTGGATCTCTTTTCCTCTTGAAATAAGCCAAAACCTAGATAAAGTCCCTGAGATAATACACATATTAATAAGCCAGTAACCTAACCAGTACGCATGCAAAATCTAACACAATCATGAGGATAATTGTTGGCTATCTCTTTCGAGAAAAAAATTACATCAAACATATATCAAGTGCACACAGAGATTCTAGGTCCAGAAGTATATCCCTCTAAGATGCATTGAGAAAAGGCAAATGAAGTTTCCATTCTTTCTTTTTGCATAGAAAGTCTGACTAATTTGTTGTGCATGGGTGATCCCAAAGAGATTTTGAGATGGGGAGAAAAAGTTCTACAAAATTTAAAAATATAAACACAAAGATCTTTTTTGTACTGATCCCCCCTCCTTCATTGAATTATTTTTGAATTCTCCACGCTATTGTCAATAATAATGTATTTTGCACCTTGATGGTAGAATTTGTGACATCACAAATTATTGTCTACAGTCACTAAGATTGAGGCTTCACCCAGAGTTTAGAAACACAAGTTATTGCTGGTTTGAATTACCGGGGAAACTTTAATTCTTCCAGCTGTTCTTGCTCAGCTACAATTCCAGCATTCAACATTGACAACACACCATCATCAAGAGAAATCAGAGAGCAAAAGCAATGAGTGCTGAAAGGAACACTTAAAACTGCTCTCATTTGTACAGTTTGACATCAGCAAAATGCTAAATGTAAACAGGGCCAGGGTGGTTATACTAAACAGTGAAGTCTGTTCAGAAAAATCTATTTTATTTTACCCACAATTTTGAATGAAAATTCCCCAAGGAGCTATCTTTAACTCGCAAGAATAACTCCAAGAATAGGTTGCTTTAAAAAGACTTCTGCATTCGAAATACCAATCTTTTGATATCTTTTGGGCATCCCTTTAAGAACAAGCATTCCCAGATGCACAAAATGTCTTACAAACAGTTGTCCACATATACATCTAAGAATCTACCTTATTTTGCCTCACTCTGCAATATATATTTGCCTCCAACTCAGGCAACACCTACCTTGACTACTGGTGCTCACTATGTATTGGCCACTCAATGGTAACCTCCACTTCTTTTGCTTATGTAGTTTCCTGCTCAACATGACTTAAATAAAGAGATACCTTAAGAACCATGCAATCCCGAATGCTGAAGAAGTTCCCTTTCTCAGTTGCCAAGATGGGAGAAGGTAAATACAGGAGGGAAATGTCGGTCTGATTCAAATTTGCCCAGAGAGTGCCTCTTCAAACCTGTCTGGTCTCACCGTCAGTCAGAGCTTTTCTGTCCTGCACAAATATCACAAGAATCTTCTCTTGGACACTGCTGCTTGGTTAGTTAAGCTGAATGTATGGCAAAAGTTAGGCCTATTAACAAACTTAATTGACAAGGAAGACCTTCACCAAGTACTTTGTCAGAAATGTTGATAAAAACATAATGGTTCAAAATTACATAGAAATTTAATTGATTTTGCCAGACGACCAACCGGGAAGGCACACATACTTGTCCTCAAATATATGTAGACTTACTGGAAAAATAAAAACACAAATGCTTTGTCTCCTCTGTGCAGCTGTTTTATCCCCTGGTAAAGCCAACTGGAATTATGCAATTGACTTCAATGGGAACAGCATCATGGATATTAATTGTACACAAATGACGCTTCTAAACATATAACCTGAAAAATGACTCAGCTGGCAAAACAGCATTATTATCAATGACAGTAGGAATCTGTGAGTATGGAAAATTGACAAATGCAAAGGATTTAGGGGCTCCCTGCAGATTTTTTGTGTGCAATTTACTATTTCCTCCAGATTCTAATAATTCATTTTGTTTTTAAATGAAATGTCTAACCCTTCTGTTTGCAAAACCAGCCTTCAAAATGCAAAATGGTATGCAGTTGTATTTGGTGTTTTCTAGGGCAGGGGGGCTTTGTACACATTTATGAAGATAACTGGCCTGTATGTGATTTAAAGGCTGACCAAGCAGAGATAGGCTTTTAGATTATTTGGATTATTCCTAAACAACCTTATGTGATTCCTGTTACCTGATTCACCACTGGAAGTGCAAATGCATGAATAATTGTTATCCCACTGAAATGTATATTAATGATAATGAATTTTCCCCAAAATGAATTCTGCCAGATAGGGTGATCTGAGAAGACAATCAAGTTCAATTTGATCATTACTGCTGAACTATTATCTATGTATTTGTACTTCCAGTGATGATTCAGGTAGAGGTTACCTAGGAACAAGCGACAGTTTATTTATTTATTTATTTATTTATTTATTTATTTATTTATTTATTTATTTATTTATTTATTTATTTATTACTTTTCCAAATTTCTTCCTCATTTAATACAAAACGGAGAAGACTGTATTGTTTCTTATCTTTCTGGAAGGGATACTGTTAAGTAAGAAGAGGCCAATACAGCCTTCCTGATATTGTTCTTCCTGCAAATGTACTAATTCTGTCTGGTCCTGTGGCTGCATCAGCAAATCAGTGTGTGCAGATTCCCTGCGTTGCTTAAATTCCATGGAACACTTCAGACTAGGTTAAAGAGAGTTTCCCCACTGCTCCTAGAGTTTAAGCAATAATGACAAATCAGCTTCTGGCAGTCGAGGTGTTTCTGGATCTATTGTATGTTGCTACTGATACTGTTTGCAAATCTTAGTGAGGTTATGTTCTCTGGCGGATGAAGGGTGATATCAAAGTCACAGCTGAACCCAAGGCAAAAGAAAAAAAAAATCTGTACCAGATTCCAGATGACTTCCCCTGTCATTTCCCATTCCCAGAAGGAAAGCCCGCTCTTTCCACAGGCTAGCTTGCATTTATTAGACTTTGGGGAGGAGGACAGGTGTGTTTATTTGAGCTCATCTGCATCCTTGTGACTGATGGAAGCACGAAGTGAAACTACAGGTAAGTGTACCACAGTTTGCATCCCACATATATGAAGATTTCCCCCTCCCCTAAAGTCTCCAGAGCACAAGGTGGCCATGTCCCCATGCAACTTTGGTACGGTTCTGAGCGCGGGATTGGCAAGCTTTGTCCCCATGGGTTTTTTATTTGGTCTGCGAAAAGCATGCCAACCCCCCCCCCCACACACACAAAAAACCGTGCCAGAAGGGTGCCAAATTTGATATCTGAAAAAACAAGTCTCGGCATGCTTAGGGGGACTGGTACACATTGCTCAGAGAGCTGGGAATGCACATGAGGATGCTAGCTGGCTAACAGGGAGGAGATTTGCACTCACATCATTGGGAGGTGGGGTGTGCTTGCTGTCCCTACCCTGTCCATTGAAGATCACAGCTGCTGACTTTTTAAAATGCCGGTTGCAAAGGCAGGCTGGAGAACAGCATGGTTTTAAAGTTTTCTGCCGTTTCCACAGAGGTAATTCCAACCCCGTTTCAAGAATGCCAAGGCAGGCTGTATAATGGCTTGATTTCTGTTCCATTTGCAACCCTCGTTTCCCCGATCTGCAAGGCAATAATAAATAAAGGCTTGATTTTCAGTTTACAGCCATTCTTGCGGTCCCCGGTGAAGCAGAGGTGTGCAAAACTGCTCAAGCAGCTACTGATGCTAAACCTCTAGCAGCTTTCAGCATTTAAATATTTTTAAAAAGTTATTTTTATGAATGAGGCTTTATTTTTACTTGTTTCTGTGCCTCCCACCCAAGTCCTGGTTGTCAGTGCCACTAAGGGAGGGGGCAATGTGGCACAGGGGTGAGCTGACATCAGTCTGGCTGCCAATGAGGAAGGGGCAGAGAGGAGGGGGCGCTGCTCCCCCATACCAGGGTTCGGCACGTTTCTCATGGGGACACCACCATCTGCGCCTACCCGTACCTGTCCAGCATTGCCAGGAATGTCATGGAGACACCTGAAATGCATTCCTGGTCCTGTGCCCAGCCCATGCATGGCCAACCAGTGCCCAAACTATGGCAGACGGCCAGCATGGGGATGCAGCCATTGAGTACAGATAAGTGTACCTCCCCTCTCCAGCATAGTAAAGTTTGGCTAGATTACTTAAATAATAAAATTATTTAGTGATGAGCTTCATAACTGTTCTCCTATTTTGGTAAAGAAGTTAGGGATGTTCCAAATTTTGTAATTGGTTTAACACAAAACTGGGAGATCCCAATTTGAGCTGAACCTTTTGCCGGTACTGGGCTTCAGTTTAAATTCAAACTGAAGTAATGGGGATTTAAATAGAATCCCATGAACCACCTCAGTTCATGCCAAACTGAATGGCAATTTGCATTCACACTGCTAGTGAATGCCGTGGTAGCTTCTGGGAAGCGCCATCTGTACTTGCAGGAGGTGTTTCCACAGCAGAAATGTCTCCTTCTATCCCAGAAGCTCCCCCAGTGTCTGCTAGCAGTGGTGCATGAAGTTGTGCACCATACACATCCTATTCCTTACCTTTCCTGGCCACCGGGGAGAGCATTTGCACTGGCACCTGAAATGACTGGAAATACAACTACGCTTGCACAGCACCTCACCGTCTTTGTCGTGGTGGTGCTGGCACAAGCGCAGTTGCACCAGGATCTGCAAAGAAGATGGCGGGGCCCAAACATGCATCCAGCCATGGATAGGAAGGGATGAATGGGAAAATAACCTCGCTCACTTGCTCGCTCGCTCTGCCGGTAACATTACCGCTGAGTGTAATGTGCACACATTTGCTTGGCAGTTCATCTGCTTCAGCGCAAACTTGTTGCCTTACCAGCAATGTAAATGGAGGCAATATTACCGGCAGAGCGAGCGAGTGAGCGAGGTTATTTTCCCTTTCATCCCCTCTGGGAGCATCCACATGGCACCAGGACAAAACATGTTAGCCCCTTATTTCGCATGCAGAGCACTTGGGAAGAGGGGTTTTTTTTAAGCACGTATTGACTCCCATGTGCCACGTATTAGGGCTTTGTATGCAGACGCTCCTGAGGCAAACACGGAATCTTTTCTGATTATTTTTAGCATGCGGAAGGGCCCTTTGAGTCTCTTTAAGAGGGTGAGAACATTAACAGCACTAACATAAAAGATATCAAGTGCTAAAAATGGCTATTGTTTATAGTGATCACTTAGCTGAATTGGACAAGAGAGAAAGAGAGGGTCTGTTCACACTTAACTTTGTGGATGGTAAAACAATACCATTCCAATGATATTAAGTTCAGATATGGTTTCTGGCATTTTCACTGCAAGCACAGGCACCATCCCCAGCTTATCCTAGGGCTCTTGTGGTGTGAACAGGCTATCCTGGACCGTCCAAATCACCCCAGCAATAGCCATGGCACTTTCCGCAACATGTCCAACTGTTGCCATGGCAACATTTCTGCGGCCACAGCTATGCCATCCTGCCTCCTCACAGCTTTGCACCCAGAAGTTGGTGTGAATGCTGCCAATCAGGAGCATACTTGGTGCTCCCCATCAAGGTTTGGAGAAGTCATTGCTTCTCCACCACTTTGGAAAATTGGGGGCACTCTCTCATGCTCCAGGATGGTCCGGCATAGAGGCAGCATTGCAGTATGCAACTGGAGCATCCCAGAGCGTGTGAGAGTGTCATAGACAGGTAGGTGTAAAAAGGACCTGTGAATGTTTTTAGGACATTGAACTGTTGCTCACAAAACCTTTAACAGAAGAACTTCAAATGTTTCACAACTGCCCAGGTAGACCAGCCTGCATAGTGCAAAGAAAGCATTCTCCAGGGGCTTCTTGCCTGACCCAGCAATCCTGTTTGGATCCTGCTGTAGATTCTAATCCTGTGGCCAGATATCCAGGATTAAGATTCACTGAATGCTATGGATCAAATTTGCATGGGAGTATGCTTTATATCTTGTTGGATGAGTGACAATTATTCAAAAATGGGCATCCTGAATTTTCAGTACAATATTTGGTGTGTTTTCCCTTTCCAGAAGATGACACATCCACTTGCTATATTCCCCCTTGCAAGTCTAATACTGTTTTTAGCATGGTAAGTCTGATTATAGCCATTTGCTGTTAACTTATTTTCATTAGATTTTATATTCTGTATAAACAAGACACTACCTAGTTCCAAAACAGAAAAAAGAAAATCACAACCAGTAAAGAGTATTATTTGGAGAGTATTACAAGCAGGGAATAGCGACTGAGCATGCAAATAATTTTGCTTCCTTTCCTGTCTCCCCTCCCACCCATCTCCCCTCCTACTGTACTGATTGTATTTCCCCAAAGATACCAGTATAGCTACACTTGGTTGAAGTCTCTGATAACTTCCTAGGAGGCACTGCGACAAATGATTTAGGTGGAAATATCCTCTAATCAGCATCTCTTCATACCACACAGCAATTGAATTATTGTCAAGCTCATTCAGTCTCCTTGATGCACATGTGAACATGCACCCTGCCAAAGTGTTTCTTTCCATTTAAGTTTTACAGCTGAATAATAAATAAGAGTTTGCCGTACAAATGCAGTATAACCCGATTGTATCTTCTTTGTTCTTGTCAATCAGTTTGAGGAAAAGTTCAAAACTCCTGGATGTCACAATGAGACTCTTCAGACTAGGTGATGTGGATTTTTTAGTACAATCTCCATTCGCGTAGAAGTTCTCTCCTTAACGTGAAGGCTTATTAAAGGTTTTGGAAACTTGAGAAGACATTGATGTCTCTGCTATTAAAAAGCACAAGAATGCATGCATGAATTTAATCAAAGCCTTGCTTTTTACAAATTCCTATTTTGCTACAAACACATGCAGCACTTAAAAAGCTACTTCTAAGGTAGGTTTCCTGTTCTTGTTTCAGGTTATGAATTTCAGTAATGCAGTGCAGAGCTGTCATGGACTCTAAATTTTTTAGCACCAGTTTTTTAAAGTAAATATCTAGCCGTTTCTGCTTCTTCAATTTCATTTTTTTTCCTTACAAATTTTCCCATGGAGTAGCATATAGTAGCAACAATTTCCTCCTCTCTTTTAAGGCCTACCTAATTGTGAAGCTGCAAATTATTTAACATACTTTTAAAATTAGAGAAGTGGAGAGTAAAAGATTTATTTATGTTTTATTTTTATTTTTTTAAGCCCAGTTCCACTTTGAGAAAGCCACAACTGTGAGTGTTTAATTTCTCTTTAGGCATACAGCTGTACAGCCCCTGTATAATGGAAGGTCTGAGACAAAATGGTCCCCCACCACCTTACCTCCGTGTAATGCAATTTAGCTTCATTAAATTACTGGAGGACCAGTTACTTAAGCTGAATATTGATTTTCAGTCTGGGCCATGTTTAACATAATTCTGTGCAGGCAATGGCTAATTCTGCATTTGAGTCTCACGCCCTAATGAAATTAGGAGATGACAACAACTGACCATAGGCAAGTTGTCTATAGTAAGGTGTCACAGTCCGGGGCAACTGATCAGCCTAGTATGAGTCTTAACCCTTTCCTAACAAAGTGCATCACTGCATGCTTCAAAGCCTGGCACTGACAAATCTCTTGTTTCTTCAATGAAGCTGCTGTCTTTTATCTGGGGATGTGTAGCCTGGAGCTAGGTTTTGGTACTATAAAGTATCTGCATCGCTGTTATATTTTCCTGCAGCAGCCGACATCTCCCTGTCTAAACATCAACAGATGCCATCAATAGAAACAGTTCGAAATGGGGCTTGACTCTTCTCTGCACCTGAAAATTACAAATTATTCTCTGAAGCTCACAGAAATTAATAAAGCCCATCGTGTTTTAGCAAAATAAACCACACAGTGGCAAAGCGCCTTCTTTATGTTGTTATATTTGAACAGATATGAAACATGGCTCTTATTTCAGGCCACGTTCAAATGAAATGTGCAGCATACAAGACATTGAAAAAATAATAAAAAAGATTCAGCAGTGGAGCAGTTGAGATTTTATTGCACGTAGGGCAACGGGACAAATTACAGAAGTGGGTCATGATAATGTCAGAGAGATTTTTCTTTTTCTCACTTAATCAGAGTTCAATTCTGAAAGTAATTTAAGGATCCAGTATTATGGCAACTTTCATTTTTGAAATCTTAAGTTAGATGAGTGCATTTCTTTGATGAGTAAGCATCGTTAGGTAGATGGTATTTGACCAATGACAAAGACTGTATTCCCCATCTCCCATCTGAAAATAAACATACCTTAGTAGGATTTCAATCTGTTTGTCAAACAGTTCTCATAACCCTGTGCCCCAAAGGAGGAATATTGGACTTTTAAATTGTTTAAAAAAGTTAAAATACACGAACATTAAAATGCAACAATATCACTAGGAAGTTAAGAGATAAATAACCATCCTTCAAATGCCATTCATATGGAATAAATGGCTTGCTAATAATTTCAACCCATATAGTTCATGATCGCAGTTGATAGAGTGGATAGCTCAGTGGTTAAAGCAACTGTCTGGAAAGCAAAGGATTGAAAGCTCACTCCACAGCAGTACTCTACAAGAATATAATGGCATATCATTTCTGCATCTACTTAGAAAACAGCATGGATATGTCCACGTGGTCATTAGGGTGTTTCCGCACTTACCACTTGAAACCGGATTAAGGAAATCCAGATTTCTGAAATCCGTCCCTGGGAAGATCCGTCTGAAAAAGGGATGAGGTCTCATGCTTCCGCACTCGGGTGGGAAGCACAGATAGCGAGGAACACTTCATGTGTTTGCTGTGTGGATGCCGTAGCACCAATATCCAGAAGAATCAGGCTTCTCTGCAGCCCAAGGAGCCACGTGATTGGAGAACTCAGCTGTCAGTCATCGCTCATTTCCCCACCAATCGGCAGCTTGCCAGATCCCAAGGCTGCCGTGGTGCTGCTGTGTCACTCAACAAGGCGACTTCCTCACTCAACATGGTAACTTCCTGTTCCACCCACATGCATTCCCACTCCTGTCCCTGAGTGAAAGCATGTTTCTTTGATGCGGATTTCGCGAGCAGGAGCAGTTTCAAGACCTAATTTTTCAGCCCTTTCTGCACTGGCTCTAAAAACGCATTTACAGCCAGATGTGTGAAGTATTAAGATGCGGCTTCTGCATAGGGAACCCAATTAGGGACCCTTTGAGGAAGCCACTTCTGCATTTTGGCATGCAAGACCGGTTTCTTAAACCGGTTTTGTCACCGAAATCTGGCCCTGATGTAAGACATAAAAAATTAGGTCTTACGTACAGCTTTCCCCCTCAAACCACTTCAGAAGCAAACGCTTCTGCACACAGCTGGGGAAAAGCCAGATTCCCAGTGCCGCCATCTTGGGGAGGGCGGCTTGATGACAGGCAGGGGCAGAGGTTGCCTCCACCCCGCCTGGTGTCGAAGCAGTGGGCATCCCTGAAAGGGGAAGGCAAACTTCTGCCTTCGCCTGGCAGGGATCCCCAATCGCAAGAGAGGAGGGGAGGGGGATGGCAGCTGCTTCTGTTCCCCCCCACACTACTGCCACCACTGCCTCCAAGGGTAGGGGATCGCACGGTGGCAGAGTCACCTTCACCACCGCTAGATTTCCCCTGCCCCTGGAGGTGGCGGTGGCGCATTCCCAGCTGTCAGAGAGAGAAAGCCAGGCTTTCCCTCTTTGACAGCTGGGCCCTTCCCCTGGCCTCCCAGATTGGCTCACTTGGAGCCTGGCATTGGGAGGCCATGGGGTGCCTTCCCCAGGGTCCCTCTCACCCAAGAAGCAGCGATCACTGCTTCTCAGGCAAGGGGACCCCACAGCCTAACCCCCCCCACCTCACCCAGGGTCGCGCGTGCACAATCCACTTCTTACCTTGTCACTGCCAGGCCGATTATGGCAGCGGGAGGCCCGGCGTGCACTGCATGTGCATGCGCCGCAGCTTCCCATGGGTGCATGCCAGGCCTCTCATTGCCAGAATTGGCTCAGCAGGGACAAGGTAAGTTGCAGATTGCATGTGCGCGACCCAAGGTGAGGTGGGGGGGTTAGGCCACAGGGTCCCCTTGCCTGAGAAGCAGTGATTGCTGCTTCTTGGGCAAGAGGGACCCCGGAGAAGGCACCCCACGGTCTCCCGATGCCTGGCTCCAAGCGAGCCAATCTGGGAGGCCGGGGGGAGGGCCTTTGGAGGCTGGATTAGAATGGGTGCCGGTCCGTCCTCACCAGCACCCTCTCCAAATCAGCTTTGCGGATGCACGGGGCTTCTGAGGATCTGTCCCTGAATAATGAAATTGCTGTGGAAAATAACCAAGCAATTATAGTCCAAAGACCTGCAAGATTACTGTTGAAATGCCCATCAGTTTTAAAAGATTTTTGAAGAATAGGTGGTCTGCTGTTCTGTTCAAGACATACAAATCTAAATCTTACCTGAGTGTGCAAAATTTTCTGTATTTTTGGAAAAAGATGTCAGCTTCTGTTAACTTTCAGGCTGGCAATGTATGCCAAGCCAGTCAGTTCTCCCTGCCTGGAACTTCTTTTCCACCTTCCTTTGCCTTTTTCTTTTTGGTTTGCTTTTTGTTTTTGTCACTGAACAAAGAAGAATAAAGTGAAAATAGTCCCTGTATTTCAGGGCAGGTTTCTACAGATCCTCTTCTAATAATCTTTAACAATTGCCACCTGAATAGCTCTTTTTGCAATTATTTCCTCCACCTTCCCAACCTTGTTTTCTTCTCCATTCCCTTCTCTATCTTGTTCCTCCTGCCCTCACCCAGTCAGTGATCTGACTTGATGTCTTATCTATCTTTCATACTATCAATACTGTGTGGATTCAGAAGTCATCAACTATTTCTGCAGTCCAGCTATCCACACTTTGTTGTCCTGTTTTAGGACTAGGCTCCATGTTGCCCTGCACAGCTCCAAAGCCCACATGACCTTGGAGTTTTCCGTGAGGGCTCCAATGAACTGGAATGAAAGTTCTTGGCCTTAGAGTATGATGTGGTGCACTGCCAAGATACCCCCACCACAATGGCAAGAGGGTGAGAGGCGGTGGGTGAGAGAGCAATGGCGGCTGAGTCTGAGACTGCAGGCGCAATGGCAAAGCAAAGGCCAAAATAGTGGGCAGGTGAGGAGTGGGCACCATATACTTTGCTTTTACTCTTCCCAAAGGAAAAATAAAGTGTATTATTGAAAGAAACAGGAGCGAGAGTTGTTTGAACTAGTGTTTTTTTAAAATTCATTTTTTCCCAATTCTCTTTTTAATGCAGAAAGTCACTTTTCAGTGTGGACAGAGTGTTTTGAAAATAGTTTGGACACGCCAAAAAGTTCCAGTGGTAATGGGGGCTCAGAATGTTTTTTATGTTTTTCCTGATACATTATGATGACTGTGATTCGGTGATTTTTGTACACACACACAAACTGTTAGCCACTTTGGGGTATGGGAGAAAGGAAAGGTGGAGGGAATGAAATAAAGAGAATAAAAAGTTTTGGCAAAATATGTTGCTGTTTATGCAGTAAATAGGGCAGTGGAATGCAGTAGAGTCATCAATGCATATTTGCTTATCTACAAAATAACAATCATATACTAATTTTAAACTGGTACTGCGATTTAAATAGGCAATAGTTGTAAGAATTTTGCTAAACAACAATTTTAAATTATTAATAAATAAAAAAGCAGAACCTAATTCATTGCCGAGTACAATGAATTCCCAGTAGAATTTGAAGTATGGTTTTAACTCTAACTTCTTTATGTCAAATAGATGTTTATTAATCCGTTGAAAATCAAGGAAATTCCATAGGAGAAAAGACTTTTTGATTACAGATTTATAGGTTTGCTGGATCTTTTCCTGGAGTCTTAATTCACCTTTTAGATAAGAGAACAAATCCGGGCACTAAAAATGCAGTGATATAAATCTTTGACTGTCCCCAGCTGCAAAGAACATGCTGGGCATGAATATTTTCTGTGGAAGTGTAGGAAGGTTAAATTCATAGGAGCAGGTATAGGGGAATTACAACCAAAAAGAAGAATGTCACTGTGGCAGTATTTGCTCAGGGAAGAAAGGCTAAAGCAGGATTTGAGACCACTTTAAGAAATGGTAAGAAGGGCTCAAGTTAGGCTGATTTTGAAAGAAAAGTTATTTCAACTGGATAAAATAATAGAACAATACCTTCTTTTTTTTTTTTTTGCTTTCTTTTATTTAACTTTCTGAGAGAATACCATGTTAAGCAGCGATTTGCCCAGTGAAACTGAGGAGGAAGGGGAGGAGGAGCTACAATCTGATTGGGTCCTTACATTTCTCCTAACACCCTGCCATTTTCATTGAACAAATTACCATTTTTTGGTTAACAGCAAGATCCTTACCAATAAAACAATGGTTTCTGACTGGTATGAGGTTTAATAGACAGGAAGCTAGCCCTTTATGGGAGGGGATGTAGGGCAGTGGTTATGTGAGCAACCTGGAAAGCAGAGGATTACCAGTTCAATCCTCAGACTTTCCCCAGAAGTTGGCAATGGCAAACCCATTCTGTATATCTGCCAAGAAAACTGCAGATGTCCATACAGTCAATCAGGAATCAGCTGCAACTCAGTGGTATGCAAAAACAATAAAGCTAGTCCTTTATGGTCTAAGGGTCACATTTGTTTATTCTTTGCCAACCTTCTAGGAACCACACTTTCCATAACAGATGTGGTCAGAAGTTAGCATCATCTATGTATCCGTCTAATGGATGAGAAGAGGGAATTTATGTCCTCTTTGGGTGGTAAGGCTCTTACTAAATTTGGCTATATCTTAGTCCTCTATTTCTAGTTATTCTGTTAGTGGCTGATGGGAGTTAGGGCCTACTAATACTTGCCTGGGAGTCAGGCAGATTGTGCATCACTATCTCCTGCAACTGTCCATAAGGCATTCCAGTCCATCCCCAGGGACTACCTGCTATGTACAAGCTGTCCACAAGCTATACCATGGTATCAGGAATGACCTTCAAGGCTTGAGCATCCAGACATCAAGGCTTCCTTCACCCCTTGTACAACATATGTGATGCCCTCTTGACTAATCACAATAAACAGCCAACCCGGGGGGCGGGGGCGGGAGAGACAAACAAACAAACAGGGTGGCTGCTGTTCCCATTCCTAGACTGTCTGGTTGGGAATAAGACTGTTCCAGTGTTCTACTTGTGATCGGCCCTGTTCTCCACTGGCTGAAAATGATCTTGGGAGACTGTTGCAGCCAAGTAGGTGCAAATTCAGCTTTAGATTAAAAAACAAACAAACAGTTTATTGGCCACAGTTTACCCACCCTTGGTTTTAACTTCTCACACCATTAGGTCACTAGTTCTACTTTCCTTTTTCCATATACATCTTTTTGCTCTTAATGCTACAATCAGTAGAATTTTAGTAGAGTCCCATAGCAGGCCCTAAACAGGAGGTCAGCAACATCTGCTATAGCATTTGATCTCTCCACCCAACACTTTAGTTCAGAGATCTCGGGCTAGAAACACATTCTCCAGCAGTTGTGGCTGGTGTCCATTGAGATTAGTGGAACAGAGAGAAGAGCAAACGAGGGAAAGTAGGAATTGGTAATAGTAGGCAAAACACTACAAGCTTGCTATCTATGGGTGTTTTTCCATTTTTGTACCCATTAATGGGTACTTCTAGTGACAGTGGAAAAAAACCCTCAGAATAACCGCATAAGAGTCCTCTCCTTGTGTCATTTCTAAGTGAAATGCATAAAGATCTGGCTTCCCTGAATTATAACCCAGGGGAATAGGGAAGGGAAGTAAGTTTAGCCTTGGGCTCATGGGTGCTAGTAGGTTCCTATCCACTTCACTCTATAAGACTAGTTACCTATGCACCCTATGTCTAAATATATGTGAGAATATGATGCTGCCTTAACCTGAGCAAGACCTGTGATCTGTCCTGCCTGATATTGCCAACTCTGACTGACAACAGCACCCACGCAAATTCTCTCCCCCTTTGCTTTCCCAGCTCTCTGGTTCTTTCAACTAATGATGCCAAGACTGAACTTCAATAATATTTTCTGTATGCATTTCTTTTGCTTGGTTTCTAAGATGCACCTCATCCAATAAGGAACCAGGCTTGTGCAAACTGGTTTCAGTGAATTATGGAATTTTAAACAGTCTGTGGGCAACGAATTATAACTGCGCTGGCCCATACCTACCTACCTACCTACCTTCCTTCCTTCCTTCCTTCCTTCCTTCCTTCCTTCCTTCCTTCCTATGAAAAAAAATCCCTTACTGTTAATCAAAAATGAGAAAAATTCACACTGTGAACAGGGAGAAACTGCAACATGCCAAACTGACATGTCATTGAGAGTCAGTAACTGGCAGAAAGTGCTTTGCTTAGTTTACCATCAAGGATTTGGCATGCCACATGATTGATAACTATGTGCATTCTCATAACATAATTTGCTCTCTATCACATTTGCACACATGGACCAGAGTCTTTTGTTACTTCCTTTTGCCTGATATCTTCATTTCCCACATATCCTGGAAAAGAATGCACAAGAGCCTCATTTCAGTTTTCCAAAGTCATAATTCTGCCCCTAAAATATTAGGGATGATCATTGGAACCCTGTAGGCATCATGAAAGTGGAGGATATGTGAGAAGCCCAGAGGGATCAGCAGCAGACAGAAGAAATCATCAAGTTGCATTCTCCCGGTCTACAAATTATTGGCCATTTCTCAGACTTGCTGCTGTCATACAATATGTTCATATTGGTCAAGTTGCTTCAGGAATTTTAGAAAGAATATTACAAACAGTGAACCTGCTTTTCCCCAAAAACCACGAAATCCAGTTGATTATTTACCTATTGATTTTTATTATTTTTATTTATACACCAGTCTTTGCTCTGAAGTGACAGAGTAAGGATTACATTCTGAAACTGTCATAGGAATAGATCTTAGTTTTTCAAAATGCAAAAATGAAAGGATGTAATTATCTACTTTGAGGATGGAAGACAAACATTTATTTATTTGCATTCATGTTCTCCCATCCCTCAAAGATGTTCAAGGAAGTGCTAATAGTTATTGCCTTTCAGTTTATTGGCAAATCTGTACTACAAAATAGATTAACCTGAGAAAAACTGGCTTAAGATTATCCAATGTGGGAACCTTCTGCATTAGTACCAATGCAGGGGCCTTTTCACTGGCGGCACTCATAGGGTGCATTCTCATAGGCAATAAGATCCAGACTGGAATCGAATTCAACATCCAGAGTTCCCATTACCTACGCAAGTAATTCGAACTCAGCAAGCAGCGTTCCCATTCCACTTCTTATCCTGCAAAAATCTGAGGAAAACAGGACCTTTCTTGCAATTTCCTAGCTGAGCCCACTTTTTTTTCCTGGATGGAAATGCTCCGGGGCTTTTGGAGGTGGAGCTGCAGCCTCCTGCCCAATGGCAGCCACATGTGGCCGGGGTCTCACAGCTCACCAGGTTTTGTGCCTGCGTTGTCCTGTGGAACTTCAAACCGCACAGGAAACTCAGCCTATGAGTGAGTGAGAGAACCGCACTCAGTCAGTCCATCCCTCCATGCCACCACTGCCTGCTGCCCAGTTCACCACCTCTGCATCCATTCACTCATTCTTCTTTCCTTTATTTTTTTGCCTGCCCCCTTCCTTCTCTCTCTCCCTCCCTCTCTCCAGCAGAGCTTCTTGCAGGTGGTAGCTGTGTTTTCCCCGGTTTTCCTCCCTGCTTCCGGCACCTCCACTTGGCTCCAAGGCACTCCCTAACCCTGACCGCTGCACTCCTCCACTGGCAACACCCCCCCCACACACACACAGCTGCACTGCACAATTTTAAAGGTGAACCCCTCTCTGTAGAAGAGGCTAATCTGCTTGTGGGCACATGTGGCAGGCTGCTTTTCTTTTCTTTTTCTTTTTTGCAGGAGCTGGGGGGGATTTTAAAAGTCCTTTGCTGGTCTGCTTGAGCGTAGGGAGACAGTGTGAAAAGACAGAAATTGGAGGGTTTAGAAATCAGAGACAGGGTTAAAAAAAAATTTTTAACTCTCCAGTTTTAGCTATTGCTCTGGGTGAGAGTGGGGATTTAAAAGTCCTGGGGAAGGCTTTATTCGAATTTTCTCTTTGTGAGTGGGAACATCTATATGTGAATTAATCTGCAGGGGCTCTATTTGGATTAAAAAAATAGTCTTTGGGGACTAAAAAAAAGGGGTTCAAAAGTGGACTAAATAAGCTAAGTGGGAACGCACCCATACTGTGAAACAGCCTCCCAGGGCATGTCCCCATGCACATTTTGATCAGAATCGAAATTGGGTTCGGGAAGGGACGTCCCCATGCATTTTAGGTTTGGTCCGATTTCCACAGACCAAATCGCCCAGACCAGGACCAAACCAGAACCAAATTTGGTACGGGCAACATTCAGTCTTGGTCCCATACCCAGTCAAATACGAGCCCAGTCAGCCAAACGGCTTGCATGGGGACACACCCTCAGACAGGTCCAGTTGACACAATTCTTAGGTGCTTTAGGCACCATGGGAAGATATTTTTATTTATGGAGGCATTTTAGAAACCTTGCTGTGCTGGTTTTACAAACTTGTTTTAATCTTTTTTTATTACATGTTTTAAATAATAGTGTTTTGTATATTGTTATTAATATACACATTTTAAAACTTTTTTTTGTTATTGGACAAATATAGAAATGTATAAAATACATGAACAAAGTCCATTTGTTTATGAGGCAGGATTAAAAAAACCCATCAGCCAAATAAGATAGCAGCTGTATAAGGACATCTAAGGATATCCATGTAAGTGCTTTTGTACCAAAGTGTAACAGTGTTTTTTAAATTATAATCTGTACATTTAAAACCTTACAAAATAGTACTCCTGTAACCATAGAATCAGCCAGTTGTGGGCCAGTTTGGTCTTGTGGTTAGATTCTTGGAATCTTACTGGAAGTCTCCCAGTTCTATTCCACATTCCTCCATGAAGCCAGCTGGGGGAGCTTGGACTAGTCACAGATCTTTTTCAGAGCTCTCACAGTACTACCTACCTCACAGAGTGTCCATTCTCATGGGGAGAGAAAAGTTGGGAACTTTTCTTCTACTCCTCTCTGTTTAAGGAAACCATTATTTAAAACCTGGACTGATTTCAGTTGGGTTTCTCTTTTTCACTTGGCTTCTCTACCGATAGGAAAATCCTGCAGATCAGAAAACTCCATTTAAAGCAGAATGGAGTGCCTTTTTCCATGCAGGGTGACATGTGATGTGCCTGTTTGCCTGATTTCCTTTTTTTTTTTCCTATTTTATTTAACTTTTTTTCTATTACCTATCTGTGGTATTTTATACTGCTGTTTTATGTATATTGATATGGTCTCTGGACTAATCAATAAAACCATATATTTTATACCAATAAAGATACAGAGATTCAAACCTAGGCATGGTTTGATGGTGGCAGCAACTTAAGAAATCATCAGAGTCATAACAGGCAACAGATGTTTTACCCTTGACCAGGGATTAATTTCTTTCACCCTTACCTGCCACCACCCAAACTTGGGAAATAAATCTAACTAAAAGCCAAAGTGTTTGCTACTTTCCTCAGAACTTGGTCACAAGAAAGCAGAAGGTAGTTTGTTCCCAAGGCCCTATCTGCATTGAGTCTTACCCTGCTACCATTATCAAAAACATAGGCTGCAGGTGCTTTGGAGATCCACTGGTGTGCTCTGAGACACCACATTTCCCAGCCTTTGTTATACCAACTAGATAATGGGGGTACTCCTGGATTCATCTTCGAGCATGGAGGCTCAGGTTTTAGCAGTGTCCAGGAATGCCTTTGTACAGTTGAAACTAGTGAGGCAACTGTACCCGTTTTTGGAGAACTCATTTCCTGCCACAGTGATTCATGCCTTGGTTACATCTAGGTTGGATTACTGTAGTGCAATTTATGTGGGACTACCCAGTGAAAAGTATGCAGAAAGTCAAGCTGGTTGAAAGAACAGCAGCCAGGTTGTTAACTTGCCCTAGTTACGGAGAGCACAGAACTCCTTTGCTGCAAAAGCTCCGTTGGCTACCAATTCCTTTCTGGGCACAATTTAAACTGAGTGTTTTAACCTATAACCGTTTTAACAATTTGGGACCAAGATACCTGTATGATCGTCTTGTTCTGTATGAAACCACCAGGCAGATCAGACTCCAAGGCCCTTGTCTGTGTCCTACATCCTTCCAGTTGGCAGGAACAAGAGTGAGGGCCTTTTCAGTGGCTGCCCCTAAACTTTGGAACTCCCTCCCCATGGAGGCTAGGACGGCCTCATCTCTTCCTGCCTTCTGTAAGCAGGTAAAAACATGTTTATTCTGGAAGGCTTTTTAACTTTGTCGTTTATCTTTCTGTATTGTTTTAATTATATGTTTTATTTCATAATCTATTGTATGGTTGTTTTAATCTTGTATGCAGCCTTGAGTCTCTTTTTTGAGAAAAAGGCAGGATAGAAATTAATTAAATTAATTAATAATGGCATATATCTGTGCAATTTTACCCCATCCCAATCAGTAGTAATGGTAAACTTTTGTTTGGCCCATTAGAAGCTCTCATGTGGAGTTCCACAGTGATTGTGCTCGTTTACATCTATATGAAGCCACTGGAAGACGACATTAGGAAAATTGAAGTGCTATCAGTATGCTATCTCTCTATGTCTTCTGTGGCAATTGAACAGTAATGGGCAGGATGTGGTTAAATGAATTGAAACTGAATCTAGACGAGATGGAAGTACTCGGTGTTATGATATCCTGAGTCCTGGAGGTAGACAACATTCAATTCTGGATGGGGATGTTTCGCCCTAAAATAAGGTATCTGAGATTTGGGGTTGCTTCTGGATTAATGGTTGTCACTTGAGGTTCAGATGGCAGAAGTGGCCAGGAGTACATGTCTCCATCTCTGAATCTTTCACCACCTTCAGCCTTTCCTGAATAGGAATCACAAGCCCACAGTGATCCATGATCCGGTAACCTTTGAGCTAAACTACAGTAATTGCTCTGCAAGGGGCTACCCTTGAAGATGCTCCAGAAAATGGTACTAGTGCAGAATGCAGAAGCATGTCTGCTGATGGAAGTTTCTGGCCAGGTGCATCTCACACCAGTCTTGAAGGAACTTCACCTCTTAGCAATTTGTTACCAAGCCTAATTCAGGCTGTTGAGATTGACATAAAGCCCTAGATGTTCTGAATCCAAAGTGTATGATGGAGTGCCTTCTTCCATAGAATCCTGCCTATGTTTTGCAATGACAAAGTTAGGGCATCCTTGTAGTTCCACTACCATCAGTGGTATCAAGGGTTGTGGCGTGCAAGAGGAACTTCTCTGTGGTTATCCCCTGGCTTTGGGATATCCTCCCAGGTGCAATTTTATATGGTATTTTGGTTCCTGGTTAAAACATCTCTCTTCAGCTAAGCCTTTGATGCATAGTTTCCTCTGAACACAGTTCTGTGAGGCAGGATGGTTAATATAGTCATTTTGTTTTTAGAGAACTGTTGCTTTAAAAAATAGCAAGACAAAGTAATCCTTTTATACTTAAAAAGGAAGGGGGGTTAATGGTAAATAAAGAGGCTTGATACTCAAATTCACCATATTTTATTCATATACAATATTTTACAAGTGGCATTTCTCCTCATAATTGAGCTTCTGAGTAATAATTAATGAGTAAATATTCTTGATTTATAAGTGGGTTTTGATGAAGACTTGAAACAGAAACTGTCGAGAATATTTTTCTAGCAATGCAGCATACTTAATATGTTTCTTTTCCACTCTCTTTTTATAATATCAAAATCTAAGAAATAACCTGCCAAACCAATCATTTCTTCCCAGGGGTCTTGCAAAAGGCCTGGATGTTAATTGCATTTAACCTAGAATGGCAGAGCACCCCCCCCCCACTTTATACAATAACTAATATGTAAACTACTGTTGCACTTTGAAATTACTTTCACTTAAATTCTATTATTGGCACTCCACAGCGGAATATATCTAGGGTCCATTTCATTAAAAAAGACTAATTATGCTGGCACTGAGCTGTGTACCCGCCAATCTTTGTGTACGTGTGTGTTATGGGTGTGCTTCTCACGTTCACATGCATGCTATGGTTCAAAAAGGAATGTGCACAATATTAAGCATAATGATCTAGCGTGAAAAAGAAAGAGCATTTGAGGCAAGGTTGTTGTTTTAATTCTAAAGAAAAGAAAGAGACTAGGGTTTTTGATTTTGTTTTTTTGTTTTTTTTTAGAACTGCTGATAGCACATAGCAGAAGTGAAAGGCCTTTTCTATACTGGGGGCATAAGAGATCCAGACTGGTAGATCTGAGGCATTTCTGCACTTGATCCCATAGTATGCAACTAATCAACATATGGGCAGCTGCAACTGCACTTGCAGAAGATATTTACCACCTTCAACTGCCCCTGCCTGCCCAGAAGTTGCCTAATTGCATACTAGTGGTGTTGCATAAAATCACGCACCATAAGCCAACTAACATTTACCTTTCATGACTGGGAACTTACCTGGGAGCATCCCATGGTGACCATCTGCACCTTCTCTGATGTGAGGGGTAGGTTGAGCTACTGCACACGGGTGCTGACAGCTCAGATGACCTCTGACGTGACTGTGTGTGCACAGAACATCAGTGTCGCCATAGTGCTGGCACACAGGCATTTATGGAAGATGCTGGAACAAAGCTGGTGGTACCCAGCGAAGGACTGGACATCTGAATGGACCCGAGGAAGTCACTGATCAAATGGGGGCTAGGCTATCATATACTAGAATTTGCAAGTGCAAACACTAGTAAATGTTAGTCTACCATGCACCTTTCCCATCCAACATACTTGAAAGCAAGTGCAAAAATGCCCCTGGATTCACCAGCTCTACTGATCTGGCCCACAAGAAGGTGGGGGCCATATGAGTGCTGTCTGCACAAATGGTGCTAATCTAGATCACTTCTCCTGAGAGTGCAGTCCTCCTGAGCATGATGTGAGATCCTAACTGTGGAGCATGAGGGTGGTTTTAAATGGCATGCCACACTAAAAACAACTTCTGGGAATTCTGGATCATGGAGGCATACCATCTGCAGGCTTCTGTGTTCTGGATTAAGGCCTTTAGTCCAGATTTCACTCAATAAATGGGGTCTATGCTAGATCCACATCAAAGGCTTCTTGATCCGATGCATCCAGCCTAACTGTAGGTGGAGCCTCCTCAGTCTGAATTAAGATGCGGATGCGGAGGTCCCCAATCTGGATCAGATTGCACATTGGGACTGCCTCGATTCAGCACCACAGTAAACGGAGCCCATGGGAACGCAGCCTCTGAAGGCTCTGGTATTTTATGGAAAGGCTCTAGTCTTCTATGCGTTCATCTTGGAAAAGGTCTTGCTGGACACAGTAGAATTTACTTTTAACCAGGCACATATAGGTATTGCAACATAAGTCAAGAATACACAAAAACACTTGTAACTAAGGGCTTTCTACACTTATATTAGCTGATCTGGAAGTGCTTGTACAGATCATATAATCCATCTCCTAACTGGGATGGATTGCCCTTAGACAGGAACAATGCTACCTGTATGACAAAAGCTATTCCTGTCTAGCCTCTGTACCAGTCCTGAAACTCACACGAACCACCAGGAAACCCATTTTAGTGGCGGCTGAAATGGGACCCCCTGTAATCTGGAATGTGGAGTCATGTGTCTTCTGCATGCCTCCATGATCCAGATTGCCCTGGCTAGTATGTTGGTGGGGCTCCCACTAATGTGAAAATAGAAAAGTTTCTATTCCTATCCCCACAACAGATACCCTGTGAGGTAGATGGGGCTGTGAGAGCTTAGAAAGAAAGCTGTGACTAGCCCAAGGTCATCCAGCTAGCTTTGTGGAGGAATGTGGAATCAAATCCTGTGATTCCCAGGTAGTCTGGCATGCTAACCACAAGAGAGAGAGAGAGAGAGAAAAGGCCCTAAGGGGGCATCCCCATGCACTCTGTACTCTGAATTGAATCTGAATTCAACTTGAAGCATACTCATGCAAAGCCCCCAAACCGGGCTGCATGTGGAACAAATCGCTCTAACTTCAGAAGCTGTTTGGTGGCAATTGGGGAGCAGGGGTGGAATTATGGGTTGAAGGAAGAGACTTGTGGGACAGCAAGGGCCAGATGACCCCCCTCATTGCTGCATCTTACTGGTGTGATCAGTTCTTTTACGTTTGTCTGGCGATCAGATCGCACAGAGAAGAAGCTTGTTTCTGTTTGATCACTGTTTAATGTCTTGCAGTTGTGATCGGGGAAGGAGTGTTGGGTGGGGGTTTCCCTGCCCTTGCTCCTATCAGGAGAGAGGAGTAGAGAGAAAAAGATGCGGTTTACCAATGCAGGGGTTTAGCACAGTTTGGATGGAGACAGGTGTGTTCGACTTGAGCCCATGCTTTTGTCAATCCCGTGGGGACGGTTCAATTCGAACTCGACTCTGTATTGGGAATAACCTGAATTCATCCCGAAGTAAACTGAGTACATGGGGATTCAGCCTAAGATCAGTTAAATAAATGTATTAGCATCAGAATGCATACAATTAATGATCTGAATGATCTTTGTTTTTAGCTTTCAGTCTGACTGGCATCTTCTCCAGACCACTGTGTCTTACTTTTGTTTTTCCTTGCTACTTGCAAATGTTGCCAGCTACTTTTCTTCTCTGCTGTTGTGTCAGAGGCTATTTTTATCTTGGTCCCAGGTGCCCTGGTCAATCAAAGATCACAGACAAGAACTTGTAATGCAAGGCATCATGTTGGCAGTTGCATCTGGCCGCTTGGTGACATTGATAAGGCTAAATGAAATCTGGTTAGGATGTTGACAATGATTTCTGTACAAGCCATATGGGCAACACCAGCTAATAAAGCACAACAAAAGTGACGTATTCACAGCCTTTTTCTAAATTCCACACTACTACTAAAAGGGCACCTCTTCTGATTCTGAAAGATATTTGCAAGAGAACTAGGACAAGGCCATGTGTCTAAACAGGAGTGCTTTGTGCACAGAGGATCCAAATGAAGTTCAGAGAGATCAAAGGTGAGGCTCCAATTACAGCCTCACCCCTCCTCTGCCATCATGCTGGTTTTGGTGTGCAAAGCACATTGCTGTATGATCTCCTGCCTGCCTTCTGGTAGAGAGCCATGGCTTAACTTCTGTTTTACAAATGATTCCTAGATTAATATTAATTCAGGCTTTTACTCAATAGCAAGCCAAAACCCACAGTTGCTGTACTAATGAGGAGGTATAGTAGTGTCAAATGATCATGTGATTGAAGTTATGTAACCGAGCAGTATTATTGAATGTTGAGCTATTAATCTGTGATCATATTATCTTGATGATAATTTGGAGTGTATTGTTCACTCTGGGTGTCACCTTAGCAGAGTGAAGGATATTATTGATTCATGTATTTAAGCTAATAAAAGCATTGCAATTTAGCCTGATCTGGAGTAAAATGCCTTTTTCAATCAATACCCTTCCAGAAAATACTTCAAAGAGCTTATCCAAGGGATAGTGATATGTACTTTGAGGTCGGCCCTTGGCTGACTTGGGAAGGACCTTCCTGCTCTTCATTCTGACACTGTTCTCTCTTTTCCCCCATTAGGTATCGCTCAGAGCAATAATATCTTCAACTGTGCATACAAAGGAAGGGAGAGGGTGAAATAAACCAAATATTTGCTTTCCTAATGAATTATATGCACTTGCTACTGCTTCTTTTCTAGTTGATAAAACAACAGCTATGTTGTTACGTTGTGAAGGTAGACTTCATAAAGGAATCTATTTATCCCTTTCTATCCATAACATAAAGCACAGCAAACACCAAATACTGAGTATCTGAAATCATGGGCAATACTTTGAATATTTTAGTATGTGAAACAATATTGTTGGCGGTGAGTCTCAAAACCCATATCTCTTATTTTTTTTCTTTTCCAATCAGTACTATGATGTCTTGGCCTTCCAAATTCAGTTTATTAGATAGAGTATGTAGATCAAGATACCAGGATGGGTGAGGTAGGATTGTCACACAGTTCAAAGCCTCAGTCCCTCCTCTCTAAATTCATTGCAGAGCAGAGATGCTTCCAAACTTAAATTAGCTGATCTGTCTGAATCAAACCAAACACATTTTGTTTAATGCATATCTGGACTTTTTAAAAATTTAATTTGAACAACTTCAAACATTTGATAAACAGGGTGTGTTTGCTACATTCAATAGAACACTTCGTTGTTCAATTTGAATTCAAATTCTGTTTTCAAACAGGCAGGGTGTTCAGTCTGAACATCCCTGATCAATTCGAAACAGTCTGAATTGAACTGGTTCAGCACAACCTCTGGCACATCCTGTCCCAACACCCTCATTTCCTACCCATCAAAGACTAATTAATATACCTGGAACTTGTAGCTTTCTCTCAATGCCCTGCCACAAATGATGCCAGGCAACCACATCATTTATTTATTTGCTTATTCAAAATAAATAAGAGTTTCAGAGAGGTTTACAAAATGTTACTATAAGATGGCTCCTTGGCTCCATCCCAAAGGTGGTTGAATGTGAATGAGAAAATATATTCCATATATCACTGGCCAAAAATGTAAAAATACTGAAAATAGGAGGACCAAACAAGAAGAATGTCTGCCTATGAATCTGATGACATCAAGCTTCCAATCTGAGCATACCACAGTTATTGAGGACAGTTATGTTTATGTACTCCTTTAAATGCATACCCCACAATAATGCCATGTCCAGCTTGTACTATAAGCAGTGGAGAAGGGATAAGGCTCAAGGGCTTCTGATATTGTTACTTTATGCCCCTGATCAAGGTTTAACTCCTGGTTACTGTATGAACAAAGTATGCCATTTAGTTTGATCTTATGCAAGGATATATCAGTTGTTTCTCTGGCCTTTTCCACACTGGGTTGGTGGACCAGTACAAAGGGAATGTTAGGCTGCTGTGTCTGCATACTGGGGCAGCATAACAGAGGCAACACAACCCTACTAGTATGCTCCATTCACACAGGAACATATCTATGGAGCAGGATTCAACACCAAAATGGCACTGGTAGACTTGTTTTTGAAGTAGTCAACAAGCAAACAACTTCAGCATACTAGTCCATGGACAATGCCGACAGTGCCTTGGGCTGGTATTTTGGTTGGGAACCTAGAGGCAGTGTCAGAAGTGCACCGCCTCTGGGAAACTGGCCAAAAACGTTCTGGCCAACCGGTCTGAGGAACTTCCATCCCTGGCTACCAAAGCTGGGGTGGAATGTACTAGGGCAGCCCAGCACTTCTCTTTTTGCTTGTTAATTGCTTCTTTCAAAGGCTTCCAGGCTAATTCATCCTAATCTGCGATTCAACCTTAAAAGCAAGCCAAGATGATGCAAAAGCAAATGGGATGGATGGAAGGCTGTCTGTGGATGACGAGGTATGCTATCTTGGATCATGCTAGATAGTTCAGCCCATATTGGACCAAATTCAGCCCAGGACACATTAAGGGCTACCCTGTTTCAAACATATCTGTCCCCAGTCCTAGCCACAATTTTGGAGTCTTGGGGCCTATTCGCACTTGGCCTTTTTCTGGAGTATATCTCAGGATAGGGGTCTGTGGTCCTCATGCTAATGCAGTGCCTGGCAGACCTCACTTTGGGCCTGCTGAAGTCTGCACCAGCATATGGACAGCAAGTCCCTATTCCAGGATATATTCCAGAATAAAGCCAAGTGCGAATAGGCCTGTAGTTGGCTTAGACTTCAGAGGCTGGGAATGAAGGTTTCCAACCATTTCTGGCTGGGCCCTTTTTGGCATGTACCAACTTCTGGTGCCATTTCTGATAGTGCTTTCTTTGTGAATCACCAAAAAGGGCCTGCTGCTGTATTCTATTCCATGGGGGCATACTTTCCCTGTGTCTTTTGTAGTCGTTAATACAAAGTCTGATCCAGTTCTGCCCCTTTTTAAAGAGGCCCATGCCTGGACTGTGATATATCACCATTTTGGCATGCTGTCCTGGACTCCTCCATAAACCAGGCTAAAGGTAGGTGTGGAAAGAGCTAAAATTTTGGGAGACAGTCTTAAGCACCTGTATATCCAGCTGACACTGTACAGTCAGTTATGAAATAAAAATATTTTACCTCTGAAATATATAGACTATAATAATAAGGCATTAAAGTTTGTAACTTGACATAAATTAAGATATCTAAGTATTTTGAAAAAGCCATTACTTAAAGTGCTGGAATTTTCCAAATTATTTCTAAATACCAATTCCTAACTTCTATATTCTCCATCATATAATTATGGGAAATGAAGAGATCTGGAGGAAAAGACAGGAGAAGGGTGGTTTTCCAATGCAGAATCAAATCAAGATTTTTAAGGAAAGTGATCTGCCCTTCCTTTAGAAATCAGACTGCAAAATGTAAAATGTGGATATAAGCAGGCAGTATGACACAATTTCTTTTCCTGGTCATACCATGAAAAAAGCCCTAAAACTCACAATGGAGCAACTTCCATTTCAGATCAGTTTCAGCTCTTCTAGCATGGTCTATTTATTTTTATTGGTTTGTTTCTCATTAAATCCTTCAATTACTCTGCAGTGTAAAATGGTGAAATTATTGGCATGTGCCACTTTCATCATGTATCTGAGTTTGCTTATTACACTTGCAGAAAATGCTTGAATGGTATCAGGCTCTGCTGTGGATTGAGACAGAGTTAATAAATATTATTTGGTGTTTTTTTCCCTGAGAAGCACTGCTTTTCTTGATTGTTTTTTACAGTTGGATTGGGAATATTGATTTATTCACCACTGTTACAATAATTGTATACAAGGAACAAAAAAAATGCAGAGGTAACATTTCATCAGCTCAAACAGATTAATTAGTTGTAGTAGATTAGGCACAGTGTTACACAGAAAGATTTGCATTTAGAGGAAGGGGAAGAAAAGTTTATTTTATCTTTTAAGAAGGTAGAGAATTGAATAGAGATGTGATGCATTGAAGAGCTAGGCTTAGTTTTCAATCAGTGCTTTCAAAGGAGAACTAAAGGGCAACTTTAAATATTAAGTCCAATTTCTAAAATTAAAAAAAAAAGCTTTTGAACATAACGTATATGAAAATCTGCATTAAGAATACTTGTATAAAAGAAGGTTAACAGCATTTCACATTTAATTTCAGAGAGGGATTACTGATCTTAATTCTATAACAATAGCAAGGAATGCAAGCATGAATGCCATACAGAGCATAGCAAAGTTTAATGGAGGGGTGTTGTTTCTTCTTGCACAGATTTTCACAGAATACAAAAGTTAAGATATAGACTGAAAAACAACCTGACTGTAGCACTCAGGCCTTAAATGCCCCTATAGTTCCTTATTTGGCTTATTCTACAGAGAAACTAATATTTACGTTCTGCAATACCAATACTAAATGCAATTAAGTAATTTCTCCCCAAGAGTGTATGCTTTAATAAGTCCCAGTGCATATAAAGAGAAGAAAATAATTATTTTTATTATTTTAACTTATAAGATTTATCTATACAGTGCTATGCTTCAGACATCATCTGACACACTTTGATTGGAAAGGAAAGAGCAGTGCAGACACTGACAAATGCCATGAAAATGGGGAAGAAAATATGTCCATTGTCAGTGTCCATTGTGGCAGTATGGATGGATGGTTCTCTTTGTAGCTAGTGGAGTGGAAGGCAAGGCAGGTAAGAAGAAGTGGTATATTTCTAAATATAGTTGAACCAGTTTTAATCTCACTCTGTGAATCAAATGTCTTGTGCGACAGAGTGATTCATGCAATGGAGTGATTCATGCCATTCACTGGATCATCCTATCTATACCAAGGAGATGTAGCAGCTCACTAGAGTCCACACACTTACACACTGGATGTGGCCTGGTGAATGGGTGTGGCTGTGCAACTGCAGCCGCATATTCACACACAACATCCAGACTGCTGTGTCAATGTCTCAGCATGCGCTGGATGTTGCCTTAGTAGTTGCCTTGGTGATCCAGCCAGCCCAGGGTTAGCCTTTTGCACCTCAAGCACTGCTGGCCATTTATGGGGCTAGTTTTGTACTTGCAGTGCAAGTGGCCACCACCGTTCGAGATCCTTAGTGGCTTGATATGGTACATTCTAATGTCTTTCACTTGCCTCAATATTAAGAACTGAAGAAGAAGCACAATGAAATGAATCAACATGGATTTAGCTGTTAAGGTAAAGAACTACACAGCTATAGTAACTTGTGGAATTTAGAAGATATCTAACCACACTTGTATCTAGTAAAAATTAGCCCCTAGCTTGAAACATGTGTTTCTCTATTAATTTGTCTCAAGGTTAAGGTCATCATGTGAAGCCCTTCTTTGTAAGGATGGGCTGTGACTCAAAATGTTAAAGCTCCCAGAATCTGAACTTTCAAATTTTAGCAACATTTGACTGAATTTGAACGACAACTGTAGTGTGCCCTGAAATCCCTGGAACTGGTTGGGATATAAATGGCATTGCACATAATTCTAAACTTCCCTCCACTATGCTTTTACGGTTGTAACACTCTCTATGCTTAGCTACCCATGTGATGGCACTGACATATAATTTGGACATTCCAGATTTAATAATAAGAAAAACAAAATAGTTTTAAGAAATTGGAGTTTTAATTGATTTTACCCCAGGACTATGCTTTAAATTTTAAAATCTTTAAAGGAAGAAGTGCCACTTTAACAAATAAATGATTGTAATAACACTTTGTTTGTTGTGTGAGCCTGTTTGGTCTAGCGGTTAGGGAGCCGGACACTTATCTGGGAATACTGGGTTTTATTTCACACTCCTCTGTAAAGGCAGCTGGGTGACCTTGGGCTAGTCACAGCTCACTTCAGAGGTCTCACAGCCCCACCTACCTCACAGGATGTTCTGTTGTGGGGAGAATAATAGAAAGCTTTGTCAGCCATTTTGAGTTCCCTTAAATGGGTGAGAAAAGCAGGGTAGAAAAGCCACATCTTCTTAAACTTGTAATCATTTTTACTGCAGCCTTCATTGCTGATATATACATACTTGATGCTTCATCCACAGAAGTTATCAGCTAGTTAAGATTGTCCAACCTGGAGGTGGTACCTAGGCATCAATTCTAGTAGCCACAAATTCCTCCATGAATTTTTCTATTAGAACATCAGAGGAACCATGCTAGATCATGTCATGGCCTATCTAGTCCAGCATCCTGCCACATCCAGTAGCCCAGAAATTGCTTTTGGCGTTCTCGAGCACAAGACAAAGGCAAAAGAAATTGCCTGCTCTTTATTCCTACAAAGGCCTTTAGAGGCATCATGCCTGTCTCATCCTGCTTGTTTCATCCCTTGGTTGGGCTTTAGCAGAAACGAGTCTAGGGTGATGCATGAGGATGAATAACAGCAGAGTTTGTCTCTCCATATGAGATCTTCCATATGTTATGACTGAACAATAAGCTTTTTATATTGTGTATCTACTGCTGTGAAACTTACATTGTATTTGAACTTGGGTTATACCTAGTATTAACTAATAAAGATATGTCATTATACTTTTGCCATAGCAGATTAATTCACATCTTTCCACATACAGTGATAAATGAAGATGCTGCATATCTCTACGAGGCCTAATGCTAGCTGAAGTTGTAGGAATACATTCCCCTGAGGTTCCCTCCAACAAATTAAGCAAGGGTTAGTAAAATGATATCAGTAAAGTCCAGCTTGAACTGACAGAATCAGGTATTTGTATAGATTGTTACCTGGTGTCTAACACCATGGAACAGTAGTTTAGTGCACTTTGCCCTGAAGAAGGCTTTAACAGTTTTCAAATTATGAAGGGGGATGGGTAGAGATGAAAAGTATAGTGCTCAGTGAATTTCCTCCTTTCTACACTTACCTGGCCTATCTCAGTTCAGGCAGAGCTTCTGGTGCAGAACAGGGCCATCTGCATTTTGATAGCCTGTTCTGCACCACCCCCTGCACCATTTCCAAAGCTCATATCAGTTTCAGAACTGATCTAGGAGGTATCCAAATACTCTGAAGGCTATTTGGAGGTTCCAAAGGTTTATTGGCCTTCAGAACTTCAGGGGGACCCTTTTTGATGATGGTTGTTATTGTGCTGTCAAAATGGGTCCCACATAGTATATGCTGTCTACTAACCTCTGTTATCTGGTATATCGGCTGCTCTTATGACAATATTGAAGTGTAATGATAAACTGAACTAGGGTGCCTTTTTATGTTCAGTCTACACTCCAGTCCTGGACTTAAGTGTATGAGAATGAGGAGGAACCTCCTTATCCTGCACCAGCATGCACAACGGAGGCCATCTAGACCCTTTCCTAGGGAACATGTTCTGAAAGGGCCCTAGTTTTAATCCCTAGTACGGTACTAGGGCCCTTTCCTCACTGGCTCTAAAAACGGATTTAGAGCCAGTTCAGGGAGGGATTAACCCGGGGCTTCCACAAAGGGGACGGAATTAGGGACCCTTTGGGAAGCCGTGTCCACATTTCAGCACACAAGACCGGTTTCGTAAACTGGTTTTGCCGCTGAAATCCTACCCAGATGTAAGACTTTTGACAGGGCAGGGCCTTTGGAGGCTGGATTGGGATCCAATCCGGCTCTCCAATCCAGCACTACTGCTGCTGTTGCCCCGCATGTGTGTGGACATGCCTGGCCTCCAAGAATCTGTCCCTACTTGGGACAGTTCTTGGAGAAAACTGTTTGCCAGAAAACAGATCTTATAGATCCATTTTCCAGCAGCATATGTGGAAAGGCCCTAGAACTTTTGTTACTTTATGAATAATGCTGTAAGTTAATTTTGCAATAAATGGATTCTCATTCTTGCAATATGTAAAACAAGGGCCATCAATGATGCAAGGAGTCAATGATTCGCTTGAGGGCTTGATGGTGGTGACTATGAAGATCTTGAGCTCCTTTCATGAATGAGACTCTTGGAAGAATATGCTCCCCTGTAGTCAAGTGTTTTAATTACATGTTAACTGTTATAAATTTTACCTTTTTATTGTTGTAACCCATCGTGGTTAGAGGTGGGATATAAACGCTATGCACACACACACAAACAAACTAGGGGATGCTCATGCATGTCCTCTAGATTCTAAATGTGCTGAAAGTTCTCTAAATGGTGTAAAATTGCCAACCAATCAGCTAATTGCTGTTGTATTGGATTTTGTGGCAACACTACAGTATGAAAAGGTTTGGGCACAGCATGGCGGTGAGGACTGGACTATGTGGATGAAAGGTACTGTGCTTTTTCTATTGCATGGACCAGTTAAAAAAACCAACCAACTTTCAGGAAATGTGTGATTAAATCTGAACTAGTGGTGTCATTTTTCAAGAAGGATAATGTATGACATAGAAACAGCATTTGGGCTTCTCCAGCATGCCAAAGGGCAGTATGGGCAAGCTGGAGCTGATTTTGTATAAAAAGTAATAATTTTCACACTTTGCACTTTGAGACATTTCTTTAAAAGAAATACTTTCATTACATTAATTATTTGATTCCTACCTCTCCTTAACAGAAGAGGTTCCCCAAAAACTTTATAACAAATGCCATAATCAAAATACTTGAATTATGTTAAATAAATCTACAATTCATATAAAATGAAATTGTACTACACTGAATTCAAATGCAACGTAAGCACAGCACAAGGGATGAGAACAGTTCATGCAGAAGTGGGTATTGCAAAATACTGAGTCCTAGTGTGCAAGGTCCAAGCAAAAAGTCTGAGAGCAAGAGTTGTTTGGTAAGGATGCAAGAAACTGGCATCCAGACAGGCCTGTTCCCTGTAAACATCCCTTGTTTGCGGGCTTGATTAAAATAAACCCTGTCTGAAATTTGAGGACCTGTTTATTCTCCCCTAATGCCATGCTTTCTCCCTTCTCCCCCTAACACCATAACTCATGATTTTGGCCCATAGCACACTCACCTTCTAGCTTGGCTAATTTCCAGGCACTTGTCAGGACCTTTAACGCCTGGAGAACTTCCCAGAAAATCAAACACATGGATTTACATGTCTCTCTACTGGAAAGCCTTGAACATGATCAGTTACATTAGAGACTTTCCTAAAATTGAATCCATGCTGCAGTGCGAGGGAAGAAGCTTGGAAAACTAGATGAACCTGCATCCAAGTGCTGGTGAGGTTGTTTTCTGTGAACCAAATTTCCCAGAACTGAATTTTGCACATCTCAACTCCTTTGATTTCTTCAAAGCTTGCACCATTAACTGGAAGTTCCTAAATAAGTAGCAATTACTTGAATAAATGGTGTGGGCTCAGACTGGCAGCAAACAGACCATCAGAAGAATCCACCAAGCCAGTCGATTTGTTGGTGTTGAAGCCTTAGCAGCTAACATCGCCTCCCCATACTCTCATTGTTTTAGTCATATTTTTAGATGTTTTTATTGTGATATTATTGTAACCCACCCCAAGACCTTCTGGCATAGAACAACAACAAGAAGAGTTGGCTTTTCTACCCCACTTTTCTCACCCACTTAAGGGGACTCAAAGCAACTGACAAAGCTTTCTGTTCTCCCACAAGAGAACATCCTCTGAGGTAGGCAGGGCTGTGAGAGCTCAGAAGAGAGCTGTCACCCATCTGGCTTCATGGAGAAGTCCAGAATCAAACCTGGTAGTCACTAGACCAAACTGGCACACGAAGAATTAACTAACACTGACAAACAAACAAACAAATATTTTGAATTATATTACATAACATTATAAAACTCCAGAAATATACAGCAGCTTAGTTCATAAATGATTTAAATAGCCATGTATACGTTTATAGTTTAAGCAGCATGAAGAAATAACGTTCCATAAAAGAGAAAGCAGAGAAGACATTTGCTGCTTGTACACAAAAGAAGATAAGTTCAGCTGGTCAATGTTAGTTCATTCTTTGTGAGACAGACTTGAGCCAGAATTTCTCAAAAACCATTTGGGGAAAATAAATAAATAAAAAACAAATATGCTGAGATATTTTTCTTCTTGCTGCTGCTGCTGCTGTTGCTGGTAGTTGTAGAAGTAGGAGAAAAAAGGAGAAAGAGAGAAGAAAAGAAGAAAAGAAGAAGGAAGGCGAAGGCAAAACTTACAAAAGCAACAATTTAAAAATAAACCATTTGGACATACCTCTCAGATGGTTCCTTGTAAGGGCAGAGGCCAAAATTATTTCATCAGAAGAGTAATCTGCATCACGTTCCAAAGAAAACTTGAAGTTACATGTGAGTCTACATATTTTCTTTCACATTTTCAGGTGGTTACACATGTTAACATAAAATTAACATAAAACATTTAGAGAGGTATACAGTAGATATGGTTTTTAGACTAATCAACCATTTACAAAGTATGGAAATTGTAGGAGTTTCTTTACCTCCCCTTTTATTTATTTGGAGTGTTAGCAGTTTTTTTTAAAGATTATCACAGTATTTGACTCCTTTGCACCTGTGAATCTGTTTATTCAGATATCTACAAATATGACACAAAATAGCAAATTGCTTGTGAAATATGCATCTGGAAAAATATCCCGCACTGATTTTGACAATGGCAGCCTAGGATTATTAATGACAAAAAGGCTAGTTTTTTCTTCTCATCTCTTGACCTGTATAATACATAACCAAATTAAAATGGTAGCACTGAAAAATCTTGAACATGCCTTTATTTATTAATAGTAGAAGTAATGTCCCTAGAAACTGAATGAATATATTGAATGTTACAATCTCTTGTTTCACTTCAATAAATCAATGCAATAACAAATATTTGTGTACAGGGTTCATTTATTACAACTATTATATACACGCCAGAACTATGAACCCATCTATGTCTCTTGCTGCAAACGCAAGACTCTTCGCTGCAAAGTAGAGTTGCCACCTCCTAGGCTTCAGAGAAATAACCTTATTAAAGCTGTGTTATATTGATTTTTATAGTCATAAGTTAGAAAATATGTACCTCTGGAGTGTGTGTGTGTGCCCACGTGCACTAGGGATGTGCATGAATGTGGGTTTTTTTGTATTCGATTCATACTGAATCAAATGCAAGAAAATTAATATTTGTTCAGATAGATCCCCTTCGAATATGGTAAGAGTTTAACTCAATACAAATGTTCAATCCCATACAAATCCCATACAAATGCATACGAAGCTTCATACAAATGTATCAAAACATTCAGTTTGAACTTGAATGTCAATCTGCAAATGTTTCATCATTTGATTCGAATTCAGACATCCAAATTCGGCTAAATTCATATGCGTTTTTAATGTTATGAATATCCGTGCATATCCCTAGACCCATATTCCATGAGGACAGTTGATAAATGGGAGAAATGAGAAATTTCGGAAACAAGATTCGCTCATGACACAATGGCCAATTGTGGCACCTGCATGGATTCATGAACAGCCAGAAGCCCGCCTGCTGTAATGGTTCTTTGGAGCTTTTTCACTGCATAATAAGAGAAGGAAACACTCTAACCATGCTCATTCTTGGTCTTCTAATGGTGTCAGTGGCAACTACCATCAGTCATGTAGACCTACCTTAATCTGCATTCTTTCAAGGGCTGTGAACAGGTGTATGACTTTGAACTAAGGGAATGCCCTACATTTAAGGCTATTTCCTATGTTCAAAAGAAAAAAAGTCCTATGTCAGAGCATCAAAACAGAGTGAAATCACCACAGCTGGAGATGGTGGCAGCTGTGCAAGCAGCACAGAGCCACTTTGACAACAGTATTACAACTGTAGTGCTCTTTTTATTGTGCACTGTTGGTTAGAGAACTTCCAGCAGCCTCGTATGGATCTTGCCATGGTTTAATGCAAGTGACTTAATGACCACAGATTCTGACATTTGTAAGAATTGGCATAAGACAACGTAGTGCATGATGTGCAGCCCAGGTGGTGTTTTTAACTAGTACACTTTCAAATTCATCAACATTCAGTGTGTAGCAAGGTTGCTCAGTGTCTATGTAAACATTTTGCTCTTCCTCTGCATTGAATGTACATGACATTGGCCCTTCTTATGCATTCAAAGCGCTGTAATGTTGCTGTGTAGAGCCTGCCTGAGTTTAGGTGACATTCACCAAGACACCTGTTTTTAGAACTAGTGGGGAACTCATTATATGCTTGGAATGACTGATAATTTTGCAATTATTTCCCCCTCCTTAATAGAGAATCATTCATAGAATTTTTAGAATTGTGCCTATTTCAATATTTTTTCCATTATTCAGTCTAGATTGTGATAGCATCAGTAAACACTTTTGTTTAATCTACATTGTATTTACTAGAGATGTGCATAACCTTCAAAATATAAAGATTGGTTTGAGTTGAATCAATTCAGTCTAGAACCAGCTCAAACATGCTGATGTATTTCTAGATTGAACGCAAACAGTTTGTGAACTATTTGGTTTTGGGTTGTGGTTTTTTAATTATAACCAAGAATTGCACAATTCTTAGTTGTAAGAACAGAGTCAGATAAAGTTGCTTTAGAACAGTTTGAACTGAACCGTTCAGTTTGATTATGTTCAAACAGTTTGCTGATTATTTTTTAATCAACTAACTCTTTTTGAATGGGCGTGATTTGGCTCACATCAAACAGGGTCAACCAGAATGGTTTGATTCAATCTGTTCTAAAATGAACCAATTTGTACATGTCTTCTATTAGGGGACTTCTGTTCTATTGCTTTAATTGTATTGTACTTTGAAATGGTCACACGACTAGTCAAGTAAATTTTCTACTCTATTTGTTCTATTACTAATTTTCCCACCAAAATGCCTTGTATCTCCTGCCTCCATAGTCTTTAAATCAGAAGAGAAGACATGCATTTTTACTCTTCCTCACCTTTCAATGATGCTAACTCTACAATTCAGCAACTATATAGCAACCATATAGCTCTTATAAATTCCTCTGTCATGATGATAAGTAGGTTGACCGCAGAGAAGGTAAAAAACATGAAAAAGGAGGGAAAGTCAATTAGAATTAGCAGATTGCAATGTAGTTTGAAACTATCACCATAATACTGGGGTACTATGCTGAAGCTGCTTGCTCTCATTTCAGCTTTGCATCAGAGCACCACAGTTGTGCATGGAAACCACTTATATTTATTTTCATGTACTGAATGTTAAAGAAAACAATTCTGAAGATCATTTAAACATCTGCAGAAATATAGCACTCCTGCAAATTTCCCATATCAGTTGTATCCAAACAACTTTGAGTAACTGCTAAAAACACTTACTGTGGAGTTAGTGGGCCCTGTTGGAGGGCCACTAATGTGTTATGACAAGCCATAGATTTCATACTAGGCTGTGTCTTCACTGCATGGTAAAGGCCCCTTAATCAGACCCCATAGGACAGCTGCTCTCTATTGGCGATAATCAACATTGGCCTCTCTTAAGGTGCCTTTGATGCATAATGGAGATGCAGCCTTTGTCTCAAAGGACTGGCAAAATGTTGTGCCTCAATCCTGTAGACCAGTGGTCGGCAAACTCATTAGTCAAAAGAGCCAAATATCAACAGTACAATGACTGGAATTTCTTTTGAGAGCCAAATTTTTTAAACTTACACCATATAGGTAAGTACATTGTTATTAACTTAATTAAGGTACTCCTAAGCTGGAAGAGCTACACTCAAGGGGCCAAAGAGCCGCATGTGGCTCCCAAGCTGTGGTTTGCCTACCCATGCTGTAGATTAAGTGTCCCAATAGATGCGTGACCAAGTTAGTCCATTTATAGCTGGCAATCGTAGTGTATGCATATGCTAAACTCTTCTAAGAGACACATGATTTTTTATTTATTATTTATCTATAACACAACACACACACAGTTCCCTTCTCTTTCTCTTGCTTTGCATATTTCGGAAAGGTGGTTCAAGGGCTACTACAGTCCCAAATGTTCTGGGATCAGATGAGAATCAGAAAGTATGAGGGGAAATAAGTATTTCACAAGATAACCTAAAGAAAATGAGATGAGTGAGTGTCTAGAAATGCTTCAGTTAGTTTAGCAACCATGAAGTGTCTTCCAAAATACGAGTAGGCATTTTGGACAGCTGTGTAGGTTAAAACTGTATGCTCAGCAGAACAGAGCAGAGATGATATGGAATAGTTTTAAATGTCTTTCCCCTCATAACTAGATTATTCAGTACAATGTCATTTGCCGCCACTGACATTTCTTTAAAGTCATAAAGACTCACACAGTCATAAAAGGGCTCAGAATAAAATTAGGAATATCATGTATAAATTATCTTTAACCTTAGCTTCATTTGGACTGTGACTTTTTAGACCTGATCAATTTTCATGAAACTATCCCCATAAAACTGTGAAAAAATATTTGATCCTTGGCTCCCATAAAGCTAGCTTAACACTGTCTTGGTACTTAGCACTGCTGTTGGTGGCAGCCTCTGTGGGCAATTCAAAAAAGCAATGGGTAATTATGGGATCTAACATAATTTTTTCAGAGTGCCGTTAAGGACAGCATCTGCTACACAGAGATGCATCATTTGTGTGTCACAGATGTATGGATATGAATAGTCAACTTTCACAGAGTTTTTTTTAATTTTTTTTTTACTTGGGACATATCAGTATGGCAATTACTAATCTAAATAGTGGCAGGAAATCACCCCACTGACTACTTCTCTTGGGGCAGAAGAATCCTATGACCTTTCTGTATTCCTTGTCGTGATCCAAACCACTAGGTCTGGATTAGGGGTATGCCCATAGCATTTCTCCCCTTTAATTACAGTCAAATGGGGGGGGGGATGTCCAGCTTCATCTAAAGCTCCCCCCAATTTTTTTTAAAGAACCCCTTCTCTTGTCCCCCCCTTCACTTTCTGCTGCTGCCCTGCCCTGCCTCAGAGACCCAAGTCCTCCTGGAGGCATGCACATGAAGGATGTAGCCACTTGATTAGCCAGGAATTGGTTGACTATTTCGGCCATGCACACGTGTCCAGAAGGGCTTGAGCTTCTGAGGCAGGGTGCACAGCAGTGGCAGAAGAACATAAGTGGGGGTGATGGGATGGGGGAGAGTAATGAATCAGGTGGTGGCCAGAGTGTGGACACAAAGTGGGGAGGTGGCCGTGGGAGATGTGAGGTGAGTATGATGTAGGGGTTCTCCTGGCCCCTTGGAGTGCTCTCGAGGGCATGCAGCCAGGTGTCCTCTGGTCCATACTTCCTGCATTCCAACCAGGTAAAATATATTCACTTCATGCATAAAGGAGAGCTTATGAATGTAGCCCCCCTTTGATCCACACACAAAGTGCTGAAGGTTCAAATTTGCATGTGAATTCAAAGATGATGAATATAGTTGGTACATCTCTAGTCTGGACCAGTGAGACACACACTGCCCCCAAAGCCTGTTCCTAGCTTCTGTTGCCTCAGGGAAGCTATTTTGGTGGTGTGCTTTGGGTGCATTGGTGAAATGGGTCCCCTGGTACTCCAGGACCCAGAGGTGTGCTTTCCAGACTAGGCCAAGCTGGTACACTAACATTGAAGTTTACTGGCAATCTGGATTATACTCTATTCTATGTGGATGGAGCATAAAAGTAGTGAGTGTGGACTCTCATATTCCACATTAAATAGTAGAAGAGTAGCCTGCGGTATTTAGAAAGGCAAGCAGAAAGGCCCCTAGTTCTCTTTAGCTGGTGTACAAGTGACTGGCCATAATGTGAGCATCTAAAACATTCAGGTTAAATAGCTAGATGGATGGAAGTGTTCTAGATTCCTTCTCTTCTCTTCTCAATAACTCAAGCAAAAGAAGTGAACTGCTAGGGACCACACAATGAGGGGAATGACGGCCACCACTGAGAAGGCTCTTTGTCTGGTCGTGGCTGCATGAGCATCATGAGCTGATAGAACCACCAGAAGGGCCTCAACAGAAGGTCTTCTAATTGGGAAGGTACTGGTCTCTATTTTTGTTTTGTTGTTGTTACCTCTAAGGGATTTCAACACCTACAGCTTTAGAAGATGGAGTAGGTGCCCTGGGTGTGTTTCATTGTGATACTGGTGTAAGAAAGTTGCTTTTAGCACCGCCTTTCCTACACCCCTGGATGTAGAGCTTTAAAGATTACACTCCTCTGCTAATAGTGACCTGTTTGGGATATGGGGGTACAGTTACTCTGCATGCTGCTTTCCAATCTCCAGATGCTAAAATACTTTCTGCCTTTTCTTTTAAACCCCCCATTCCAGCAAATCCACTTCTTTCTGTTATTCATCCTCTCTCCCTTTCCCCTTATCTTTCTGTTGATATATTAGTGAGCGATTCTGCCATTCACTGATGGGTGCCTGCCTTATCTCCTTGCTGCTTTCCAAATCAACTATGATCTTCTCTTTCCTTGCTGGCCTCTTATCAAAGCAGAGGGTGCATCTCCATCCAGGTGCTATCACTTCACAGCCTGCTTTCTGTTACTCAAGTCCCTTTCTAAATGCTGCAGATGTCTAAGCAGCGGAAAGGAGAAGAAATCTTTGATTCAAATATTGACTGCCCGTTTCCTCTTTCTAGGATAAAGGGAGGGTAGATAATGTTCTGAAATAAGAGGGAAGGTGGAAAAATGGTTGCTGTAAGCTAAGATATAGAGACCATCTTGTAATAAAAGCACAAGGCCATCATTATGAAAGGTAGTCTGATGGCAGAGGAGGTAAAGAGTACAAAAGGCATGATAAACTAAATTAGAATTAATAAGATGAAATTCAGTTTGGAATTTTCAGCTTTATGTAGGGCTGATATGCAGAAATTGCTTTCTTCTAAATATCAAATGCCATTGGATTCAGATTAGGTTCCTGCGATCATAGCAGATCTTACAAGACATGACAAAGTTGTTGTCTGAACCAGGTCCTTTACTGTAGATGCCTCCAGGTATACTGTACATATGCTTTATAAAGCAATAGTATACATGACAGAATCTTGAAGATCATTATTGGTAAAAGATTGAGATGTAGACCAGGGCCGATTTTGCACTTCCCTTCCCGTCCGCTGGATGGGGAAAGAGCCTGATGAACCAATGCTGACTAGCGCTCACACTTGGAGCGCTGGTCAGCATTAGCTGTCACATACACACATACCGTGATCAAATATTTACCTTGATTCGATTGTGGGGCCAGTCCTCTTCTGGGTGCCACCATTTTGGTTGCAGTGCACTCTGACTGTGCATGCATCGATGATGGTGCTAGCACTCTGCGCAGTCACAGTTGGGTCTGGAGGGCAGCAGGGCTGGCAGCACGCTTGTGCAACAGCCCTGTTGACCTCCTTATCCAGCAGAGGTACAAATGCTCCCCAGCTGGACACAACAGGTAGGTAATTGAGGAAGGTTGGGGAGGTCAAGCAGTGCATAATAAATGAACTTCAGGGAAGGCAGGGGGCACTTGGAGGCCGTAGCAGCCTTCTCCAAGTGCAGATGCCCTTACCCAGAAGTTCCCTAATCATGCACTATGGGCTGTAGTGCAAATTGGCCCCAGATTGTGAAAACCAATCTTAGTAGGAAGCCCTGTAAGAGAGAGTGGGGAGGAGATGTCAACTGCATCCTTGTGAACCAAAAGGATGAAAAGATGGCTTTGTCTTCTTTCTTATCTAAGTTAAAAGGAAAAGGGTTTTTTTGTACCAAGGCCAACAACCTTCTAAATACAACTTTACCAAGCACTGGTACAGGAAAGACTTGGGAGGGAAAGCACTTTGGTTCAAGGTTGTAAACTGAAGTCCTGCTCATGCAGTAAAGTCTTCCAAAGTGCAAAGCTGATGCCATAAGCTCCATAACCAAACTAGTAGGACACATCTTTGTTTCCTTCATTGGGCATGGGAGAGAGACAGCAGGTTCAGGACAGGGTTTCATTTGCCTCTAAAGGACAGGCAGTTGTAGCAGCAATGAAGGACTTACTGACAGTGATAACACTAAAAGAAGTCAGGAAATGTACTCCTTGTTCTTCCTGGTACCAGAGAAGAATGGAAGATGAAGGTCCCTTCTGGATCTCCTGATAAAGTTTCATAATGGAAACTTTGTGCTCCATATGGATGGCTCTGGTTCCGTGAGACTTCATGGATTCTATAGATTTTCTGCATCCGTATGTTCATGCAATGATAAGGGAAGATTTGGAGTGCTACCTTCTGTTTTGTGAGCCAGTTTGGTCTAGATTAGGGAGCCGAAATCTTATCTGGGAATACCGGGTTCAACTCTGCACTCCTCCTTGAAGCCAGCTGGGTGGCCTTCAGTGAGCCACAGTTTTCTTCTGAGTTCTCACAGCCTCACCTACCTCTACCTGTTGTGGAGAGAAGATAGAAAACTTTGTCAGATGCTTTGACTCCCCATAAATCGGTAAGAAAAGAGGGATAGAAAAGCCAACTCTTCTTCTTCTTCTTGTCCAAGAGGGCAGTGTCTTTCAATTTCTACTTCGAACAGATTTTTTGCTGTTACCTCTCTCAAGATAAATATTTTTTAAAATTATCCCATCAATGTCATCAGAGTTTATTACTGTCCACTTTTTCACATTCTTTCTGAATCAGTGCAAGACTTTTCAAGGAACAGACACAGTTGCATCTTTTGGACCTTTCTGGTAGTGATTCTCCCTCCAGCAGTTTCAAGTATAGAGCTTTTCTAAGAGGGGCTTCTCTGTGGTAGCCCACCATGTAATGGCATGACCATCACGCAATATCACAGTACACCTTTTGATGTTTAGAACAAAACACCCTTTTATTTCGGCTTTGTTATAAAAGAAAGATAACTTCCCTTTTCGGAACCAATTCCCAGTTTCCCAGTTTCCCAATTTTTTAATTTCTTAATTTAAATTGTATTTTTAAATTGTTTTGAAATTATACAACCAGGCCTGAGATTAGTCCACCACCTTCCTTATTGTGTCTGTGGTCTCTTCACATTTATGTGTCCCATCTTCCTGGTGGACTACTCCACCAGACATTCCATCCTTCAACAAATTTCTCATTCTGCTTTCCTAGCCTATTAGGTCTTCTGGGATGGAAGACCATTGTCCTCCCAGCAGGCCAAGCATGGCTCAAATATGGTTGCCCAAGTTTGTTAACTTGTCCACACACCAACAACAGACAGAACTAGGAAACAGTCCCTAGCTGGAATTCTTAAACCTTAAATTGATTGTTTATCTCTCCTGTGTACACAGTTTGTTTATTTCAGAGTCTATTTCTCCCAAAAACATTTTTTTTAAAAAAAAAATAACACCTTTGTTGAACTTCTGTCTGGATACTGTAAAAACAACCACTACCACATACATACAATTTCCAAGAAGTTCTATCAAGTTGGGGTGCCATCCACTGATGCAGACTGATGGAGCATTTTATTGGATTTCTCTGACACGTCTTGAATCATCTTTTTTACACATGCAAAGGAGAGCAACGGCATGACTTTCTAGGAAAGAGATTATAAGGAAAGCACAGAAATTGTAGACTATTGTTAGTTTGGGGTTCCATCAATTCCCTTTTTTAACTTAATTTCTTAAATTTAGTATTGTGTGATCAAGCACTCTCCTATTAAAACAAATGCACTGTTGAAAAAGCTCCATTGTTCAGTGGTACTGTTTGCTTTCCAACACTACCTGTTAGTAAACCAACACCATTCTCTTTAGCTTAGTATTACCAATGATGAAGGACCAGATCCTTCCATATTTGAAACTTGTCAGTCTTATTCCTCTCTCTCACTCTTTTCATCGAGCAATTACCCTTTCTATTTGATGGTGAGAATGTCAGGCAAGCATGTAGCAAGCAAAGATCAGCCTTGGACAAAATGGTTTGGCAGTGATGGATCTTTCCTCTCTTGGGCATAAACAAATTCACCCTGCCATCAAAAGGAACCCACTTGAAAGATTTGCTTTTCCCTTGCAGTTCTAAGATCCTTAAATCATCAATATGTTTGCCAAGAAGTCCTCAAATATGGATACATTGAGGCACTCTGTCTGAACATATGTTTGCACTGCTGATAGCTGTAAACTATGATAAGTTTCTGCTGCATATTAATGGAATATTTATACATGGTAATTTACCAAGCACGAGTCATTTATCTAATAAAAATGTTAATTACAACTTCCAAGGTATATTTATTTACAAATTGCCTTAGAATGTACAATAAAATAACATTCAATCTCTTTTTTTCACCGGTACTGAAATCCCCACCTCTTTTTTTAAAAGAGAAAATAAATCATTTGCAAAATAAATAAATAAATAAAAATAAAAAAATGACCAATGATATGGTACCCAAAGCTGTTCTTTTAATTTCATAATTTTTAGGAGACTGAAGCTCAGTATCATCTCAAATACTTTAGACAGATAAAGCCAAAACGGTCCTGTTGGTAAGAGAAAGAAGTGGGTAAGTGCTGTGTGTAAATGGTGAAGATCTGATGAGCTCCTCATATTTCCTCTTTTAAAGTGTTTTGAAATCATTATTAAAGAGCCCACACACAAAAAAAAATATGTAAGATTTTGGACTTCAAAAAATGAAAATGACCCTGATATCCACCAATCATAGTGATGTTTCTCAGATGATTCTCAAGCGTGTACAAAGCAGTGTCTGCTTGGTAATTTTATTTTGTTGTGTATGATGATAGTACTATATTAAAGGCATTGCAGAAACTTTGTACTACATGCCCAAAATTCAGATATTGTTGGTGAAACTTGAAAATGCAATTACTGAAGAGGTCTAGAACTGTCCCACACCACCTGTTCCGATCTAGTCTCCAGTGTGTCTGCACCTGGACCACACCAAAGAAAATGGGTTGTTTTGGACTTAGATTGATGTTGTGGAATCCCTTCCGCAGCCCCACCTTCAAAGTTCAAGCACTGCCTCCAATGATCCTTATCAAAACCCCGGAAAAGACTGTGCTGCTTATTGAAACTATGGACATATCCTAGGAGCAATGGCAGGAATGGGTGCCTGAGGTAGAAGTATGCTTAGTATGGTTTGGAACAGCTATCATGCATCTGCATTGATGCCAGGGTTAAGCCAGGATTAACGGCATCCCTGCTGTCCCAGCGCAAACAGTGCCTCACATCTTAGCCCTGAACAGAGTGGTCCATGACAGCTCAATTGCTGTAGGTGAAATGAATGCAAAAATGGCTGAAATCTAAAGTTTTGTCCATGCACAGGAAAGGGCCAAAACACAACAGAGATTTGAAACTCAGCATCATGTGGTGAAATCCGGAAATCTGGAGATGCATCCCAGGCATCAAGTGGAATTAACGGTCAGGCATATTTAGTGTTAGGAGTGAGTAGGGGTATGCATGAATGCAAATTTCAGGATTTGATTTGAATCGAATACCTGAAAATTTGATTTGATTTGAATCTTTAAAATTCAAATTAAACCAAATTCGATTTGAGTTAAGCAAATTTGAATCTATTTGTTTCAATTTTTTAGTCGAATTTGCACTTACGAATATTGACAACATTTGTAGATGCCTTTATGCATCTTTCCCACATCTGTATGCATCCTACATGTCTGTATACATCCCATACTTATCCCATATGCAACCTGTTTTCATCCTATACAGATCTGTACAAATGTGTAAGGATGCAGAAAAGATACAAATCTGCAAGTACACATCTTGCACAAACCTGTATACATGCAAATGTCTGGATAATTCAAGTGAATAGATCTGAAATTTGAAATTCATTTGAATCTTTAAATTTGAATTTATGGACATCCAGTTCAAATTTGAATGTCGAAATTTGGCCAGATTTGATCGAATTCCAAACACCCCTAGGAATGAGCGCCTTGGGAGTTTGGATTTGAACCACCTCAGTAATGCGATCTACATTGAGGAACCTCCACCTGAACGTGGTTGCCAGAGCATCTGCCTTTAGCACTACCTGCACTTCTTTTGTTTCTTTGCCTTGTCATTAGTTCCAATTTTAATGGACTTCCATAATGAAGAAAGGCCAGTTTATTATTATTGCTTGAGAAGGTGAACTGCCTGTCACATACTGGGATCACAGGGACAGCAGGCAGTGCAGGTATATACAGTAGGTTGGTAGGTTACAGTCATCCTTATTATGATGTGATGAATTGTATTTCTGTTGTAAAAATTCATTCCAAACATGCATTTATGCAGATAAATCACCACACACATTTCTTATACAAAGCTCCATCCCTTTTTGGTGGCCAAAGGGATCTCTTGGCAGTGATGCAATTCCATTCTATTGGTAATGCTTAAGTGATCTTGGTATTTGGAGTTCTACCCAAAGTTCAGCTGTTGCACTTCTGCTTCTTCCTACAGATCAAAAAATTGTACCAGAAATCTGCATCCTGTGTTTGTTTTTGTTTTAAAGGCATCAAATTGGTATCAGGTGGAAATTACCAAAAAGAGACAAAATGGGAAGGGCTAGCTGACTCCTTCCTTGTGTCCTGAAATAAGAAAATTAGGGGACACATCTCCACTTCCAGGTGGGAGAGACTCTACAGGGGGATGCAGCCTACTCAATGCAGGATGGAAGAAATTGCCCTGAATATGGCGTGCTTCTCTTAACAGGATGGTAATGGGTGCCTTCTTAGATTCACAGGGGTGCTTCAGAATGGTAAGTGGAGACACACCTAGTGTCACAGTATTCTAACCCCAGGTAGCTGAACATGTATCTGAAGGTCACATGTAGTGTATACGTCCTTTGTTTCACAGCCTTGTTTTGATCTAAAACTTTGTCTGAGCCATCTGAGCCAGTTTGGTCTAGTGGTTAGGGAGCCGGACTCTTATCTGGGAATACCAGGTTCAATTCCCCCATGAAGCCAGCTGGGTGACCTTGGGCTAGTCGCAGCTCTCTTCTGAGCTCTCACAGCCCCACCTACCTCATAGGGTGTTCTGTTGTGGAGAGAAGAACAGAAAAGCTTTGTGAGCCACTTTGAGTCTCCTTAAATGGGTGAGAAAATCAGGGAGAAAAAACAACTCTTCTTCCTCTTCTTCTTCTTCTTCATCATTATCTGCATGAATCAAATTTAACTATAAATATTCAGTATTCAAGCATGTGTCTCCATGCATTCGCTCTCGTAGTGCCGCTTCCTGTTCTCTGTCCATTATCTGCTGCAGGTACATTATTGAAATCTTGGTTTCCTTTATTTCTGAAAGAAAGAAAGAAAGAAAGAAAGAAAGAAAAAGAAAGAAAGAAAGAAAGAAAGAAAGAAAGAAAGAAAGAAAGAAAGAAAGAAAGCTACTGCTGGGTGTTTGAGGCTTTATAATTTCTTTTCTGCACAGACAGGACTTCCAAAATTATGATGTCCTTGCTGGGCTACAAAGATAGTTGAGGGTAAAATATTTCAAAGGCAATTTTAATGAAAGGGAAATACTGACAGGGAGAACACAGTGCATTGTGACACTGTAGTTCTGTTCAATTTTATGTTTAAACTAAGGGGCTGATCATAATTTATTCTGTCAAAGAAGTGACCTATAAGTAAAGAAGAGGAAAAAATATTACTTGATGATTAAAGGCTTTAAGAAGTATTCTCTATAGTTGTATCACTGCTACATAATGCAGTGTGTGTAACAGCGCCAAAGTGTTTGAAATTTCTCCTAATTATGTGTGGACTCTGGACTAGAGGGTCTTAGGGGAAGTATGAAGTGAATTCCAATGATGGAAAGTCCTACCAGACATCTGGTTGACAGCCTTCTGACTGTGCAGTTAGAATCACTAAAGAAGCAATGGTTGAGGCAGTGCTGAAGAGTGTACCATACCCTCCACCATTCACAAACTAAAATGTACATTTGTTAACACCAATTCTAATGACAGTTGTTGCTATGAAGTCCTGTCTTTCTTACCACAGCCTGGCCTTTTTTTTCTTTTTTGTACTTTTCAAAATCCTGTCCTTTGCTGGCTTTGGAAAGTGAGTAGGTTGCAGAATACTGTAGGTTTTAAAAAATGAAGAAAACTTAAGTGATTATTTTCTTCTTCTTTTTTGGAATAGCTGAATGTTGAAATAATATCATGTACTACTGAGTCCCCAGATTCCTCACTGTCATCCCCAGGTTCCTTTAAATGGGCATGCATTGTATTGCATAAATGAACTAAACTCAAAGGAGAGTATGGGGAAGGGCTCTGCAGACTTTCTGCACTTACCTCTAGTAAGTATCAGAAGTCCTCGAGGTCCACTTCAAGGCCTTATTAGTCAAACATTAGTGTGTATCAGAGAGCCCACATTCACTACTTGTACACTTTGACCACAGAGGACGGAGCATAATCTAGAACAGGAGGCCCCTGATTTTCTTAATTGCCAGGTGTCCTCAACAGTAAGAACTACCAGTGTATCAGCTCTGGCTGGTCCAGATCATAGAGGCATGAAGAAGCCAGACCTCCATTTTCTGGACTATTTCAGAATATCCAAAAATAGTGGAATAAGAAGCAACATCTGGATGCAGCCTAAGATACCAGGCAGCTGGTGCTTGGTACCATTCATAACAAATGTTATGAATATTTGTGCAAATATAATTTGCACAAAAATCTGATTGAATTTGAATCTTTTGCACTAAAATCCAAACCAATTCAAGGATTTTACGCTCAAATAAAACTAAATTTATTCATTTGAATTTTCATTTTGAATTTGCACTTATGAATGTTGACAACATTCATAAATGCCTGTACACATCTTTCCTTTATCCATATGCATCCGTACCTGTCCGTATGCATCTCATAGTTATCCCATATGCAACCAGTTTTTGTCCTGTATGGATCCTTCCAAATGCGTACAGATGCGGGAAAGATGCAAACCTGCAAGTACATATCTTGTATGAACCCATACACATGCAAACGCGTACCCATACAAAAGTTATGAATATTTGTGTACATCCCTAATAACAACATTGTTAAATATAGTATTAAACCCTAATACACCAACCTGCCCATGCCTTAAGATCTAGTGGTAAGGCCCTCTTGGTTGTCCCATCACCTTCAGTAGTGAGGCTGGTAGGCACCTGGGAGAGAGCCTTTTCTGTGATTGCCCCTAGACTATGGAATAGCCTCCCCCTCAAGGTACGTCTTGCCCCTTCCTTATATGTATTTAGGAAGGTGGTGAAGACACACCTCTTTTCCCTGGTCTTTGGCTGAGGTGATTATATCCCCCCCCCAGTACAAACACTATCATTTTAACCATAGAGTGTACTATTTTAGATTTGTTGAATTTTTAAAGTGCTTTTGATGTATATTCTGTTTTTAATGTGTTGTTTTATTGGTTGTTATCCACCCAGAGACCTTTGGGTATGGGGTGGGATAGAAATGTAAATAATAAATAAATAAAATTTCTCTTACCCAGCAGAGTATTTCGTATCATCTCATGTTTGTATCGTAAAAAAAGAAAGACAAAGAAAGGGCAGGGGGACCTTCTCATCTACCTTGTAAATGAACATTTTAACAAATATCAGCCCATCAAAAGTCACAAATTTTAAGGGGACAAAAGTGTCTTTTTATGTGGGAGAGATGGAAGGAAGAGGGAAAGGGAAGTGATAATTGGGGAAATACTGGAGGATACACATTAGCTGGCATTTTCAAGGAAACAATTTATTCCCCTGTAAATTGATAAACTGGGTAAGACATCTTGAAAAACCAGTCAGGGTGGCACTATTCTTTTAATCTGCCCTGTCATTTTTGTGAATGTGAAAGGTTTCTAGAAGGCCAGAAATGTCAGGACAGTGGTAACTAGAAGATACTCTGAGTATGGGAACCTAGTTATAATGAAGAGGTGATTGTAGAAAAGGGAAAGCATGGATGATGTCTCAGTTTGACATATCTGTGAAAAGTTTGTGACCATTCCAGATGAAAGACTGAAAATATGAAGTGTTATTATGACAAGTGAATGACATGTTCTTTCATGGAGGGGCTGCCAAGTTAACAGAGTAATTCAAATTCAGTAAGCAACTGCAAATTAAATTTTCATATGGTAATAGGGAAAAATGCAGCGAACATTGTTATTTTGCTTTAATTATAAGTATTCAAAAAGCACCATCTTCATTTAAGGGATCCTATCAATTACAAGCAACCTTGAAGAAATCTGTGTACAGAATATGGATTACAGTTTTTAAAATCTATATAATTCATCACTAACTGTTTAATACTAAGGAATCAGTTTTCAAAGCAACAGTCCTAATTTAGATTTACAATATACTATGTTTTCATTTTTTTCTTTTCTTTTCCTCACAGCAGCACTTAGAAGTAGGTTGCATTATTCACATTTTATAGCAAAAGGAAACAATTTTTGCTGCTAAAATGCTTTATCTTTATTCCTTTGGGAACAGTACAGCAGTATTGGGGCAGATGTGTCATGAAATGGGTGGGTTTCACCCTGCAGGACAGCTCCTTTCCAGATTTAAAGTGCTCAAGCCATTTTCCCTTGGCAGACCACTTCACGGTTTCATTTTCAGCCACTTTATACTGATAACAAGTAACAATTCACCCACTCCACTTCTCACTGATAACAAAGTTTCATTTCTCACCCACGCTTTCCCTCACTTTCTCTTTTTTTCACCTGGGCTGGGTCCTGCATGGGTGGCCAGGGGAAAGGTGTGATAAAGGAGAAAGTGAGAGGAAGGCTTAGGGAGGCAATTTTGTGCAACATTATAAAATGGAGCATTGGAGGAGGGATGAGAGGGCTCTGGAAGCAATCCCCATGGTCATGCTCACTGGAAGGTTTGGCTTTGTAGGAACACAAAGCTCAGGTGGGAACATACCCTGTCCTCCAATGCCATCATGTGTGCATGTGTGTGTGTGTGTGGGCAACCTGTCAGTTGGTGAAAAGAGAAGAAGAGAAAGATTATGATAAAGGGAGGAAGAAAGGCAAAATGGTTTTTTGGGGCAATGCATCAAAAAGGGTTTCTTTCTGGCCAGAGGACAAGGGACATCTTCAGAAGGTTTGCCTGGCTCCCTCAAGTATCCAGATAACTTTTGGCAGATGGGCTCTTTAGGGTTCTTATGGAGCAGCTGTGGAGGTTGGTTGTTCTGTCTAGGGATGGAGACATTTCCTGGGACATGGAGACCAGTGGCCTCATTTCACTGTCTTCTCATGTGCCTAATTCAAAGCTGCTGAATGATTTCTTTGTTCAGTGGCAAAAGACCTAAGAAGGGAAGGGAAGAATTGGGGAGGGATGGGGGGTAGGATCTGGAAGCAATCCCCATAGTTGTGGTCGCTGGAAGGTTTGGCTTTGCTATGGAGAAGCAAATGGCATAAGCAAACAGCAGCAGCAAAAGCAAGAGGACAGACAAGGTGAGGGGGAGCTGGGATTCACACTCTTGGCCACATCATTGTGGGATCAAACCGAATCAGGAGAAAGGGGTGGGCTGGCAAAGGGCGGGGAGGAAAAGATCTGCTTTCCCCAATGCATTTTTGAAGCATTTTCTGTGGGAACAGCAGAATCAGGGTTGACAGCAATTTAAAGTCAATGAAGTGGGATCAGCGAGAGTGCCTGTTTGCATCGGGTTTTGTTGTTTCATTTTAAAAAGCATTTTAAAAAGCTCAGATGGGAACACAGCCATAATGTTTAGGTGCTCTCTGAGCCAGAATAATCCTAGATAAAAACCAAAAAATAATAAAAACTGTGGCTTAGAGAAACAATATGTAGAAATCTAATACAAATCCAATTCTAAGGGTCAGTTTCAAATCTTAGGCCCGTTCTGCGTAGACCTTTAATATGGATTAAGGATCCATGTAGTTCACTTTGGGCCTTTCTGCATAGGTTACACAGACCCTATTAAGAACCCGATAGTTACAGATTAGGTACACAATTCGCACTGCAGACCCTATCAATGACACATTAAGAATGTGCCTCCTGGGCAGGGAACCACAAGGTCTGGAATGAATGGGGTCCTAAAGAACTCGAATCCAGATTATTTATTTATTTTTATTTTATTTTATTTATATCCTGCCTTTTTCCCAAAAAGGGACTCAAGGTGGTGTACCAACTGGATGAAACTGGATTAACGTGTGCATAGGATTAGGGTGTTCTGGTCCAGTCTATCAGTAGACCTCATTTTTGAGGCTATAGGCTTATATACTGGACCATGGAGTTGTGCCCTTGTTGTAGTGGCGCAACAAGATACACCACAGAAATGGTTCTCCTAGGACCTCCAAAGACCAAGAACTTTAATTTCTGGTTTTTAGAGGCTTTATGCACAGCAATCCTTGTTCCAGACAAGAAGAAATCTATCCCAGCTTGGGACAGATTGCTTATTCTGGGAAATACTGAAGGGGAATGAAATCTTTACCAAGATCCCTGGTAAAGATGCCTAGACAGTAGATTCCACACAAGAACAAAGAATTATCTGCAACATAAAAATATTACTGGTTTGCTTTTTCAAAGCACTATAGATCTTATTTTCTACCTTTTGAGTTTGGTACCATACCGATACCAATAGCTCAGAAGAACTACAGTTGTTTTAATAATAGCTTAAGCTTACGAACTCCTAAAAATAAAATCAGCACTTTCTTCAGGCTCATTACTCAACTGAAATAATTATTTTAATTCTTTCATACATAATACATAGCATGCCGCATACATTTCCATATCAAGAGGAATCATGCTTGAGAAAAAGCTTCTGCTGCCTTGTTATCACAATATTGTCATTGTTGCAAAACCATAGGAGGTGTGTATGAAAAAGTTCCGGCTGCTGAGCAACTATCACTGCACAATTAAATTTCTAGGCTTAAAAATGGAACAATGACAGTATTCAGTATCAACTATCACTGGGTAATTGCTGTGCCCCAGGAAGAGAATTGTATCCTGTAATGACAATTACTTAATATAAGAGCTGTGCTGTTGTATTAATTTTATAAAAGATATTTGACTTGAATTTACCCTGTTTCTTGGGCTTCCTAGGATCTTTACAATACTATCTGTTGTAAAGAGTCGTCTAGCAGCAGCTGAATCGACTGGCAGTGAGGAGAGACCAGCAAAACCCTCACTGCCAGTCGATTCAGCTGCTGCTAGACGACTCTTTACAACAGCTATCCCTAGAAGCTATGCTTCTGAATACAGTAGACAGACTCCTACTAATATCATGACATATTGAAAGTATAGCTCACTTCCCAGATCTGCCTATTCGACCTCCACTGTTTTGCATGAGATGGGGGAGGCACTCTATGAAGCTGATGGGCAGGAGTGTTAGGACCAACCAAGGGAAGTACGTTTTCACTCAGTATGCTACCAGTTTATAGAATTTACTGCCAAAGAGGTGGTGACAGCAAGCAGCCTGGATAGCTTCAAGAAAGGATTAGACAAATTCATGGAGGACAGGTATATCCTGATGCCTAGTTACCATCTCCAAGTTGGAGACACAGACAGGATGCCTCTAAAGGCCATTTGCAGGGATTCGAGGGCAGAGGCTAGGACACGTTGGGATGGATTCGCCATTCACGTGTAGGCAGGTAAGGAACGTGTGAGGCCATTGGGTCAGAGTCAACCCATGGGCAAGCAGGCTGGTCCTGTCCCTTGCCCGGGTTCCTGTGGGCTGTAGCGGACTTGATTGGGTCCACTACAGCTAGCAGGAACCCCCCGGGACCCATGTCTTCCCGGACACACGCCTTGGTGCCGGAGTTTGGATGGGGGAGCTTCCTGGTGTGGTCGGTGGTGCTCTGCATCTGCGTGTACGGCCAGCTCTGATTTGCCAGCAGCCCACACCTGCACAGAACACCAGGTTCAATGCCAGGGATTCTGCACAGGAGCCAGAGATGCATGCAGGTGCACAATGCCGCCAACTGCCCCCCCCCCCAGTCAGGACTATGGCAGCAAGGAGGTAAGTCCCTTGTGCACACACATCCCCAGGTAGGCCCAGCCCTGGGTGGGAGTGGTCTTGGAGGGTGTCCGCAAGGCTCAGCCACCTAGATCTAGGGGGCTGAGCCCTGCTGAGGCTGAAGATTCAACCCAGTGCTGCTCCATGTGGTAGATGGGGCCCACGTTATCAGCACATTGGAATGGGTGCATGATGGTAGATGGGACCCACAGGGCCCACCATGGGTTCATTCTGCTGCAGTCTTGATAGGACTGCAGCAGCTAGCAGTGAACCCCTGGGTACCCAGTGGAATCCAGGGGTTTATGCCACACACCCCAACGTGCGTGATGCCCCCTTACCTTGCTGGGCCTGGGGTCCAGAGTTCATGTGGCCTTGACATCGATGTGCCATGATCTGTGCAGGCCCTCACGCTCCGGTTACTTGGCCTCACGCTCACCTGATGGGTCTGCATGGGTTCAAAGGAGTGCACGTCCCTGCGCAGATCGTGGCAGATCGCTCTCCAGGCCGTGCGAGAAGCACTGGCAAGGTAAGTAGATTGCACGGGCCCTCCCAGCTGTCTGGGAGGCAGAGTGAGAATGCTCTCCATCCCATACAGTTGTGGGATGGCCAGGAATGCCCTGGATTGGGTGTAGAGTGCAATAAAAATAATTGAGGCTGTGTTCAGACATAATAAAAGGTTCACCTCAGACAGACAATGTGTGGATCTGATGTCCCCAAACCTTTTCTGATCCACCTTTTCTAGCACAGAGTGGCCATTAGAGGGGAGGGGCAGACTGGTGTGCCTCACCCCTCTAGGCTTCCCTTTGCACCTCAAAAGCTTCTCTGAGGCGGCTCAGATATGTTTTGTTTTGCTGTGCCTGTGTCTTATCACAGCCTTAATTATTTGAATTTATGGTAAATAGAACATGCATGCACCACATACACATGGTAGAGTCCCTTACATCAATCTATCCATTCTGTGTGATGCCCGCTAGGACCCCTCAACCCCAAAACTAAGTTATTTTGGGTTAAAATACAAAGTGTGGCGAACACTGTATGTCCAGACGTTCAAAAGTGTTGCCAAAATGTATTATTTGAAATGGTAAGTAGTTTAAGGGAGGGGCTAGTCAAGCTCTCCAGGAGGGGTGTGTGAAATAGACTCCTGGCAGAGTCTCCACCAATCAGAGTGAAGCTAGCCAGCCAGGCCCATATTTAAGGGGGCCTGAGGGAACAGCTAGTGTTCTCTGCCTTTGATCGTTAAACCTGGAGGGTGGTTAATGAGGGGGAGAAACGGGCTCTTAGCTAAGGAAGCTAGAATTAGGGTCCTGAGTCTAATGATAGTTAGTTTTCATTGTTAAAGAAGCTATATAAAGTAGAGCTAACTCACGTTGTATGAATTGATGCCCTTGTCCTATGAACTTTGAGAGTCCTTAAGCTTGAAGGGAAAGCAGGGGACTATACAGCTTGTTGAACTAAAGTGTCTTAAGTGTAACAAGAAGAAGAAACTGATGGAAGCTTGAACTGTAAATAATAAACATACTTTCTTGTTATTAAAGAAGGACTTGGGTTGGTTCATTCCATTGTCATGGGAATCTAAGCAAGCCAGATTTCTCAGTCTAATGCTACAGTATCCCTGACTGGTTGGAGAGAGAACCAGTGGGGGAGGTTAAGAGTTTCTGAACTCCATTTTTCTACATCTTATTCAGCCTTAAAGGGCAGGGAGAAATATTTTTAAAAGGAAGTTCTGACATTATATCCTTGTTTAGGATATAAATACACGCTACCCAAACAATAAAATAACTCTAACTGAAACATTATAACAACACTCTATATTATAATAGGTGGCAGCACATTTAACATTACATCTGGTGGCAGCAATCAGCTCTATTATAATACCTTTATTATTACAACTGGTTACAACTGGTGGGATATTCGTCCTGCATTACACAGAGATGTTTTGTTTTGCTGTGCCTGTGTCTGATCACAGCCTTAATTATTTGAATTTATAGTAAATAGAACATACATGCATCACATACACATGGTAGAGTCCCTTACATCAATCTATCCATTCTTGGAAAACTACCCAGAAAAGCCCTCTACGAAGTAGGCAGAATTACATGTTAGCGATGACTGTAAAATGTCTATAAATGATCATCAGAGAGTCAAGTACTTCTTAATGGCAGTGGTAATTAGTGCTAGCTAAATATTATGCTGATAACTCTTCAGATATAAAACTCCATCTCCTGTGTGCCAGGATAGCTGTGCATTGATAATATGCAATGTCGTTACATTATCAAGAGCATCATTACAGCCATGTAATGGTAATGTTGGAAATGTTACATATACTTAAATTTGTGATATGAATAAAGAAGTCACTCAATTAACTATCTATATTAGGTATCACCTTGTATTCAGAAAGTTGTTCAGTTTAGTGGAACTTTATATTCATGGTATACTATTAGACAATGACACTAGAGTAACTGGAGGTGCCTCCAGACGCGTCCTAAACTGAATGGAATGCACAGTCCCAATTGTCCCGTAAGACAGGATGATTGATCCTTTGTCGTCGCTCCGCAGCATATGACCATTACATCACATTTTCTTTAATGTGGTAGAAAGAACACTCACTGTGCAGTATGCAGATAGGTCACTTTATCATGCAAATGCAGGCAGAATGACGAGAAGGATGATGACCCTAGAGGTTCCTTCCAACCCTACGACTCTATGATTCTAAGTACAAACAAGATGATGCTAAACCCAGAAGTGCACCTCAAAAACTGATTGACTGTCTGAACCTATGTGACAGCACACAGCACCGAAACTCCTGTTTCTCTGATGGATCCTTAAACAGGAAACTATGGAGCTGATTTTTCATCAGGACAATTGCTATACTGCAAACTTAAACAGCTCTGTGTGGAGGCAACCATTATAGCATAGCATTTCAGTTCTGATGTTCTATAGCTCAGTATAAACATGTATCCAGATGAAGTGTTGTTGGGCATCATATAGGAAATGGTCATAGATTGATGTGGTAAATCATATGAAACTATGTCTACCTGGTTTAGCCCAATTCCAAAGTGATACTCCCCCTATTTAGGAGTAAAAGAGGAATTTGGCATTGCTATGCATACATTTATTTATTTTTTCCTCCCCATTTTTTAAATTAATGAAGATACCTTTCTAAAAAACCCTTTATTATTTATTTATAGTAAACTTGATGTGGACATATGACTAATCAATAAAGTTCATTCATTTATTCATTCATACTTAAAGTGCTAAAAGTGCACACTGAATCTCAATAAGCATGACTGTTTATTCTATAGTTAGCATGCTTAGCAAAAATCATTAAATCTAGACAATTAAATAAATAACCCAACACAAGAGCTTTATTGAGATTTGCAGATACTTTCTGGTACCTTACTGTATCTTCATGCACTTCTAAATATTCAGAGACATGTTTCATGAGCAATTCACTGAACCGTTGGTCTTCCCTTATTAGAACTACTCTATGGGTTATTCAGGAAATGTATAATTTGGTTAGCATATCCCTGGTGCCCACCCTTAATTATGCAGCATTAACACCTACTCAAAAAGTCTATTTCTTAACTTTTTTTTCCTGACCAGCTTGCAAATACACAGTGCTCTAAGATAATTATTTTTGTAATATTCTAACATTTTAATAGTTTCATCATTAATTAAAAACAGACCAAATTAATTCTGAATTACTCATTTTTCAACAAACATGATAGCATCTAAATATTTAATTGCCCTGAATCAGTTTTTCTGAACAGGTGTTTGAAAGCCTGCAGGTGCCCTTGAAATCTGAGGAAATTCACCATTTCAGAGCTTGTAGAACAACACTTTTTGGAGTGAAATTGCTCTCAGCACTATGTACTGATGACATTTCCAGCAGTGTCGATTCTTCTGTCACTTCATAGTAGACTCCTCATGACTGATGGACTGGACCAGGCAATCCAATTCTGCCTTACATTCTTATAGGTTCATTGCCAAAAGAAAAGAGCAAAATGCTTTCCTTGCTCTGAAAAGCTGCTAGACTTCTATGCCTTTCATTTAGAAGTGAACTGACTATTCAAGTTCTGTGTCCTTACCAGTTGAGGATTATTATGATGTGGAGCTTCTGCAGCACAGTAACTTCCAGTGAATGCCCTCAGGGATCTCTGCGTTGTACAGCACGCCCCACTTTTTAAGAAAAGAAAGGCAATGTTCTAAGTTTGTTATGCTTTTGCATTTTTAAATTGTGCTACTGGGAAGGCCTTCAGTGGAAATGCAGCCTACAAATATTAATGCTGTACATCTGCAATATCTGGAGTTTGAAAACCAACCAACCTTCTTTCCTTCCCTCCCTCCCTCCTGCCTGGCACTGTGCATGTTCAGATGGCCAGTTGAGGCCAGGCAGGTGCCCGGGAATGAGGGGCCGCCCCGCGAGCATGCCCAGAACATCCCTAGCCTATTCTAGCCAGAATTGGGCCAGCAGCAGAAGGTAAGCCCTGTTCATGCACGCACGCAACCCCGGGATGGGTTGGGAGGTGTTAGGTGGGGGTCCTGCCACTTGCTTTGGCCTGATCCTGGCCGATGCAGGTGGCAGAACCCCAGGGACAGGGGCCGACTGGCCTCTCCACCTCTGCCTGCAAGGCAGCCAATTGGGGGAGGCCATGGGAGGGGACCAGCTGTCAGAGAGGGAGACCGTGCAAACGCTCTCCCTCTGGAACAGCTGGGGACACGCAGAACGCGCAGAGATGTTTTCGGAGCAGGTTTTTCTGCTCTGAAAATGGAATGCATGGAGAGCACGTGGGGATGGTTGGGGCAGTCTGGAATGGATCTGGCTGCCCCTGACATACAAATGCAGCATCCCCATGTGTTCATGCATTAAAAAAACCCTTGTGTGAAAAGGCCTAAGGATGCCAAGAGTATATATATCCCTGACATCCATGTTATGACCAGAGCCAGGACAAAGCATTACCATGAAAACATTCTTTAAAATTATGTCCTCCCTGAAACTTGACTATCATTTCCCTTAAGGGATCAAAGCAGATCATCATTCACCACTTTTTAAAAAATTCAGATGTATCTGCATTTCCTCCCATGATGTTTTTCTTCCAAAACCTATTTCCAAACTGCCAAGCTGTTGTCAAGCTGTTTGCTAAAGAGTAGACCCCAGTCTAACCAGCTGTGCCCACAATTGTACACTTTGGAAGGAATCTTGAGGGAGACTATTTCCAACCTTAAAATCATTGTTGTTATTCAATCAGAAGAGTCAGTTCTTCAGTGCTCAGTCTTTCTTATGGTGCAGCTATCACAGCCATACATTACTTCTGGGAAAACCATAGCTTTGACTATACTTAATACATCTAACCATCCCCTTCTAGAGGAAGATGGTTAAAAAAGGTGTGATTTAAAGCGAGAAAAAAAACAGAATCAGTCCTCCGTGGATTATTGGTATCTTCTGAAAACTGGTAGGGTTATTCCAGGAATCATCTGCTATTTCTTGATATAATATTCTATATGCATTTAAAAATAAAGGCGTGAAAAAGGAAGTCATCTTCTGGCTCCACCTCTCTAATTTTAAAGAATATAATTCCCTCCAGGAAAGGGGATAGGGAAGAACATAGAAGGGAAAGTTATATCCTTCATTTTAACTGCAACTAAAGGTGGGAGAGACCAAGGCTAAGACGGGATCCACATGACACCGCAATGGGGTGTAAGATCGCTCAAAAGGTGAAAGGCCCACTTGTCAACACATCCACCAAGCAAACAACCTGCCAGAAGTGCTGTTAACAAAAGCTCTTCAGTCACACTGCCCTGATGGGTGGGCTTATCTGTTTTACATCCTTTGACTGAATAATACCATCCTGTTTTGGTGAGCACACAAAATGGTTGATTTCCACAGCTATTTCCTGCACCTGCTGCTGAAAAAGTCTGGGCCAAGAACATCAAAGCTGGGGAACATAGGTTCTCCAGGTTTGGTATTGTTGTGGGTGGGTAACAGTGCAGACTGCAAAATCCCTGCACCTTGAAGTGGCAAGATTCACCATTGTGTGGCTCCTTTGCACTCCAAATCCACAGCTGTTTTGAGAATGCAAATGATCAGCTTCTTGTTGAATAATTGTTGCATAACCTGAAAGCTACATGTTTTGTAGGGTGTGTATCTAGATATATCTTCTATGTGAGACTTCTCATGGCTGAGTACTATAGGGAATGTTGCTGTTAGACCAAATCACTGTTGTCATCCTTAGCCGCCAAATTTCTTGGCTCAAGCAGGGAGTTAGGTCAGTGTTGATATCAAACCATCTCCTTAGCTTGACAATAAGGAGTATAAAACACCAAAGTCTTCTGGAGAACAGCTAGTAATGTGCATCCCTTTTCCTTTGTGCATGAGTTTCTCTTGGGGGTGAATGACTTCATTCATGGTATAATATTGATGAAGCAAATGTCTGTAGACTAGCTTTATCTTTTAAAAATATTTTCTTGGACTTGTCTTTTTAATGTCTGGGAACAATTTGACTCAAGACAAGGAGCATTGTTTGGCCAATTATCCCATGGATGAAACTGTAGCATGGAGAACATCATGTGCAGGCTTGAGTGAGTCATTTTAAGTCCTTGGGATGGTGACAAATCATTCTTTGATCTAGCCTGCTCTGGGTCAGATTAAAGAGCTATTTCCCTTTGCATCATAGACTTCAAACAGCCCTCAAGAACCACACATACATAGTGTTTCTGGTGCTTCCAGGTGTGTCAGAGTACTAGGTTCCAGTGCTGCCAGGAAACACCTGGAGTGGACAAACTGTAGCCTTCCAAGTGCTCGGATTTGACTTAGAGATGAAGAACCACATGGAAGAACAGAAGAAAGCAAATGGACAAAGCAGGCAAAAAGGAATCCATTACATGAAAGTAAGACTGGTGGTTGTAATAGAAAAGTAAAAGGAAGCTGTTTTCTTTGAGCATCCTAAACCTTGATGGGAAGAAAAAGAAAGATGGCTAGTAGGAGCCATTTGTAAATCCTGAACCACAACTCCCATTATTCTTTGCCACTGTCCAGACTGGCTGGGGTACATAGGGAGTGTAGTTCATCCACATCTAGAGGGCATAATTTGGCCAGCCATGAGTGAAATGAAATATATAATACACAAGGATAGGCGATTGAGAAGCAGTGCCTATATATTTTGCCTTCTTTGCATCTAAAGACAGTAAGTACAATCTCTAGGGTTTCGTGCAATAGCCCTCTGGACATACCTGCCTTCTGATTGTTATTTTTCCCTCACTGCTATAAATTTAGTATTATAAGTGCTTTTTGTCTTATTTTCTGTGCTTCAACAAGCACTCTCTGAAATAAATAATTACTTCCTACCTGTCAGCAATAATAGCAATCTGCTGTAGAATGATCGCCTGCTGGACTCTGCAGGAATAAGTGCAGGAATTCAAGAACTAGAGATCATCCAATGGAATCTAGTTTATTGGCTCATATGTGTATGGGAAACCTCCCTGAATTACTTCAGGCCTGGACTGTGAATTTCATTACATGAATTTTGTAAAACAAGTTAAATGGCATAGGTGCTTTATATTTTTTCAAATGAATAAGGAACTAGGACCTGTGAGCCAGTTTGGTCTTGTGGTTAGGAAGATGGGCTCTTATCTGTGAATCACAGGGTTTGATTCTGCACTCCTCCACGAAGCCATCTAGGTTACCTTGGGGTAGCCACAGATATCTTCTGAGCTCTCACAGCCCTGCCTACCTCACAAAGTGTCTATTGGGGGGAGAAGATAGAAAGTTTTGTCAGCTGCTTTGGGTTCGCTTGAATGGGTGAGAAAAGTGAGGTAGAACAGTCAACTCTCCTTTAGCATGACTTGTATCTGGACATGACCCTTTAAATAAAAGGACACAAACAAGCTAATTGATATCCCATTGCCTTTATTCCTGGGTCTACATTTACTGGTGAGCCAAGTAACATTACTTCACCTTTGATACTACATTTGAAAGGTGACTACTGTACAAATTTGCACACTTCAAATACTCTTGAGATGAAAATCCAGTGGATTTATTTCCCCTCCCCAACAACTTACATTAATAAACATTTTTTTTAAAAAAAACCCTCATTTTCCTTGACTGTGAAATGAATTTAAATGAACATATTAAATAAGCAGATTTGCTAAGAAGGATTTGGATTAGTTTCCAATTCCTACAATAGATTTTCCTTGCTTCCTCCAATGCCTCCACCCTGTTTTACTATAGCATTTGCTCTGATTGTTACAATGCAACTCCTTTTCAGATGGTAGCAAGTATGCCTCCAGGGCATAGAAAGGGGTATTGGGTAGTTCCCTGCAAAAGGAAATATTTACTGCTCCTTCATCCACCAGAATTTGCACCATCAGACATAAAAGCCACAATGCATTGATTTAATTATGGCCCTGTCCCCAAGCAATTTAAAGTCTGCTAAAACCCTTCTTTTGCCTCTGAGTGCCCCCATGCCAGGGTTTTTAAAGAACTTCCAGAGCTACAAAACAAGGAAAACGCGCAACAAAAAAAGTGCCCTTTAAATAAGACTTTCAGCGCTCTTTTTGGAAGTTGCAGGTTTTCCTCGCAACATTTACCTTGGGGACACTCCGTGGCAAAAGGGGCGGGGATTGCCGCCTGCACACACAGCAGTAACACAAGCAGCTTCCCTTTCTAAAGCTCAGAACTAAAGAGCCAGAACCACGCAGAATTGCAACATTTGTTGCAATCGCTATGAGGTGTGAAATGGGTGGATTATTGCTAGGGGTGGATTTTGACAGCAATAACAGGGAAAGTGGTGAGTGAATGAGCGATCGTGCGCTGGATAGGGTGGATTTTGACAGCAATAACAGGGGAAAGTGGTGAGAGTGAATGTTTGCCAGCACGAGAAGCCATTTCAGGGGGCAGAAGATCTGGGAGACGAACAGAGAACCGATGGCTATTTTTCCTTAGGACTTGTCAGGGATTGTCTTCCTGGTTGTGGCCGCGCCGAGCGCAGTCCCTCCCCATTCCCGCTGGCACCCTATCAACAAGAGCAGGGGCATGGAGAAAAAGATGTGTGCAAACACGGCTCCCATGGGGATGGAATCTGCATTAAAAACATGCATTTTGCTGAGCCTCAGGCGGACGCTTGTTCCTGATTTGCATGGCACTTTTAAAGTCCACTTCAATAGAGTGACAGTAGAGTGACAGTAGAGAGGCAAATAAGTTTTTTGGGGATGCAGCCTATGTTCTTCTGGAAAAAAACAATAGTTTTTTTTTTCTTAGACTATGCCTATTAATAGCTCCTTTGGCTTATTTGGATTGAGGTTTAATTTGTAATACTCATCTAAACCCTTAACAGGACAAGGAAATGGTTCAACCCACCCACATTTACTTAAAAGAAAAAAAAGGGAAGAGATAGATATGTGTGCTAGCTGCATACTAATCACAATGTATTTCAACCCTTATGAAATAATTCATCTCAGCGATTTTTCATAGATGTTGAGACTGGGGTACAGGTTCAGTGGGAATATGTCAGGGCAGCGGTGACCCATGGCAACAACAACAACAAAGTAAAATGTGTCTCCCTGTATGATGCAGATTGATAATCTTTTTAAAAAGACAAAGTGCAGTAACATACAAATATCAAGCTGGCAGGCAACCAAACTAGATGCACCTTGCTCTGGTCAGTTGTGGGTCTTCCCTTGGGTTTTTGTCTCATAGCAAAATGTCCATCTCACAAATGCGTTTGAGTCAACACAGTAAAGGTGCTGCTGTAAACAGCAGAAATCTCAGAGAAATATTTCTAGAGACATCTGTTCATATCAGACTGGGAACGCCTACTTACATGTATCTGAGATCCCTTTTCTGCAGCGGTAAAACATGGCTGATAACTGAGATATGGAAGAGAGTCAACAAAAGGTGCCATTAGATGGTAAAAACCCACAATGTTCCTGGGCCTATTTTGAGATTTCTATACATATTAATGACAAACTCTATGTAGTCCCAGGTTAGTTGAGCCAAAACCCTCTAAACTGCTATTATAGAAAACTCAGCAATGGCATGAATATTGATTGCTTACTTCTGTCTGGTATTTCTTCATGCAAAAATTCTTCTTGCAAAATACTTGTGTGTAGGAAACACACACAAAAATAACTAAGGGTAGTAGGCAAGCTATTACTACTACATACAGGTATTCTGCAAGAGGAACAATCTCACAAAGAAATGCCAGATAATATAAGAGTCTGGTATTTTGTCAGGATTGCTTCCTGCCATTTCATGGAGCAAGAAGAGTCAATTTTGGGATCTAAAGAAAACCCTGGGATTTCCTCTTGCTGCTTGGAATTACCCACAGAAGAATTAAAAATGTATGTTTAAAAAATATATTTTAATTAGTCTTTTTTGTATTAAACATAAATTATACTGTTAACTGCAGCCAAGTTGCAAAGTCAATGTGAATACCGTGGCCCTTTCTGCACTTGGCCATGGTATGTGCATGTGGATAGCAGTCCCCTGTTCTGAGATAGGTTCCAGAATAAGACCAAGTGCAGCAAGGCCCATATCTGAAACTCACCACATCTCCATTTACTGGTCCAGAGGACTCATTGCCACCCTATCTCCATTTCCAGCAGCAGTGAGCACCTCAAGGCAACCATACTGGCTCCTTAGCAGGAGCAATCGCTAGCAGAGACATCTTCTTTCAGGGCAGTTTCTCCTGCCCAGCACAGATGAGGTGTCATTCCATAGCATCTCTTTCACATGAGCGGCCTCCACTCTGAAGTAGAGATGCA
>JALMGA010000002.1:75301300-75516300 GCA_023333525.1 Aspidoscelis tigris stejnegeri | reverse complement strand
CAAAAATTGCTTTAGTGTATCAATTCTTTTAATTAACAGGACATGTGCTGCCGTTAACATGTTTTATGGCTTCTTCTTTTCTCAAGTCGCTCCCATTGTTACCATGTTTCTCATTAAAAAATGTTTGCAATATATTTGAACAAAATGAGAGGTGCTCATGTTTATATTAGCACATCACATAAGCACAACTCAAGGCAAACTTTATGGAGCCAATAACAGGCACTGCAAGTTCCTTTAGGCAATGACACCATTGTGGCCTGGGCCACTTTTCCTGCACCATCTTTAATAGCTCTGTGCATGTGTGCGTGTGTGTGATAAGCAGATGTGGCTTCTCATGCAAGCACACCAGCTGAAATTTACTTATTCATTTACATAGCTATTAAAAGGTGCAGAAGCCAATTTTCTTGTTTTATGAAGTCACTCTGTTGGTCACATTAGAGCTCTCAAATGGTAAGGATTTTCTCTTTTTATCTAAATAGACAAAGCTGATTCACCTTTGCCTTGCTGTCTGCAAGCTCTTCCGATGGTAAATTTGATCCGGATATGCTACAGTTGCCATGTATTATCCAAGTCGGATTATTATCTCTTATGTAGTTGTGAAAAAGAGGCAATTTCAGCAAGTAGTAACTCCATTAGAAACTTTTCTTCTACACAACTATTTGATTTGGGCAGGATCCAGAAGATGCCTTGATGATGTTTCAACGCAACATGAAAACATAGGAACTGCATAACACAGTCCACTCATCTAATACTTGATATGTAGGAAAAGTAGTGTCGATAGGAATACCACACTCTTCTTCCACCATGTCACTTCAAGCTTTGCTAGAAACAGCTTACTTTGTAGCAGTGGTCTCTGCCACTGTCCTTGACTTTGATTCTGATGGCAAGGGAGGATCAGCCCATCATGATCAAAGTCAAAGTACCCCTGACTTCGATCTTGACAGGAGGGTCAGTGGCATGCAGACAGCATATAACCAATTTAGAATAATGCTATTTTTAATATGGAAGAGGGTAAGCAGTTAAAGCATTCTGCCCCCTCCCTATAAAGACCCCAACATGGATTCCATATGACAACCCTTGTTCATATGCTATAGTACATCTTGTCCTTATATTTACATCATCAGGATATTTTTCTAGAAACCTTGGGGTGGGGGAATCTCCCAAAATAAAATAAAATATATTTTTCACTACCTTTCTAGTAGACTAATATGGGAATCCAAAGGTGGCACCTCCTAATGCAACACAAGAAAAATTCCAACTAGAAGTTTCATAACTCTTACAATAAGGCTTTTAGATTGATGCTATAAATTGTAGAAACCTAGATGCCTTCTAGACGTCTTTTTCAACATGGCTTATACCTGGACAAATATAGCCTTGACTCTCAGCATCTTGGAGCACATTCTTCAGTAAGCCCATTTTAATTCTGTTTATTCATCCCCCAAACTCACTGGACTTCAGTGTCAGCTGAGGACGATTGAGCTCAAGTGAGTTGGTGGGGCCTTATAAGGAATGAAGAAAGGAGGCGGTGACATAAAATTGAGAAAAGGTGATGACTTGCAGAGCACAGGAGAAAGAGGACCCCAGAAGACAAGACAGTGAAATTGATAATGGGATGAAGCTCAAAAGGAGCTTTGCCCTCCCTGTGCAGCTTTTCTTTGTCTGTTGCAATGACGGCTAGTGGCTGCACAGGGAATTTGAAGCTTTAAGACAACGTTAATGTCTATTATCCTGACAATACTACTAATGGATTTGATACATGAGTGTCCTCTCTCTTTCTCTTACCACATATAGAGGAGAAAGAAACAAAAAGCTACAGTAGCTGGAGCAATTTCCAGTGTAGCTGTTGAACCTCACCCTGGTGAAGTGAAGACTGTGCAGCCTTCTTGGCACAGAGTCACCCCTGCCATTGCTACCACCAATGGACATTGTCCTCAGGCAGATGGGACTGTTGTGTAAATGTCACCTCCTACCACTGTTTTCAACTATTTTTGTATTTTTTAAAGCTGCATTTTTAAATTTGTTTCTGGTTTTAGGGCTGATATAATTTTTTAAATGTCTGTTTTTAAATGTTGTGAGCCGCCCAGAGACCCTCAGGTATGGGGCGTCATATAAGTGTAAATATAAACAAAGAAATAAATAAATGAGCTGCACAAAGGAGGGGAACCACTGTCAACCAGACATTCTAGTAAGTTTGACTTTAAGCAGTCAATTAAGAACACATTTAAGCATTGGAGAAGTGACTGCCCCTCTCATATTTAAATCAAAACATCTTTTTTGTAAAACCGTCTCTCAAATTTCAGGGCTGGAAGTGACCCACATTGAGTGCAACTAGAAATAATGATGCTTTTTGTAAACAATGCATATACTATATGTGGTAAGAGAAAGAGAGAGGACACTCATGTATCAAATCCATTAGTAGTATTGTCAGGATAATAGACATTAACGTTGTCTTAAAGCTTCAAATTCCCTGTGCAGCCACTAGCCGTCATTGCAACAGACAAAGAAAAGCTGCACAGGGAGGGCAAAGCTCCTTTTGAGCTTCATCCCATTGTCCACATGGGACAACTGAAACTCTGCAATATCCTCTCCCCAGGGCAGGGAAAATGTGAAGTTAAAATCTGCTGATAAAACAGCAGCTTCTAACAATGCACATTCCCTCCTGCTGCACCACCACTGATTGATGCCCATGTGTCCAATCACATGACCACCGGATGAGCAGTAGCTGTGAAGTTTCTGCTGCTGTCTGGGACACCCTTACTATTGAACTGACCTCCCCCCCCCCAATTAATGCACATGCTCATGATTTACCCGGAAGTAAGGCAGGTAAATATCTTACTTCCTTTCATCTGAATTGACATTTTAAAGTGTGCACACTGAATCTTACAGCAGTAGTACTGAAGTATCAGGCAGCATCCCATCCAATTTGATATTTTTCCAAGTGACTATACTTGGCATGAACATAACTATGTATTATTATGTTTTGGCCTGGAATGAAGTGAGGCTATTATTGTGAAATTTATCACTTTTTATTATTATTGCTGAAATAAGTAGGTAGAGGAAAATGTGTTTCAAACACTGGCAAGATAATATATTGAGACAAAAATTCTATATACCCATTGAGCTCAGTGGGAGTAAGTTCTAAGTCAATTTACATTGTGCTGCTAAGTTTGTAATGTTTTTAATGTTACTTTGGGGTTTGGAGGGCACTTCTTATCATCTGAACTGAATCCCACTACAGGAAAAAAAAATCACCACACAGCTGTGACTGCAACAAGCCACTATAATCTCTTCTTGAGATGGCAAGGAATTCTTCATTTCATGCATCATTTAAAACTTGCTACAGTGATCTCACAAAGTCAGTAGATATGCTAAATGCAAAACTTTAAAGTCATTATTAGGCAGACAGAGAGGTTCTAATTTCATACCCAAACACTCACTATAGTATAGCTCTCATTTTCTGTATCAGCTAAAGTTCAGCAACTAGATCTGTGGGCCTGATAAAACCACGATGCACTGTATAATGCTTGAAGGACAAAACTGCAGTAGACGAAATGAAACAAAGCCCTAGTGAGGACTGGATGAAGTCAGCCCCAAGGTGAGAAGACAGACTATATCAAACTGACAGAAGTTTGGGTGTTTTTCCACTGTCACTAGAAGTACCCATTAAGTACCCATTTATGGAAAAACAGTGGAAAAAACACCCTATGTTTGGATTGCCACACATGTCTGTTGTAATCCCAACATAACCCCAGGATATGGGGTGATAACCTGCAATAATAATATTACAGGATAAACAACTGTCAACCCAGCTTTTACCTAAAAAGTAAAAGGACTTACCTGGTCTGGACACCTTTTTACATGGTCTGCCAGGTTAGGAATGGCTATCACACAAGTGCCCTTTCTGCACTTGGCCTCATTCTGGAATATATCTCAGGATAGTGGTCTGCTGGCCACTAGATAATGCGGACTATGCCAGGCTTTACCTGGGGCCTTCTGTAGTCTGCAGTACCATGTAGATAGTAGTGCAGAAAGGCCCCAGGTCTAAAATGTGGCCATGCATGAGTACAGGGTAGCAATTGTGTTATTCTGGATACTGCACACTGCCAAAATACCTGGATGGATGTGTCACATCATTACGAGAATGGCATTCAGACTAGGGATGTGGACGAACGTTCTTTTTTGTATTTGATTCGTATCAAATGGAATGCACGAAAATTCGTATTCATTCAAATAGATCCCTTTCGAATGTAGTAGGATTTGCATTTCATATGAATGTTCATTTTCATATGAATGCATACAAATAGCATACAGATCCCATACAAATGCATATAAATAGCATATTGATCCCATATAGGAACCCCATATGAAGCTTCACACGAATGTATTGAAACATTCAATTTGAATATCAGTCTTCGAATGCACCAGCACTAGATTCAAATTCGAATGTCCAAATTCAGCTAAATTTTTAATGTTGCGAATATTCATGCACATCCCTAATTGAGATGTGTAAGTCCTAAATAGTGATATATGAAGGAGCCATCTGAAAGTGGCCTTAGTGCAGTTCAGTTTCATCTCTCCCTGTTAACAAGCCAGTGCCAGCCTTTAGGGACCATGTAAGAGGTGTCTGTGACAGGAAGGAAGAAAGGAAGGCTTCATGTTAAAAATGTACAGTTTATCTGTACCCCAAAGTAAAGTGCTTCCAAAGGGAAAATGGTTAGACCTCACGTACTCAAAATACTTCACATTTCAGAAGTTGCAGCTTTGAGGATTCATCCGTTCATGGGCTTAACCACTCCCTGCATGCTCAGTTCTGATATGTCCTTTGCATGTCCTCAGGTGCAGTTTACCAAAAACACACAGAAAAATATGGAGTAACAGAATACTCTGCAACAAATTCCCTTAAAAGTACTATTTTGTAAACCTAGAGTATTGGGATATAATGTGTAACTACTGTCGAGAATCTTTAAACCTATCTGGCAAATTGAAAGCTGCTATACCTTCTACATGAAGAGAGAAAGGGAGAGGATGGACACAGTACCAACACAAGTAAAAGATGTATAAAAATTCAAAAATGTGATGAAAGATTAATATTGATGAATTTTATGTATTTACTAATCATATTACATCCTAGGGCCTGCTCATACTTTTCCAAAAAGTAATGTTAAAAACTGATTTTCACCTAGGCCATCTCAGTATCACAAAATTTATCATAACTGGATTGACATAGCATAGATTTTTCAACTAGCAGCTGTTTTACTTTCTACCCTCCCTATCCACTTTACCTCATGTGCCATGTGTCTTAGAATGTAAGCCAGCAGGCAGGAAGTCTTCTGGTATTATATATCATCAACCACTCTGACAACCATTTGGGGCTTTAAAGCAGAATAAAAATTCATTCACTAAATAAATCCATGTAAACTGTGTATGACACAATGTGGACCATGTGTAAATTTATACAAATCTTAACTGTGACACAACATAGTAGCACAACACATGCTAAGAATATTTTAGTTTTGGTTGATAATAATTTTTCTTAGGGTCAGAACATCCTTTGGTTCTATCAAAGCAAATGTTAGGAACAAATGTTAACGTACAGATCTTAACAGACTTTCAGTCTTGGGGCCTGTTTGCACTTACCTTGAAGGAGTGTCCCAGAGCTTCCTTGATACTGAGTAGCTGTAGAGAAGTAAGAATCTCTCTACAGCTTGACCGAGATTACCTAGTATGTTCCCACTTGGAAACATCTGCACCCATTCCCAGGTGCAAAAATGTCAGAAAGGGGGGGGTGTTGAAGCTACATAAATGTGCACCATATTGTGATCACCATGGCAACAGCCAGGTGTGTGCCAGAAGTTGCTATGGTAATTTGGATGGTCCAAAATGGACCATCTGCAGTGCAAGTACTGCTGGTCGAGTTGGTGATTACATCAGCACTTATAGTGCAAACACAGCTGAGCGGCTCGATCTTAATTGTGATGGAATGGTATTGTTAAACCATTCCACACAGTAAAGTGTAAACAGGTCCTTGGAAAACCAGTTGCTGATGAGATAAAAACAGCCAAGTTTATCCTATGTTTGTGATACTGGTGTTACTTTATAGTTTTAAGCAAAAACGATAACCTCTAAGCTGTTTTTTTACCTTCTTTATTCTGTTGTGTGCACATACAACTTAGGTTTGAGATAGAGATAAGAGCAACTTATAGCAAGTGATTTTCATTTATTGCTCTTTCTACACAAGCTAGCACAGTAAGCTTTTTTCCTGGAGCAAACTCAAAAAACTACCAAGAGTGAGTTCAGTATATGAGGTCCAAATATAGTTGCATTCCATTTGTAAGAAGATATATTAACAGGGCTGGATTTAATACACAGATTTCTGACAATCATTCCATTGAAAACTGACAGGGAATCTTCCCCCCCCCCCCCAGAAAAAAAAGTCTCACAGATACTTTGGACTTGAAGGCCCGGTTCCTATTACAAGCTTAAAATGGTTTCGAAACAGTTTTGATCCTCGCAGTCCCAATGTCAGGTTGGCTTAACACGCTTTCTGTGCGTTAAATTGCCCCAAAGTGTTGTAAATGTAAACATTCATTTCAACAGGTCTCGCTCAGGTTCGTGCGCTTGAAATGTTTTACATTTGTTGCTGTGGGAACGGTACAATTTTAGTGGGATGAGAATGCATGTTTAGGGTTTCCCTCCCCCAATAGCTTGCTTCCAAAGATAGTGATTTCATTGTAAAAGTCCACCCCGTAAGCAGCCGTTACACTGTAGCAATCCACCCACTTCACGCCTGATAACAATGTTACAATTTGCACAATTCTAGCTCTTTGAAAGTTCTGACCTTTAGGAAGGGAAAGAAAGAAAAGCAGCTGCAGGTTCTGGGAGATGTGTGAATGTTTAAGCCTGTGGCTGTGGAGTGAGCAGGTGAAGGGGGCTTGAGTTTCCACTGCTGCTGTGTGCCCTGGGCAATGGGGAGAGGAGGGGAAAGAATCACTGGCTGCCCGGTGCTGTTTTTCATCCATGCAGGCAAGCGGCAGCCACCCAGCCAGGCTCTGTGGAGGGGTCCGTTATGGGTGGCGCGTTCATGCCAGGAGGAAGAGGGCAGGGCAGCCCCAAAAAGCAGTTTTTAGAAAGTAGCCATTTGAGTCCCCACGTACGCCATGTACGATCCTCAAAATCCGGATCGAACGCGATTAAGTTGAAAGTAATGGGATCAGGCAAATTCGTGTTAGCATCCGGTTCTATTTCGGTTTAGGAAAACCTTTTTAAGCTTGTAATGGGAACCGGGCCGAAGTCTCATTTGTCCAGACCAACGTAGTTAGGCTGATGAGAGATGCAGTCCTAAAGATCTAGTGAAGACTAAGGAAGTATTTACACATAACAAAAGGAGCAGCTCAGGGAGAGTCTCAGATAGACAGTATGTGGCCCTCATCTTACCAACCTGCCTCTAATCCACCTTTTCTAGAATAGACTGTTCAAGAAAGGAGGGAGGGGCAGAATTGGGGGGGATTCCCTGTCAGTTTTCAATGGAATGATTGTCAGAAATCTCTGTGTTAAATCCAGTCCTGTTAATATATCTTCTTACAAATGGAATGCAACCATATTTGGACCTCATACACTGAACTCACTCATAGCTCAGTACGCTTAAAATTGTGCCATCTTTTAAATTTTTATGTTTTAACATGCTTACTATGCCCTTTAAAAGCCAAACAGATTTTTCTTCTCCTGTTTTAATTCTCCCCCCCCCTTCACTCCACCATCAGACATTATAGCTTTACTGGCCAAATTTCAACACAGAAATGTTGGCAGTCTATGTGTCAGTAATACGCTGCTACAATTATCCTCTGATTCTTTGTTTAAATATGACCCAGCATGTGAGCTGAAGGCAAACAACCTGAAAAGTGCACACAAACACAAAAGTTGTGGGATTGCTGTCTCACAATCACTTGTATTTGAAAATAAAATGACTCTAGGATTTTTAAAGAACTAGTAATTAGAACAATCTTCAGCATCCTTCCAGTTCATTGGGGCCTAAAGGCACATCACAATGTACACAGAATGTCATTCATCTTGAATCTCTGTACTCCTGCCACACAGATTTTGACAGTAATGCAGACTTTTTTCTTCCACACAGCTATCTGCCAACATCAGAAGGCCTTTTCACACTTGGCCCATCAGGACAGCTGGAGGACATTCCCACATAGAGCGCCCACACTACGAGAAGTCACTTTCATTTCAGAAGTGACTTCATGCATTTCAGACTGTTCCCCAGTTGGATAGCTATGAAGCACTAAAAAGTGTTCTGCGGTTATACTAGTTGTGTCTGGGATATGGCTAGCAGAGTCTGGTGTGCACCCTTCACACCTTTTCCTGGCAAAAGGGGTGTGAGGTGGGGTGGTGGATGTTTGCAGTTGCTTGCTGATTCACCTCATCACCATGGCAATGGCTGGCATGCATGGGCATTGCCATAGCAAGGTGATTACTTCTAGTATAGGAGGCAACTGCATTTACCTAGCACTTGCTTAAGTGTCAGGTAAGTCTGAGACAGATCAGGCATTGCAAAGTGCAGATGCCTGATCCATCACCCGTCTTCACTTCCCTGGGATAATTTCCCAGGGAAGTGAAGGTATGAATTCACCCAGAGACTAAAATTTAGGCATGCATCCATACATATTTTGAACAAAGGTGCTCAAAAGGAGCTTAGCAGTAGTAGCATGTGGACTCTAGTGTTCCGATCCCACCTCTGTTCCTTTGGCAATGAATTTTCTGGCCTTCAATGTGGATCAAGGCACTGGCATGAGGATGCTAGAACCTCTAAGCTGTTTTTGAGCCACTTCCTTTTTTTGCTGTGTGTGGGCGCAACTATAAGATCTAGACTTTACAGCCAAGTCACTTTACTACCACCACATCTACTCAGTTAACACTTAGGCTGCCTCCAGGCATTGTTTACCTTTCTAATATTTTTATAATTATTTAACTTTACCCAGACATTAGGTTGATATTCCACAATTTAGCATGTCAGACAGTGACACAATGCCTCAAACACAGGAAAATGGGTGTAGATTCCAAGGCTGTATCAGGAGCACCATGACCAGGGCTGGCAAATCAAATACTATTCTGAAATAATTACAGGGTTTTGACTCTGTCTGGATTCAGCTTCAGTTTTGCCACAAACAACATCAATTATTCATTTATTGTCTCCTCTCCCTTGCCTGCATAGGAGGTATAAGCCAATACCACTCAAAAGAACGAAACCCCACAAACTGATCTCATAAACAGTAATTCTCAGAAACTCCTGAAAGAACTTTCCACCTTAATAGACCACTCTGTTAAGGTTCATCCAGACATCACTTACTTATTACACATCATTTGTATAATTCGGAATAAAGCACATCCAGACACATCTTATTCCTTATTATATATGCTTTATTCCAGATTATCCAAATAATATGGAACAAGTACATGATATCTGGATGAAGCTATACTAACCATAAAGTGGCCATATTTGGAACAGCTAAACTGCCCCACAATATAGACAAAGCATTTCCTGGGAACTTCAGTCCTGAGGCCCAGTGAAGATCCTGTCTGAGATTTATCCTGCTGGATTGGGCAGTGGCCCTTCACTTGTGGCTAGAGTCTTTATTAAAGTGTAATTTTGACAATGCTGTGAAACATCTGTCATGTGCACATATGTTGTAGGAGTCAGCAATGGCTGATGAGGCAATAGATGTTATACATTATAATTCTAGCCAGAAGCAGGTTACAGTGATGTAGATTTGTTGCCAACTATAATGAATAAAATACACTCAAATCTTGCCCTCACAAGGCAAAATATGTTATACCTGGTGGGAAAGGAAAAGTTATCAAATTTTCCTATGTAAGCCAGCATTTACCCAGGAGAGAAGTTGCATTGTATAATATTCCACATACAGCACACTGTTCTTGGCTTTGTTCTCATAGATCTTTTTCTTGCAAAAGTCCTTTTTCTTTCACATTTATCCCCCTCTCCCTGTTTTTACTATTCTATCAAGCCACAAACAAACCAATGGCACTGGAGTATAACAAAGGGCCCAACAGAGGATATGTGAGCAGTTACAGGTTTCCAAATGCACTGGAAAACATGCTGATTTCCAAACTGCACACAGATAATCCAACACTTCCAACTGAGCTTCTTGCCAAAAGACAGATCCAAAAAACTCCAGATGCCTTGAGTGTTTTATTACATACAGCGCTGAGCAGCTAAATGATTTGCACTCCCTTAGCCAGAAACTATAGGAAATTGCAGACATATGCAGAGCGAAAAAGAAGTACGTTGTGCATCTTTAAGGCTCTCCCAGATAAGCTATAAGTCGAACAACTATGTTTTAGCTGTATTAGAGATGAACAAACAAACAAACAAACAAAGGTCATTCCACAATTTACTAACAGCTACTTATGCGTCATGCACCTTTTATGATCTATTTATTTTCAGAAAAGCCTCCCTCAGGTAGAGTTTTGTTCATGGACATGCAGAGAGCAGGGTGCTTTGGAGGAGAAGGCGACGCACCCGTGAAGTGTATTACATGCACATTTATTGAGGGGTGCATATGCATGAAATGCATTTTGCATGTGCTGGGTTTGAAACAAAATGAAAGATGCTCAAAATATTCTGTTAGAACCACCAGAACAGACCCGGGCTTGGCCACAGTGAAGGAAGGCTGCTGAACTATTTCAGGTTGCTTGTTCCCAATAGAATGATCCCAGAGAAACTGAAGTGGTTTTAGGGATAGGACATGAAAGATGCTATCTACCACCCAAACGACAACAACAGCCACTTAGAGGATTTTATTCATTTTAATTCTCCATTCAGTCAAAACTGAGAGACTTGGCCCGTATCTCCACTGGGCCTTAGTTTGGTTTCTATCCTGGAATAGGAACCTGCTGTCCTCATGCTTGTGCAGACAACACAAGGCTCCACCCTGGGATCTGCCATAATCTGCACTAGTATGCAAATAGCAGGCCCTTGTTCTGGGATAGAGCCCAGAATAAGGCCTAATGCAGAAAGGGTCCTAATGAAAAGTGTCCTGCTGCATCTCACCCTGAGGAAGTTGTGCTTGGCCTAAGTTTCCCTATGTGTGTAATGCACTCTCCCGTTGGCTGCTCAGCTGCTTGCAGTCCAGAATCATCTGGGAGGCTAGGAAACCTGATTGTTGCAAAGAGAAGACTGAGTGGCACCCAATCCCCAGGGCACAAATTTAAAGCAGAATGCTGGAAACAAGAGGACAGACCAAAATGCTAGAAATGTTTCCCCTAACTAAAAAACAAACAAACAAAACCTTTTTCTGAAAGGGTCTTTGATTTGAAGGTCCAAACATGTGAAACACTCCATTGCATGTTGGAATATTGCAAACTTGAAATGTTTTGCATCTGCCTAATGTATTGCACTACATAGGGCCTTGCAAAAAGGGCAAAGGGATAAGGGGGTGTGTGGTAAGGGGGCAGGTGGGAGGCCTTCGTGGCCTCCCTAGGCATAGTTGGATCTCTCTGGAGGCCAGAATAGGCCTTCCGGCTCTGTGTGCACATGCAAGCAGAACTGGAAGGCATAGGAAGAAGGCCCAGTGACAGCAGCAAGTATGTGGGGTGATGGGGATAGTGGGGGAGGGGGGAAATGGAGGCCCTATGGGGGGGGAGACCCAGGGGGGATCTGGTATCTGCTGAAGCTTCGACCAAAGCTTTGACGGATAACTGAATACCTGATTTGCGGATGAATAGGGCCTACGAATTTGCTCATTTGTGCACCTCCCGATGCTGGACCGCTCAGCCCTATTCTTGGTTATTCTGGGAGGAAAGAACTAGATGTTAACGTGAGGAAACATAAAAGAAGGTAGTAGCAAGCAGGTGGGTTTTCTTCTCCTTTCTTCCTTTTCTTCCAAAATAGAGGAATGCAAATTAGGTGCAAACTTTGACAAAAATTCAAATCTAATAGAATTTTGTTAAGTTTCAATCTTCACATTTAGAAATTAGGGAGTATGGATTCCTTGCTAAAAAGAGAGGTAGAGGCAATCGTATGAGACAATGCAAAGCATTTTTCCCTATGCTTTTGATCTCCCTGAGAGATAAAGTGGCACAAAAGAAGGAAATATGAGAACAAAGGAAAGACAAGATTTTCGGAGGCTTTTATATGTTCCCATTACTGGCAGAATCAAGGTCAATAAGTGATGAGGGAGGACATGACAAAGTAGTAATTTGAACTAAAGTCTCCTTCATCTCAAAGACAATCATAGCATTGCTAGGGAACAATTAAAATGAGGGAAAAAATTATAAAATCTACAAGTAAAAGTCATACTATAGAGGAGAAAGCAAAATTAATCACCAAATGCCTTAGACAGGTAAGTGTTCAACAGTTGCCAGAAAAACAAAACAAAAACAAAACCTTAAGCTGTGATCAGACACAGCAAAACAAAGCATCTCTGAGGTGGCTCAGAGACTGCTTTAAGATGGGATTGTCCACATATCCATCTCCTCCTTCCCCCTGTCATAAACATTCTGTGCTAGAAAAGATTGATTACATAAGACTTGGGAATGTGAGGGCCACACTATCCTGTCTTGGGGGTGCCTCTAAGCTGCCCCTTTGATAAGTCTAAGGGCAGCCTTAGTGACTGGGCTTGGCAAACCATTAAAGGGAGGTTGTTCCAAAGCCTGGGAAATCACAATAGGAAAAAAAAATCCCTCTCTGCACTGTGGACATCATCCAGGGATGAGATCATCAGAAGAGAAGGTATGCTTGGAGGGAGACATTCTTTCAGGTATCTGGTTCCAAGCCATTTAAGGCTATAAAGATCAAAGTTAACATGTAGAATTGGGCCCAAAAGTGAAGCAGTGGCCGCAACTGTAGTAATAAGAATGGGATGAAAGACTGGGATCAGTCAGCAGCCTAGCTTTATGTTTCGGATCAGTTCCAGCTTCTAGATCATCTTAAAGAGAAGCCCATATTGAAAACATTACAGTAGTAACCTGGAGCCTGCCTATCAGTGACTGTGTCCAGGTGATCCCTGTCTAGGAAGGATTTCAACTGTCAGAATAGTTTAAGATGGAAATAGTTACCCCTGGAGACTGCTGACATTTGAAGTTCAAATAAGAAATGCAACTCAAGGAGAAACTAAAGTCTGAACCTGTTCTTTCAAGGAAGGTGCAACCCTATCAAGAAGAGAATATCTTTTCACTTCCCTAACGCAGGAACTTCAGACATACACAACCTCTGTCTTCTATGGATTTGGCACCAATATATTGGATTTCCAGTCCAAGCACTGGTCCAGCACCTGAATTGCCCCATCTGAATTGGACTAAATAGAGATGTTGTCAACATACTGAACTTACTCTAAACCTCCTCAAAACATTACCAGTGGCTTCATATAAAATATTGAACAGCAAGGATGACAGAACTGATCCCCGACAAACCTCACAAGTGAATTCCCAGGAAGGAAAGTTAAAATTCCCCATAAATTCTCATTGGAATCTTCCATGGAGATTGAATTAGAAGTACAGTGTCATGGAACAGTCCTCCAGTTCTCAAATTCAGATCATTCCAAGAGGATACTGTGCATTGTCCCTGCTTTTTTTCCTTCCAAAGGCTATTCATCAGAACAACCAAGGCAGTATCCATGCCATGGCCCAGCCAAGTTAAAACAGATTAGGATAATCCACTCCTTCCGAGTGTATCTTTAGTTGAATCACCATCACTTTCTTGACTGCCTTTCCCCCCAACTGGAGTTTAGTGGCTGCAAGGTATTTTAAATAGTTAGTGGAGAACTTCTTAAGGGAGTGAGAGCACCACCACACATGCAAGTAGTTGTTATGTGTGGAAAGCTGCATACCATATCCCTGCTCAGTCTATCAGTGCAGGTCAATGGTGTTATGGAAGCACTAGTCTGCCAATATAAATACTGTAGGGGCAAAATTTTGTTCTTTTCTTCCTTTGAATTAGAAAAAAAAAGAAGAGCTGGCTTTTCTACCCCGCTTTTCTCACCCAAAGCGCTGACAAACCTTCCGTTCTTCTCCCCACAGAACACCCTGTGACGTAGGTGGGGCTGTGAGTGTTCAGAAGAGAGCTGTGACTAGTCCAGGGTCACCCAGGTGGCTTCATATCGGAGTGTGGAATCAAACCTGTTATTCCTAGATAAGAGTCTGGCACCTTAACCACTGGACCAAACTGGCTCACAAAATTAGTGAATCTTGATTATCATGATCCAGATCAATCACTGGCAGAGGCAGTGGACTGGCCAGAGGAAAATGCAGTCTAAAGCAAGATGCAACGCAGGCGCCTAAATCTTGTTCTGAATCAGTGGATGTGAATTACTGGCCATAGTACCTCCCAAACCTGATGCAATTGACCCACATCCCCATTAATCAAATGCTGCACCTGGGTAGTGGACACAAAGATACCTCCCCTCCCCTGTGTGGAATGACATAAGAGGGTGGAGGCAAGTTACCAGCCTGGTTTCTAGCTAGATCACTTTTGTGCCACTGTTGCAACCTTTGTGTATTGTGGTACGCCGTCAACAGTCAACCTGAATCATTGTCAAAACATCCACTGACCTGATACAGGATTCCTCAACCCAGGGTTTCCAGATGAGCCATGCTGTTGATCAAAACATCTGAATGGCACCAACCTGGAGAAGGCTGATGAAAAGGAATCAGATTATAGTTAATGGACTTAAGCCCTCCTCCTCCTCCTCCTCCTCCTATTTCTGTAAAGGAAATGTACTGTTCTTTTCTTTTTCCCATTTTAAAAAAACTGGCCTAAGACATTTCTTTCCTTCCTAAAGTTGCATCTTGTCATCTGGCCCCTGGAGCAGGCTGTAATCACGTACCACTGCTAAATGTCATAAATGCTGAGACATGTCGACCGGCCACAGTTCAAATGTCTGGAATTCAAATCAAGAGCAGCTGATCTTTACCTGAAATGAGTTGCTCCAACATTCCTGACCATTTCCAAGCATGTTCCATCTTAAACACGCTCCTTTAAGGCTACTGTAGGGTTACTGTAGACTCATAAAGATTGTAAATTATAGTAATTGAATCCAATTAAGATGCAACTGTGTTACTTTAAATTAATGGGGGAGGGGACTAGAAAGCAACTCTTGAGACTTACAAAAATTGTGACTTAGTGCATTCAAACACCGCTCAAATCTAGGACATATTTTATATCACAGCATATTTTTTAAAAGCGTGGGAATAAGTCACATTAAACACCTGAAGTTATACAGTATATAGGATTGCAGTGGATGACCTGTATGGGAAAAGATGCAGTTGTTGATTGTGTGCAGAATCATAAGAGAACATAATCTCAAAACTGAATGTGTCATTTTAGATTTTGCACCACTTGCATGCATGTTGTGCAGAGATTGTGAAGGCACAGCATTCACATTTTGTTTATACAGACTGCCCAAAGTTCACACTTCACAGCTGCCTTTGGTACAATGTGCATACTTTTTTCAGGGTTCACACCTGCCAATTTTGAAACAACTCTCTTTTCATCACTTCCCATCTCACAAAACATCTGGCTTGGCCAGGACTCATATGGAATTCACTGTTGACAAACTGTTCCTGATAAGTGTGACAGGGAGCTTAGATCATGATCGTCTACATTGGTTGAAATGAGCGACCACGGTTTAGTCATAATCAGGGGCAGACTGGGATCATAGACAAGGAGATACAGAATGTTGTGTTCTCGGTGAGAGCTCAGAACAATCCTTGATCTGTGGCAAACAAATATTTGATCCAACATGGAACTGTTTAATTACATGGCTGATCGAAGGATGATTTGAAGCACTCTGAAAGATTCAAAGTGAACAGCTAATATTGTTCAGCGGTTTTATTATGTGCACAAATACCACTATGAACTGAAAGACTTTGCTTCATTTATGCAGATCAATTACCAATTTGTACTACTCTGATAACAGTTGCATTTTTTGCATTCAAATTCAATTCAAATTGAATTTTTGAAAACCCAATTCAGATTGATTATCCAGATCCATATTTTTGAAAATTGATTTGAATTGAACTCAAAAAACCAGATTTTCAAAAATCCGATTTGAATTTGAATGTTGATATTCATCGAATCTGAATAGGATTTTCAAAGTTTTAAATATCTATGCACATCCCTATCGCATTTTACTTTCTCTGGAGTTCCACCAGATGAGCTGTGGTCTGTCTAAGGGTTGCACTGTTTTGTGAGCAAGGGAAAGAGATGGGGGGAAAGGGAAGGGAAGGGAAGGGAAGGAAAGAAGGGGAGGGAAGGGAAGGAAGGGGTAATGTTACCTAGAGGAATTATGCAGACTTGATTCCAAAAGGTTGGGAATCGGAAGAACTATCAAAGACAGGAAAAACAACTACAATCAATTTAGCGTTTTGCAAAAATCTTAGTGGCCCTTTCTGCTCTTAATTTGATTAATCTGTATTTAGCTAGATGTTATTAGCTATTGTATTAGCTAGATGTGTAATAAGTAGATCAGGGTCAACCACAGGATGAGGCATCTGCACTAAGTAGTCTTTAGAACAGCAAATGTGCATCAAAGAATGCAGAATGGTCTACCACATTTTCCTGGTCTACCACTAATCCAGATCAGTGAGCCCATAGCACAGTTCTGATCTGAATCTACTCTACTCCCATGCTGACAATGCGTTCTTAGCAGCTCCTTGATACAGATTAACAAGCAAGTGCAGAAAGGGCCAACGTTAGAACGAAGCTCTGCACAGTTTTAAAATAATACCTTTCAATGATGGAAGGCAGAATAACTCACATGGTTATTAGTCATTTTAATGATGATCTCATTAGTACAGCTTTAATGACATGTTATTGATGTTTTATGATTATATTTTGTTGTGTTTGATTTCCTTTCATTTTCATATATTACCTTGGTTTGCTTTTAAGAAAGAAAGACAGTTAATAAATAAATGGATAGATACATATGAAGCTTTAATCTTGTCATTGTTTGCTTCCCAGCAATGAATTTGACCTTCACTAGCCATGGAAGAATCATTGTGGTATTTTAAGTGATGGCAGATGAGATATGAATTGGTTGGCTATGAGGCTGGAGCTCATGGAATGAAGTTCGGAAATCTGTTTAGAACAGTACTGAGGAAGGGAGGGAGGAAGGGAGGGAGGGAGGAAGGAAGGAAGGAAGGAAGGAAAATACATTTTGAGGGATGAATTGCAAGTGATTTGCAGGATTCTGACCACTTGGTATTTCCAGAGCACCTACTATTGCTTTTAACTAGCAAGTAGTAAACATATATTCTCCTTTAACCAGTAGCCATCCACTTGGAGGATTTAATTCAATGGCAAGCAGCACAGAAATATGCCTATCCTTCCTCCCCCTCCTCATGTTTTTCTCTGGTAATTCCACTATTCATATTAGGATGGGAAGCCTGGCATTAAACCAAATGCTTCTGCCAAAGCCATTATTTCCATCATCAAACTCTGCATCAGTCGGCACTGCAGCCTTGTGGGAAGACAATATTCTGTCCCCTTGTGGTTCTTAAGTTATAACTAAGAAGCTTATATATATTAAAAGAGGGTCTTCAGCTAGTCTCTTAATCTTTATGAGCCTCAATAATAGCCAACTCTATTCCAAAATTTTAAAAACACTTGCTTTCAACTTAGAAAGGTTGTATCTGTTCATAGATAAGTCTCAGTTCAACACAATTAGGAGCTACACAGCTTTTTCAAGTGCCTAGGCTTCATAATTTCCTCTTCTCTCCCTCTCCTGCTTTCTTTTGGAAAGGAGACCTTGTAGCTTTAATGCAAAGTCTTTTCTTCTTGTACTTATATTCTGTATCTTTAAGAGGATAATTGCTGAATTGAAATTTGAGAGTGTTATCTTAATAACCAATTACTCAAATAACTTTGAAATTGGCTTAAATTGGCTCGTCATGCTACATTTACCTGAATCTTTTTATGGGAAAGTTAGAAACAAAAAAGGAAAGGATTTTTAATTTTTTTTTTCCAAAGGATCCTAGCTATGTAACTTGTTTGGTCCTTTTGGAAGGTTGATGTTTACAGCAGAACAAATTCAAAACCTTGAGTTAGGCTGCATTCAGACATCACTTACACGATATTTGGATATTCTGGGATAAAACATGAATACTCCAGAATTCCTATGTTTTATTTTGGAATATCCAAATATAGTGTAAAAAGTAACATAAGTCTTAGTTGTCTGGCATGGTCTCTTCCTAAAGTGCAATGGACTCTTGGCCAATTAGGTCAATATAGTATAACTCCATACACTGTGCTCAGAAACTTTTCCAAAAGTGAAGAACACGGACTCCCAATTTTCTGATGTGGAGATTCATCCATACACTGTTTCCAGTTCTTTTGCCGCTCATTTGGTATAATTTGACATTCTGTCATCTGACTGGGAAATGACAGAGCTGTATTTGTTCTAAGATTAGGGCAAATGGTATCTGTTACTGTGCCAATAAAATTCTTATAAGTAAAAAAAATCAGATTTTCTTTTTTTAAAAAAATTAAAGCTCTGACATGTTTATTAGTAGCTCCATTAGATGAATGGATGACTTCTAGAACCATGTATATTTTTATATGGAGCTATGAAGTTCTGTAATAGAACAGTTGATCTTGTTCAACAGATTCCCACTTCCCTGTGCTGTTCAGGAGCTATTCAAAAGGCTGTGCCTGGAAAATTATGCCTTTAAGTTTCTGCTTGAAATTATGCCACTTGCACAAACGATTTGAAGTATCAGTATGTTACTAGGGGCCTCATTATGTCATTAGGAGATTGTATACAACAGCCCCAGGTTGCCGTTTGTTCTTGCAGCGTGAATGACAAATGCCTGTTAGAAAAGTACTGCCTGTTAGAATGTACCATATGCCATCCGGACTAGTAACAGCCAGTCCTAATTGACAGAGACAACCAAGTTCCTCATATGTCTCTCCCAATCAGTTCCACTGCAGTCATATAGCTGCATTGTTCTATGAATATCTGACATAACCATATGTCCCCAAAGTAATAGTCTGTTCTGTCTTAGAAAGAGGACATTTGCAAGCTAGCTATTCATATTCTCTTAAAGGCAGTCTTCATGATCTATCTACTGGTGGTTGCATCAATATAGGTTGCTTTTGGCTGCATGCTGAAGAAAGGTACCTGATTATTTTCTAACCCCCTGACCACACTCGTGTGTAGAGCATGCAAAGAAGATAGTGCAGCTGTGCTGCTGGGTCTGCTCTTCACATTTGTGCAGAAAACTTCAGCAAAGCTCCTGTTGACTTCCAGGTGATTATTATGAAATTAGACTCCCAAAAGTCAGGAAATCTGATTGAGCCTTATTTTTTTTGGTGCAAAGACTGCATCAGAAAAGTAGCATTGTCTCCCCTCATAAACAGAGATTTATAGGAAGTGTGACTGAGTTCTTCATTGGTTTGGTAGCCCAGCTAACACTTCTGTGATGAGGCTGGGTCAAGATGAGGCTCAGATTGGAAGATTCATTTTGACTCCCAACAATAACAACAATAACAAGTAGTAGTAGTAGTAGTAGTAGTAGTAGTAGTAGTAGTAGTAGTAGTAAATTTGCAATGTACCAGAACATGGTTCATGCAGATCAAAGGAAGACTATGAAGAGTAACCTTGTCCCTTCACTAGCACACTTATGGAATTTGCTGCATCAGCTGCCACTGTGAGATGATGGTGGGAATTGAAGCACCACATCTGGCAACCATTTTTAGGTTTATAAGACTAAGGAACATCAAGTGATCCAATTGCCTGTTGCTGCCTTTGCAACCAACACTGGGTGAACTGCAGCAGGCTATTCCTGCTGGAGAATTTTGAGGAATATGTACAGACAACAGGCTAGCTCAATATCTGCTTAAGTGCACTTGCAGGCAATATGGGGATTTCAGCCTTAATTGAATTAGGGATGCAGAATGTTTTTTGTATTTGATTTGTATTAAATTAAATGCTAGAAAATTGGTATTAATTCAAATAGATATCCTTTGAATGTGGTAGGATTCATATTCAATATAAATGTTCAATTCCATATAAGTCCCTTATGAATGGATACAAATAGCACACAAGTCCCAAATATATCCCATACGAAACGTCATATAAAGCTTCATACAAATGTAGCAAAACATTCGATTTGAATTCAAATGTCAATATTCCAATGTGCCAACATTCTATTCAAATCTGAATGTCCAAATTTGGCCAAATTTGTATGGATTTCAAATGTTATGAATATTTGTGCACATCCCTAATTTATCTATCATGGCACAATGTACTGGAGTGAGTTGGAAACAAATAATGGAAACAAATCTGGATGCTATTTCTTGCTTCAGGAATAAAGCATATATATATTTCCTAAAATGAAAACATGCTCAGATCTCAGGCAAGATGAATTGTGATTATGACACACTATGAAGCACATTCTCAAGAGCAATGAAGCATGATGGAAGCAGAAATAATGTCAAGATGGGATGTGAGGTCACCAGAGCAACCCCTATAATGCATAAGAGTTCCATACGCTTAGCATCATTTTTTTTGGGGGGGGGTAAGTGTTGTATGGACTAGCTTATCTATGTGAAGCATTAGCTCAACAGAGATTTATGGACCAGGTGGATATTCTGCTGGAGCATTAAGACTGCATGAGCCACCTTTTAAATGTGGCAACTGCATGAAAATTCCTGCTAAGGAAGTGCTTTTTACAAAGCAGCTTCTTGTTTAAATCCTTCTTGCCTTAGGCAAGAGAAGATCAGACTGAACAAAAGCAGAAGTGCTCTGCACTGCCCAGGTAACCATCATAATGGACATACACTTCCTTTCTTCTGGGTCATGCTGTATCTGTATTTGAGGTTCCAACTGAGGGAAGATGGATTGTCACGAACCACAAACCATAGCAAATTCTCTCCCATGTTTCCCTCCATTGTTAGCATCTACATAATAAACCAGACCTGCCCACACAACATTCCCTGAGAAACTGAAAACTTGAGAAGGTTAGGATATTTTGGCTGTGCTCTGCCATAATGATTTTCTGCCTTGCCAAAGAGACTTAGGGTTTAAAAAGAAACACATTTTTTCTTTAAATCTCTTATTTTTCCTCTTAATAGGAAACAGACTTTGCATTGTACCTGAAAGTAAATGGGGAGGGTGAACCTAAGATATCTGCAGGCATTTAAGGACATGTGTATAGGATTTAGGTAAATGTAAAGCCAAGAACATAAATGATAAATGAAATATGGGCAAGAGCAAATTATTTATTTCCACTCATAAAAGAATAGCTACAGCAAACCTCATGCTGAGCTATATCTGCAAAGCCTTGATACTTCAGGCACTGCTGTTAAATCAAGGACAGAAAGACTAGATTCACTTTGCTAGTAGGAGTTTCTTGCAGCTGGTGTCACTTTTAAAGGGTGTTTTCTCCCTCAGCTTCTTACACTGGGTTTCTTTAATGGTCAAGAAACCACAGCAGCCCTTTTTCATTCCCCAGATAAATCCATCACTGTAACATCATTGCTGCTGTTGCTGTTATTAAATACAGGACCATCAGCATCACATTTACCCTTTGCCAGTCCCTCTAGGGTGACATGGCAGCAATCGGCAACATCTGAAACATCTAACCCCTTACATAAAGGCAGATTAGGTGATGTTACTAGAAATGCTCTGCCACTCTGCAGAGTGCCATGGGCCCAGAGACAAGAGATCTTTAAGACCAAAGGTTCAGCTTAACAGCCATGTCCCTGGCAGCTGATCCTTAAGGAGGAAGTGAGTGAGGGTGATCTTGATACATTTTTTTTTTAAATTTCAGTGAAGCAAAATACTGGGAAAAATTATTTACAAAAGCTGAATCCAAAAGTCACTTAACTTGTTCCATTATATTTGGATATTCCAGAATAAAGCATGGATATCCCAGAATATCCATGCTTTATCCTAGAATATTCAAATATACCAGAATAAGTAACCAATGTCTGGATGCAGTATTACTTGTTGCAGTTTGGAGGTTATATTGTGTTCCATGATTCTGCATTAACTGTAAGCTTTGGGACTTGCATCATCACTCCTCACCACACCTCAAAAAGGATATTGTGGAACTAGAGAAGGTGCAGAGAAGGGCAACCAGAATGATTAAGGGTCTGGAACACCTCCCTTACGAAACCAGCCTCTTCAGTCTGGAGAGACGGCGTTTGAGAGGGGACCTGATTGAAGTATATAAAATTATGCACGGCATAGAAAAGGTGGATAGAGAAAATTTCTTTTCTCTATCGCACAACACTAGAACCAGGGGGCACTCTATGAAGCTGATGGGTAGGAGCGTAAGGTCTGACAGGGGGAAGTATTTCTTCACACAGAGGGTCATCGGCCTATGGAATGTGCTGCTAGAAGAAGTGGTGACAGCTACCAGTCTGGATGGCTTTAAGGTAGGGTTAGACAAATTTATGGATGACAGATGTATCAATGGCTACTAGAACGAATGCCTAGGTGCATCTTTCAGGCTGAGGGGGGGGGAGGAAATGGGGCGCTTCTAGGGCCATCTGCTGGGACTCAAGAGCAGGAGAAGGTTTGTCCTTGTCTCTGCTTGAGATGCCCATGAGCATTTGGTGGGCCACTGTGTGCGACAGGATGCTGGACTAGATGGGCTGTGGCCTGATCCAGCAAGGCTTCTCTTATGTTCTTATGTTCTTATGTACTCTGTCACCCTGAATCACTGCCATGCACACAAGACAATGAAGTTAAAAAGCAAACAAACAAAAAATCCAGCCCTAATAGAGAGGGTCAAAAAATTACAAAACTGGAATATCTACCAGCTGAAACAGAACACCTTAAAGAAGCATTCATGGCCAATGGTTACCACACAGGGATAGGTGAGAAAATGTGCTTCACCTTTGAAATGCATGCACGTTGCTAAAGTCTGAAACTGCATTCAAATTAAATATTCGCTACATTTGAAGACTGACTTGCACATGCGTTCAAACTTGGGAGGGGAGTGTGAGCGGATTCGAAGTCACAACTGGTGACGGCAAGGATTTGAAGAGAATTTGAAGTGAACTCAAAGTCTAGCACATTTGAAATGGCCTCCATTCACACAAATGCGAAGATCCATCCCATTCATTCCATACAAAGTAAACAGAAAAATACAAATCCACACACGTCCCTATTACCACAGCAAGGACATCCACCAAGCCACTAACTACAGCAAACCCGCTAACAGAAGCAGCCAAAATAGAAAGAATAAAAAGGTGAAGGGAAAACATTCCTATCCTTCACCCAACAGGTGACAGATCACATAGGCAAATTATTAAATGAGAAATGGATCAGAAAGGGCTTCAAACTACTATACAAATTGGCCAGATATTGAGAACAGCCAAAGACAGGCTTGGTTGCAAGATCCAGGGGTTTTAGAACCCACAAATATTTATGTATTGTAACTCTGTATTCCTTCTCAGAAATGCAGGTTCTTATTTGAAAGAGTAATTTCCAGACACATTAGAGATGGCGTGTTTTTAACCAGTGCATGTTTCTGGAAATAGTAAGACCCAAGAAACTTGCATCTACTTTGTAGTAAACTCTGGCCATTTCTGCACTGGCCTGCAGTATATATCCCAGGTAGGGCCTGAAGTAATGTATACTAATACAGAGATAGCAGGCTCCTGTTTGGGAATGTAATCAGAAAAATGCCCAGTGCAGAAAAAAACCATAATAAAAATACTCTGGGCTTTGTCATCTTATGGGACACTACAAATAGTCTCCTAGAACTGCTAGCAAGCAAATGGTAAAGCAAGGTTTTTTTTATTTTAGTCCCATTATGGAGATTTGCCATATGACAGTAGAAAAAAAAATCTAATTAGGTTTTAGAATAACTTATTATTTTAAATCATGGGGAAAAAAAGAAAACTTTCCTTCAGCAACTGCTAACATACATCAAATTATACCCCATATGCAAATATTCTTTTTGTGGTTAGACATTGAATCTCAATTTCTTGTTCAGCTTCCAGATGTCTCCTAGGCCCAGCCTGCTTCTAACATGCATACAGAGTGGCCCTCTATTTTTTTTAGCACAGTATAGATAATTCACAATGCCGACTTTTGGATATGTTCAAATTAAAGCTGTCTGCTGGAATATGAAATATTGTAGAAGTTTATGATTGTCCCTTCTTCAGCCTTCCTTGATTATCACAACTTGTGTTTTAACTGTTGTCTTCAGTGCCAAAAGAGAATGATTCTATTTAAAAAGGAACTGTGCACACAAACCCTAATGCCAGGAAAAATCTTCTTTCCCCAATACTACAGTTTTTAAATAACTGAACTGATTAGTTTGAACCAGTTCAATTTGAACCAAACTAGCCCCCTATTTGAAGGGAGCTGGTTTGATCCAAACTGAACCAGAGGCCTTTTCGCATTGGCCTTTCCCGAACGCGTGGAGGACAGCTCCGGACGCAGCATACGCATTGCTGCGGCCGGGTTTCCGTCCCGGCGTGTCCGGAGCTGTCCTCCACGCGTTCCGGATGCAGAGCACTTTAAAGTGCTCTGCATCCGTTCGAACACGGACGAGCCGCCCCGGCGCGTTCCGGGAGAGAAGCGTTCACACGCTTCTCTCCCTGACAGCCGTCGGCACGCCCCCACGGCCCGACTTGCCAGGCCGGCGATTGCGCCGGCGCGGCGAAGCCGGTAGACGGGACCCACCGAATCGGGGTTCCCCTTTCCCGTCTGCCAGGGTCAGTGACCCTGGCAGATGGGACAGGGGAACCCCGATTCGGTGCATCCCGTCTGTCGCCTCCAACGGCCGCCGGGACGTGGCTCCTTCCCGGGTCCGGCAGCCCCAATGGGGCTGCCGGACCCGGGAAGGAGCCACCAGCATCGGTGTCCTGTCGCCCCTTTCTGGGGTGGCAGGAGGTCGATGTTGGGCTGGCTGGGGGTGAGGAACGCCTTGGGCGGCCGGAGCGCATCGCTCCGGTCCCCCAAGGGTCCCCCCCGCCCCCATCGCGGCCATCTGCGGGGCGCGAGTGCCCCGCAGATCAGCCAGCCCCCCCCAGTCCCCAAAACCCCCACCCCCAACCACCCTCCGGCCCGGATCGGGCCGATCATCGCGGTGAAGGTGCCCACAGCGGGGCACCTTCACCGCGAAGATGTTCCCCCCCCCTCCCCCAGGGCCCTGGGAGGACGCGCGCGCGAGGAATCACTTACCTCGTGGCCGTCCAGCGTCCAACTGGGGGTGGCATTGTAGGATCGTGCAAGACGCAGCCCCCCTAGCCCCCCTATTGGACAAGCAGTTCACATGAACGGTAAAAGCACCCGGAAGTGTCTTAAGCTGCCCGCCTGCACGCGTTCCGTTTGGAACGCGTTGCAGTGCGAAAATCCCTCAGGTTTGGTCAGTTGAACAGAACATTTTGATTCAAACTGATTGAGTTCAACTGCATCTTGCTCTTTAAATATGGCTTTTTTCTGCTCAGTGTTTTTCTTTTCTTTTTAAAATTCTAACCTTGAAGTGTTTGCAAACTGTTTGACCCTGGGTATAGATTGAAGCAAATACAAGGAGGTTTGGTTTGGTTTGGTTCCGTTTTGTGCATATAAAAGAAATGCAGAATGCTCTTTGTCAAGAGCTGCAGCAGTGGCATGCTGTCTTTACGCCTGATACTACTCCTGGCAGCAAAAACATTGAAGCCAGGGAACTTCCCTGCCCAGTTCAGTGCTTCCACCAAGGCTTTCTACAGATCATGCAAATGGGTCTTTTTCCCTGTGATCTGCAAATGGGAAGTGTAGACAGCATAGGGCCCAAAGTACAATGGTCAGCCCTGTCAGGGCTCTTTCCATCATTCTGCTGTTATAGTATATTCTAATGAGCATCTATAGCAAGATGAATGCTCCTATGGCACAGGAACATATATGTCCTACATCCTGGGAACAGTTTTGTGGTGCAAGAGAAGTGCACATGTGTTTCCCTGGACCTTCATATCGATTCCAGCCCAATGCCAGTCTTGTCATATTATGGTTTAGTTCCTTTTCACAGGAAAATCTCCTGTTTCTTATCCCTCTTTCTAAAACCAAAAGAAAGCACCCCATGTTCTGAAGTATAGTTTTCTGCTAGCAAATGCCATTCATTTAGTCTAACCATGTGGCATAATAACTGTGCCGGTCAGAAATGTAGTTGGCTAATTGCAAATTATTTGCAAAAGTGCTGCTGGTTTGCAAGTATGCCAGCAAGTTCAGAGTATCTGAATTTAATTTCCATATAGTCAATGTTATTTTCACATCTGTGCTACAGAACTTCCATCCTCTTGGTCCCCACCATGTCAGAATGCACAGTGGCAGATTGGCATATTGAGCTATTAATAATTTGCTATATGTGTTACAGATGTTGCATAAATGAGCAGTGTTCTATCACTATTTCTTGACACTAAGGCCCTTGGGGTGGCAGGGTAAGACCCAGATCTGTCTACAAGCTGCCTTTTCTGGCAAAAGGGAAACCTGCCCCTTACAGAGGAATCACATTCCAGCTTGCATAGTCAATTTTTCAGATGTTCTTGCTTTCCTGTTCCTTGTTCCTTCACTCAGAGCTCATCTGGCCAAAATGAAAAATGATGTGGTGCAATTTTTTATTCTATGCTTGACACTTATGGAAGGCAATGTGGTTCATTGATTCTAAACTCCAAAAAGGTCAAGAAACCAGGAACAGAGCTTTTTGGAAGCAGCCCAGGAAAAACTTAAACACTCACTCACTCACACACACGCACACACACACACACACTCAGGGACACACATATATTTCTTTGGTGTATATACTGAGGCAACAGAGCTATTAATTGCTACTACTCATACTGCTGCTATTATTTTTCATAGAAACATATGTTGCATGATCGTGCCTATATATATTATGAAGTCACCAGGTGAAATGAGTATTTACTATACAGTAGAAAGCAGATTTAAACTTTGACAGCAAACAGCTGTAGGATTTCTAAAACTTAATACAAATAATGAAATCAATAGGTTCTGCTGCAGTTTCAAGTTTTCCCAAACAAATTTATATGAAAAATGATATTCATTTATTTGAGATTAGTTCAGCTGAAAGATAAATTTTTCCATGTCACCTCGGAAACGCTGATAGAAAACAAAATCTCAGGCATTTTAAGGAAATTAGCATATATTTTTCAGACTTTGTGTAGGTGATAGAGAGGGTGTGAGTGTGTGCTTGCACACATATATGGGAGGAAAAGAGACTATGAACAGATTAGTAATGATTATTCATTATGCCACTTGTTTATGCTGCTCTGGTACAGGTTTTTAAATGTTAATATGTGAAATATGTTTCCATCTATCATAAAATTTGAAACTTCTTTGGACCTAAAATTGATGCCATTCTAAGCTTGGATGTTTATCACATCTGAAAATGTGTGTATACATAAAGCATCGCCATCATTTGAACTATTATTTAAAAATGTCATTTAACTTAAAATCAGAGTGCTTGAAGGCAACTCACCCACTCTAAAATGTGCCAGATCAGGTTCACATTTGAAGATGCTTCCAGTGTCTGCTGATTTTCAGTATCCATTTGACAGTCTGGTGCCAAAGCATTTTCAGACAGCATACTGGCGGTAAGAAAGATAAAACAGCAACTTTTTATGGACCTCCATTTTGAAAGTGCCAAGAGAAGTACCATGCTGAGAGAAGATTGCCAACTAGTACAGTCTGCGATTGAAGAACACTCTCATTTTTCAAATTTATACTTTTTTTCATTTCAATTGGCACAAAGAAGTCAAATGAGAGGGACCAAAAGCTATCACCAGCCTCTAGAAAACTTTGTAAAGATTCACTTTATAATAATGTGACAACGCTGCTGCTTCAGCTATTTGATTTAACAACTCTGCAGCTTTAGCTACTTAGGTAGCGATAAAAGACAGAAAAGTGTTTTGTCTGAGCTTATCCCTACTGTGAAAACCTGTGACCATCACAGAGGTGTCTGGGATACCTGACTAGCATTTTCCAGATGAAACAAAAATCAGAATGGTTGCAGTTCTCCCTGAGATTGCTTTATGCTACAGGAAGTATCCAAACACGACTGATTTCTCCATAACAGTATGGGATAAACAGTTGAAACTTAGCTGGTGCTTCACTTGTCACTGGCTATCTGTGAATCACTGCTATTATGGTGGTGATCACTTTGCTGCAGTGACGTCACCAGTGTGCATGCCTGGCTAGGCTAATCTAATTCAGCATCTAATTTACCTCATATACATTCCTTTACTCTTCATTTAAACATTTTACATTTCAATAAAAAAAGGGAAGCATGATGTATGAAAAGCCCATGGGTTTCATGTAACTGGAAATTAAATAGATATTTCAGTGCAAGCTTACTCAGAACACATGACAGAAATCAGTGCAGTTTCTTGCAAGGGAAAGGTAGGGTCACTCTTCCTGTATGTTGTAAATAGAGCTAGATAAATGGTGGCTCTCAGATGGTGCTGCCATGGAAGTCCCACCTTTATTACCATTAACCATGTGAACTATGGCTAGTGCAATGGAATAACAGAGCATCACTGGCACTTTAGCTTAAAAATCAATGCAAATGGCCAAGATAGGTTACTGTCATGCGTTTCCACTGGCCATCTGGTCTGGCCTGAATATGGCTTGAGGGCCCATTGTCTTGGCACTCTGGATGGGATTCTCCATTTCTGAGGACTCTGAGGGTGCCCCATGCTGAAAATAGTTCGAGGCCACCTCGGGAGCATCTCCACGCAAAGCCCTAATATGGGTTACATGCGAGACAATACGTGTAAAAAAAAAAAAACACTTAGCAAGTGTACTCCTAGCATGTATTGTCCTGGGGTCATGTGGATGCTCCTGGGTTATTTGGGGTGGACCTTGGTGGCCGCAGTATTAGCGGGCAGGGTTTCACCTCTCCTACCTGTTGCTGCTGTGCACACTGCGATCAGCAGCCATTTGGGGATTTCTTTAAATAAACGACTACAGTTATTATAACCCCCTTCCCTGATAGCAAGTCTGGGACCTGAATTGGGGAAAATTTTGAGCCAGTTGCGAGTGTGGGGGGGGGATGCCCACTGTCTTGCCCGCTGTCATGCAGATGTGCACACCTCCGCTAACCTGTGGCAGCCAAGGAATGACCTGCTTTTAGTTATGCTTTTAACTAACTTTTGGTTATGCTTTTAACTGTGGCAGCCAAGGAAAGGAATGATCTTTGTGCTTATGGAGATGCAACTGAGGTGTTTGCCTCTCATTGCAGCAGCAGGCGGGACGGGTTATGGTGATGTCAACCTGGCTTCTTATCAGGGGAAAGGGTGGGTGGGGAGAAAAAGATGCGGGTTCATGTTGCAGATTGCATGGGGACAGGTATGTACGATTTGAATCCGCATTACCCCAAACCACAGGGGGATGCTTTATTGTGAGTTACAACGTGGATTTTTATGACACATGTCACAAGTGAAGCAACCGGCTTCCATGGAGACATGGCCTATATGTCGCATAATCCAGGGAATCCCTATTCAGATTTTAACAGGCTCACTGCAGAATCCTGTTAAAATACAAACATTTATGTAGTGGGAACACTGCCACATCTCCACCACCACCACCTCACCATTTACTGCCCTCTGCCCCATTCTGTCATTCTCCTCCGCCATTTACCTACCCCACTACCCCACCCTGCCCATTCCACATCTGTTAGTCTCCCACCCCTTCCCTTGCCCTGTTTCTCCATCTTTCCTCTTTTCCCACCATCTCCCTGTGCCCAGTTCCGCTTCTTCTCCTGCTGTCTCCCTGTGCCCCTTTTATCCCTCTTTCTTCTGGTACCAGTGTTTTCCCCCACCCCTTTCCTCCATCTGCTGGATAATGGTGGGGAAGGCAAGCAGCAGGATGATGATGAAAGATGGAGGAAGGGGGGGGAACGGTGCCCCAGTGCAGTTCGGACAGCTGCAAGGAGCTCTCGGCACTCAGAACGTAGCCTCAGATACAGATCTGTTCCCTCAAAGCCTCAGTTGCATGTAGATTCACACAAATTAATGAGCCTACCAATGAAGCAGAGTTTTTTTCTCTTTTCTCTTTAAAAAAGAAAAGCTTATGTCTGGAAGAAGCTGCCTGAAAGTTGTTGCATATAGCAAGGGGGTACTCTGGGAAAGGCTCTAGAATTCTCTTTTCCTTCTGCCCTGCAAATGCCATTCCCCTAGGCATCATCACTACAGATTGGTGACCATGAAAAGCCAAAGGTGAGAGAGATGCCTTCTGGCTCTTGACATGAATACTGAACAAATGAGTTCTTTGTGTCTGCATCAGCTTGGACAGTCCATTTTCTCCTCTTTCTCTTTCTCTACTTCTTTGTTTTTCTCTGTGCTTGCCATGAAGGGTTGTGTCTGACCTGCCAAAAGTTTGCCTCAGGTGAAGGAATGTTACATTTTTATGTGTGTCAAATTAATAAGACTCTCTTGCAGAACTCTGCTAAAAGGACATATATATATGTGTGTGTGTGTGAGAGAGAGAGAGAGAGAGAGGCCAAATTCTCCTTCCCCCCTCTCTCTCTATATGTCCTTCTCTTATTATTAAAATAATTTAGCGAAATAAGCTCCTGAGTTCCATGTCAAATACATTAAAATATCATAAGGGATTTCAAATTTGTTGAAGGGATGAACCTCGATACAATTAAGTACCTGAGAATATGCTCACTAGGTTAACCTAAAATCAAGAGGGTAAAAAGTTACAAGCAATGTTGAGGACAGCGGTCCTTCTTTGAGGCACTGGTGACATATTCTATGATCTGCTGCCCTGGATTCCTTGGAATGCTACAGAGAATGCTGGGGAAGAAAAATGCCTTCAGAAATATCAAGGGATAATGGGATCACCTCCCAAATATTTCCTGATCCCTAACCTTTAAGCCAGTGCATGTCAAAGTCCTACAAAGTAATAAGAAAGATTTTGCTTATTCTGCAAGAATTGTTTATTTAAAATGTTTTTACACAGTTTTACAGGATAAAAGAAGATAGGGGCACAAAATAAGCTTTAAAAAGAAAGGAGAAAAACATTTTTTTAAAAACAGGATAAAATCATAATAGTCCCTTGTCCTATACAGTTTAGTGACTGTATATCTGGGAATGTTGGTGACAAACTCCCTGAAAAGCCGGAAGTAAGCAATGGTCATTGCTTGTGTATCTCTGACAAGAGAGATGCACAGAGCTGCCCCAGAGGTACCCATGTGGTTAATCAGGCGTAAATGATACCCAATAACAAGAACACCATTCATGCCAATAACAAGTTGAGTCCTGTGCTCTGAATCTAGTCTAGGGTAGGGATGTGCACGGATATCTGAAAATTCAAAAATCCAATTCGACATTTGAGTTCAAATGGGATTTAACAATATTCAAATTAGACATTTGAACAGATTTTTGGATTTCCAAAAATCTGACACGGATACTCGAATGATTCTAATTTATAGATTCGTATCTATCGCATTCAAATTTGTGCAAAAATTATGCGTATTTGCACTTATAGCGTGGAACAAAAATGGGATGCTTTTTGGATAAAATAGGACATGCACAAATTTGTATAACCTATATGAATGTTGTTGACATTTGTATTTTTTAAAAAATATGAATTGGATTTTCAAATTTATGGATTTGAATAATCCGGATTTGAATCGGATTTTCAAAAATGTGAAATTTTAACATTCAAATCAAATCAAACTTTCAGATATTCGATTCGACTCAAACTTGAATGTAAAAAAAAAATTCATGCACACCCCTAGTCTAGGGATAGGAAAGGAAACAAGGAGACAAGAGGTGGTTGAAGTGAGCATATGTGCAAGCTGCTTGTGCAACAGGGTGAGAAGGAACCTTGGAAGGGATATTTCTGAAGGACGGGAGGAGACAAGAGGTAGCAGGAGAGATCAAGGTGGTATTTTTTTTACAGCAGGATAAGAATGAACCTTAAAATTGATATTTTTGAGTGAGGGGAGAGGAGAAGAAACCACATGACCAGAAATGGCAGAGAAACTGAGCAGTGTACAATTTTGTTCATTTTCCTTAATGCTATAAAAGAAAAAGAAAAAAGGATAGAGGGGGAAAAGGCTGTGAAATAGTTCCTAATCTGAGGGGGAAACTTTTTAACACCTGAAGAACGGAGAGCCAAAAGCACAGTGAGATTGACAGGGGAGAAGTAATTTTTCACTCAGAGGGTTATCAATTGATAAAATGTACTACCAGAAAGTTTGATGGCATCAATTAGCCTGGATAGGATTAAGAGAGATTTATTCATATTCATGGAAGGTAGGTATATCAATTGCTACTAGAATGAATGCCCAGGTACCTCTTCAGGTTGGAGACAGGCAGGAGCCTCTAAAGGCCATTTGCAGAAAGTCAAGAGCAGGTGAAAGTTTTGCCTTTGTCTTCTGCTAGAGAATACCCAGAAGCAATTGGTGGGCCACTGTGTGAGATGGGATGTTGGAAGAGACAGATTGTGGCCTGATCCAGAAGGGATAATTTTTTATACTAATGTCCTTGTGTTTCTTATCTTTAGGGAATTAGTGAATATGTGCTTCTTTATTATGGCCTTCAGTTAAAGAGAAAAGTCACCCTCCCCTTCTTTGCACTTCATGTTGGAACCTTATAATACTTTTTTGGGTGGGAGGGGGGAAGAAATAGAATTATATTTTTATATAGCATCAAATATGAAGGCCTCTGAGAAACCGCATGGATGAGAAATTCATTCATTCATTCAGTTATGCCAAAAATAAGAAATCAGATGCATGATAAGAAACAAACCAAAGCTTAACACACTTTTTCAGACATCCGTTACCAACCAGCACAGCACTTTGATTATTTACTTACTGAATCTGCACTATGACTTTCACTCTAAGATACGAGAATGGCTCATATTCTTGTTTCCTTCCTCTGTTGTTACTGTTTAGTTAAGGTGATCCACTGATTAAATTCTCTGGGTCACTGAAGATATATTTGGCTGATGAATTTATTTCTGTCTTGTTTTCTAAGAGGAGGGATGTAAGCAGTTTGTTCCTGGTCTCCAAGCCTCAGCTACTTTGCTTCATTGCCTCTCTTCCTCCCAGCTGTACCACAGGCATGCAGGACATCATGAATAGCTATGCTTTCCTGCTCATTTTCCTCCATTAACTTTTTATTGCACACACTTGTATCTTTATAAAAGCAGTATTTGCAAACTGGGCATGGCTGTTCAAAAATATGACAAAATTTCATCAAAGCTCAACTCATTTAGAATTTATGCATTGCATTTACTAAATGACGCATCTATATTTTTCTTTATCCAACAACAATGGACAATGGACAAATACACTGAAGGCTACTCACTAGTTATGGTAGGTAGCACAAACTAGTGTCCCTCCTCTCTCCATGGAACATAACAGAACTATGCTGGTATACATGAATCGAGAATTTTGTTGAAGCAAAATCCTACTGGGAATATTGTATTGGCTATAAAAGCTTAGCCTCAAAGAAGATTTTTGACATTGATCTTTAGGTAAAGAACAACTCCAGTAATAAGTTCAGTGGTTGACTACCTGCTGTTCTGTTACCCAATTATCTCTATGTAAACTGGAACCTGGCCCTCGTAGCTGATAGAAAAGAAATTATGTTTTCCTAAATTGTGTGTGTGTATGTGTGCACAGAGACTGGTTTTTTTTATTACATATCAAGGAGATCCACTTACCTGTCATATGTGATAGCCTTCAAACACAGATGAAAGTTGGGCACTTGATGTGAATTTTTTTTAAAAAAAAAGTGACCAAAATTCAGTTCATTCTGCTTTGTTTTGCTCTTTATTGTTTATGGTGAGAATGGATCTTACTCAAATGTCACAATGCCACTGAGACCATTTTTATTTCCATGCATCTCTGTGGAGGAAGTTTTTATCTGAAAGTTTCAGAAATGCTTTGGTGTAGAGTTGAATTTGCCCATATAATTCCCATATTCATTTAAAATTCTGAGTATAGCCTTCCTTCTTGCAGTCATAAACAGTGGTGGAAATGATAGCTGTTAATAGGAGCAGATTGTGTGATTCACTGCTTGAAGCAACCTGGATTAATTGTAAAGCTAAATAGCTCATGTCATGATTTGAATTATTGTGATTGGTATCATAGCTGTGTCAATGCTGACCTTAAAAAAGCCTTTATCTACTCTATAAGCCAATAAAGATATTATTTTAAAGAGTTTTCTTGTATAAATAACTACTTGGGTAGAAAGAGAGGAACGTTAGAGAACTTTGCATGCTTGTGATACTAGAAATTGTGTTTTCTCAACACAGAGGCAGAACTCTTCTGATTCTATATTGCTTAAATAAATAAATCTATGTAATTTTGGATTTCTCCTCCATCCACTCAAAAGCAAGTCTGGGAAGAAGATAGCTCCTTGTGTGACTGGAAGTGGTAGGACGCTTCTCTACTCAGAAGAGAAGGAATTGAGAACATCTGAGTGGAATCGCCAGCCAAGAGAAAACCTGTTAAGGAAGGATGCTTGGGACCCATTGCTGGAGCAAACAGTGTGGAAGGCTGATGCCATTTGCTCCAGTATGGTTGCCAGGTTGCTGTACAAGTTGAACTCTTTACTGCAGTGGACCCAGGAGGAGGCCACTCTGTCATCAGAACAGGAGGGACTGAATCTGTTGCTGATACTGCTGCTCCTGGGGTTGACCTATAAAGAAACTGCCCTCCATTCCTACAGAGTTATAAGGTGAAGCCTGACAGTTTGCCAGTAAATCCCAGCTCTTGAGACTCTCCATCAGCTTCCAAGAGCTGGTTATAAGAGGGAACCTATTTTGAGCCTGGTAGCACCCTCTTAAAAATAGCTTTTTTAAAAATTAATTTGTATTTTGCAATTTTCCATTTCAATTAATAGTGTACTGTAATTATTTTAAAATGCTATACTATTTTTTTATTATTTATGTAATAATTATTTTATGTTGGTATACTATGTTCTAGTCTTGGAACTGGGCCTAGCTGGGTTGTCTGTAACAGGGATAGTCCCTAGGCCACAAAGCAAGAATTACTGCCAGAACAAAACAAAAACTGCAAGGTGACAGTAGTGTGGGAGAATGGCTGACTGCAGGGATTCAGATTCAGAAGATTTATTATTTGTATACTTGTAAGTTTTGTTTTATTTGATCTTTTTTCTTCAAAGTATAAGCTTATTTTTTTGCTCCTGAAAATTCCCCGTTTGGAAGAAAAGTCTTTTCCTAATATGTATTTCTTGTCTAGGGTTTTAACCACCTAATGCAACAGCATAATAGGGGTGTGCATGAATGCAATTTTCAGGATTTGATTTGAGTCAAATCTTTAAAATTCAAATTAAACCAAATTCAATTCAAATTAAGCAAATTTGAAACTATTCATTTGAATTTTCAATTCGAATTTGCACTTACAAATGTTGACAACATCGTTATGCATCCTTTACACATTTGTACACATCCATGCACAGTCATATGCAACCTGTTTTCATCCTGTACAGATACGTACAAATGCATACAGATGTGTGAAAGATGTGAATCTGCAAGTATGCATCATGTAGGAACATGTACACATGCAAATGTCCAGATAATTTGAAAGAATAGATTTGAAATTTGTTCAAACCTTTACAATCGAATTTATGGACATTTGATTCAAATTCAAATGTCAAAATTTAGTCAGATTTGATTGAATCTCAAATACCTTCAAATATATGTGCACACCCCTAAAGCATAATATCTAAAGTAAGGATCCACTGACTGCTGATTTCAGCTTGGCACCAGATTTCTCCTTTTGTAAAGAAATCACAGTAGTAGTCATGGGTCTGACCCAGCAATTTGTATCCTTGATTATGTTGTTTGGAAATCTTATTTTAAGCAAGTAAGTATCTGATCAAAATAACAAACTACATGACAAGAGATCTGAGCTGTGAAGTATCATGTCTGAGTTCACTTTTTTGCCTATCCTGTGTTTTTCTCTCAGTTTGTATATGTGCAACAAAGCGAGAGCATGTTGACTGATAATTTCCACATGAATGTAATTGAGAGGTATATCTTCAATCCATTTTCATATTTCTAAATATGCAAGCATGATCCATAATAGGTTTTTATTATCGTTTTCTTGGCTGCTTTGCTCATATTTTCAGAGAAACTGCTGTTATACAGATCCAATAAAATAAGGGACTTCACTTGAAGTTATCTATACCCATGCTGTCCATTTCTCTTAGAAATTTTAAAGTAAAGGGACATTAAAGGTTTCTATTTGCACTTTCTTTGAGGTTCTACCACCCTACTGTGAATCTTTAATAACACCAAAACAAGAAATCACATGTGGTCTCTCTCAGACACACCCTGAACAGCTTAGCAAACTGTCTGGCAGATGGCAGATTCCCTCTGGTTTTGATGGAATTGGAAGTAGTGAGATGCCCATGGTCAGCAGTCTCATTTCTTCTTGTTACTGAGAACTACTACTGAAAAATGATCTAGCACCATAAAAATCATTCCATTTCTGAACAGAAACCACTGACTGGGCAGGAAGATTAAAGCAGATTTTTTAAAAACAAAAAAACAAAAAAAAAACACCACCCAGGATGAGAAATATTAACCAGGGGACTTTTTTTCAAGCCCGTTACACATTCTGTTGTTCTCACCTTACATGTTGTTCCTGAGTACTTACTTAGCAGATTATATTTGCTACATTATTTTTAAAGGTGGACTGTTCTACCACTTTCTTACAAGAATGGAGTCAACTGTAGAAACGAAAGTGTGGACTGGCCTCCAAAATTTACAGTGGAGTGGCATCTGGCAAGGATGGTCAGATGCCACTCCACTGCCCAAGTTGCAAAGTCCAAGATGCAAAGTCCAAGTTTCGTGTGACATTGACAGGCAGACTGGATTAATAAAGCAACTTTCTGAGACTGTAGAAGATGATGTGTAACTACCAGGGGCGGAGCCTCACTGAGCCCGCAGTGATCGCCGATCATCCAGTGGCTGGGGGGAAAGAAAGAGAGAGAGAAAGAACAGAGAAAAAGATACAAGAGAGCTCCGACCAATGGAAAAATTGCTTGGAATTTTCCTGTACCTTGATTGGAGGAGGCGTGAATCTTCAGAACGCCTTCTGTTCAGCGAACCAGCCAATTGGGCATTCTAAAATTTTTAGAATAAGTCATGCCCCCTCCTCCCTCTAGAACAAGGGTTGGCAAAGCGCATGCGGCTCTTTGAGCCCATGATTATGGCTCTTCCCTGCAGGCGCGCCCGGCGAAACTTTTGGCCCAATCGCAAGCAAGATTTTAAAAAGATAAAAGATATTGCTGCTCCCATCCCCAGCTGCCCCTACGGAGCCTTTCCGGCCGGCATCACAATAGCATAAAGGCCAGCCAGGCGCCTTTAAGGCGGAAAGTGTTCCTCTCCCCTTCTCCCCCTTCCGCGTGGTCCTCTATCGCGAGCTGGAATCAAACGGTTCCAGTTTGGAAGGGCTGCATTCAGCCTCCTCATCACAACCCATAGCCACGGGAGCTCACCCCCAGGTAAGTGGGCCGTGGGTGGGTGGGTGAGCTCCAGCTCTCTCTCCCTATCCTTCTTTCTTTTTCTCTCTTCCTTCTGTCCTGCCTCCCTGCTCCCTCTTTCTTTCTTAAGAACCACGCGGTGCCTGGTTTGGAAGTCTCTTCGCTCCCCCCCCCCTCGCAATGGGCTGAAGCAGGAAAATAAAATCTGGATGTTTCTTAGGAAGAGAAGCAAAAAAGAAAGAAAGAGGGGGGAGGGAGGAAGAGAGAAGAAGAAAGAAGGAAGGATAGGGAGAGAGAGAGGGAGAAGGAAAGAAGAATATTAGGAGCACAGACCAGACGCCAGCAAGGAGCTCATTAATATGCACCTGCTTCCGCTTCAGTGAGTCAGCCTCCCTTAATTCGCATTAAGCTCGGCAGCTCCGTGGCCATGCACCCAGAGAGAGGAAGAAGAAGGGAGAAAAAAAGAAGAAAAAGAAGGGAAGGATGGTGAAAAAATTATAAAGCACTCAGTGTTCCTGGTTCAAAAGAGAAAAATGTTGGGAAAGCATTCCATCACAAAGAAAATTGAAGGGTAAATAGACAACAGTATAAACACTGATGTTGATATATTTCAAGGGGCAAAAATATGGATCTCAGTCTTTTGGAGAAAGCTGATCCAGGAAGGCAGGCTAGAAGGAGAGAGAAAGAAAGAGCAAAGGAGGAAGGAAGGAGTCAGATGAAGGAAGGATAGAGAGAAAGAAAGAGGAAGGAAGGAGATGAAGGAAGGAATGATAGAGAGGGGAAGGAGAGAGAAAGAAGGCAGGAAGGATAGAGAGAGAGGAAGGAAGGAAAGGAAAGAAAGAAAACCCCAAACACATGCAAGTAGCTTAGATTTCTTTGCCTTTTCTTTTTGGGTAGTCATGATTTCTTTTTCTCTTTTTCTTTGTTACATTGGGCTGTTCCAAATTCATTTCCAGTTTAATTTCTGAAGAGTTGCCAATAAAGAGTTTGTGAGGCTGTAAGTCATATAGATGAAATGAAGCAATAACATCTTATGGAGAATTGGACAGTTTTTAAACAGTGTGGGCTTCCAAAAAATTTCTGGCTTGGAACTCTTATGCTCAGTTTATGGGACCTCTTTCTGTGTCTCCTCCACCCCCAAATACAACCTGACATCAAGAAGTTGAGGATTAGATAAATACAGGTCCTTCTCAGTGGTAGTTCTCAAGCTTGTTCATAAGGAAGGGAAGAAGATGAAGTATTTTGGCTTTCTTTAAAAAGAAGTTTGCTGTGCAAATATTTAAATTAGCCATAAATCTTAATTGTGTCTTAAGGCTAGTATATTTTATTTTTTTAATTACAAAATGCCAGCTGACCTAATTTGAGTACTTGTGTGTAAAAAAAAGTTGATAGCATAAAGACAATACAAGAGTGAGGAATAATGCCATAAAGAATTAATATTGTATTATATGTACCCTTAACTGATTTCAAAAACAGGATTTTTTATTGTCTTTGGAGAACATTTTTCTTAAAATGTTAGGTATTTCCCCCTTACTTGGAAAGTCAAGAACCTATTCTAATCATTTTATAGAAATCACTGGGTATCCTTTTTCTAGTACTGATAATAAGCTGTACATTCAATTACAGGGTTTTGATTTGGGTACTGTTTTTCAGCTGATAATGTTTATCAGTAAATTGAACTGCATACTGATAATTTTCAGAGACCCCTGTGCTGCTGCATTCTTCAAAAACTAAAAACTGCTCCTTTAAAAATAAAGGAGATGCCATGGGTCTCTTCCACCTGAGTGTTTCAGCTTGTAAGTGGGAAATGTATGCACCTCTCTTTGAACCAATATGCACTGCAGCAACAGTGGTCTCTGGGGGTGAAAGGGGAAGAGTCAGCCCAAATCTGTCCCAAGAGCATACAACTGTGTTCACACCTTAACTTTTAATCCAGCTTTAGATCGCCATCAGAGTGAAAGGACACATTAGCAAAGTAACTTATTTCTTTTTCATTAATTTTTCTGAGTTAGATAAAACCAAAATCAAACAGTTTGTCACTTTTCCAAGGTGTTCCATCACTCTGAAAGTGGACTGAAGCTGGATTAAAATTCAGGTGTGAACGCAGCCGCAGAGGTTGGTTCTTGGTGCTTCTTAAAAGGTTGCACATGAAGTTCAGCTTGTGTTGAACCAAAGCGAGAACCAAATACCCACAGTTCACCTTTTGAAGTAATTATGGAGTGGACTTTGGCAAAGCCAAAGGCTAGGGTTCGGCTCTAGTTGTTGGGGGAGTTAGTGTTGTTCTTCATCTTTCCTGCAAACTGTTTTGAGGTCTTTTTTTATAAGAAACAGTATTTATATGGTTTAAATGTAATAAATTATCAACCATTCAGCATTATGAGCAAGAACACTTGACTAAATAAATATGGAGTACTGTGAAGTCAGCTGTATTGCAATTACTTTCCTCTTGGTTTTGAAGCTTGCTGGGGTGTGAGTGCAGAATTTATGTGCCATTCTGTGTGTGAGCTGTTTGTGCTGAAGAGCAATATATTTTGCATTGTTAAAGTTTAGAAGTTTGCTGTGCTGTGAAGTTTGCAGGTGTACAAAGCTTTTTCAGTATCAGCCAGAGCTGGAATGAGGTAGTATGTGAACAGGAATTCAATAGGCCACGTATGTGGTTACTGCTTGTGGGTGGTTTCTTTATATTTAAGAAGCTCTTTCTAGAAGTTATTTTTATTACTTGTTGCTTATATGAACGGGCTGCGTTCACACTTAAGTTTTAATCCAGCTTCATTCTGTGGCTACACCCCCATGACCTCTGTGGCCACACACCCCACAATCTTCATGGCTCCGCCCCCCTGAACTCTCCACTGGCTGTGAACACCCAGCCCTGAAGTCCACCAGCCGCCACTGGTAACTACATAAAAAGGTGTGGAAAGGTTTTTCCAAGATAACAGTAGAGAGCCATATGAAGGAATAGAACACAAAATGAGATAAGGGTTTGGGAGTGTGGGTGATGGGCCTACAAGGACACATAAGAGAAAATGGCAGAGGCTGGAGGAACAGTGAAGAGGCCAAGGCTATGTTCAGATATAACAAAGGGGACTCCTCAGAGGCACTGTGTGGGCCTTTGTATTCTCAAGTCTCCTCTAATTCACCTTTTCCAGCACATCATGTTCAGGAGGGGTCCTTCAAGATGCTTTTCTTTTTTTCTATGGCTTATCACAGCCCAAAACAGCCTGAAGAAGGCAAGAAGAGTGGGTACCAGTTCTGAGCAGCTCTATGGGATGAAGATGACACCCACTGCAAGCGTGTTTTGATTTTCTGCAGCAGTGGGTGCATGCTTCTGCTGGCCCCTTTTTCCATGTAGTTGGCAGTGCAGGCACCTCATGTTCAGGGCAGTTTCCCCCACCCTCTGTGGATCCTATGGTACTTCCTCACTTCAAAATGGAGACAAGGAGGGTGCTTTCTTTTTGCAGCACCTCTGCCCAGAAGTGGAGATGCAGCCTAAGGTAAACTGTGGGTGAGAGAAAGAGGCTAATAATGGAATAGAGAAATAGGCCTGACTGGGAAGAGGAAAGGAACTAAGGAAAGGAAAATTTGAGGATAAACCTTTCTCCAAAGACCTTAACCATTACAGGGGTCACAGGATGCTTCACATTCAGAAGGAGCAGTGCAAGAGATCTATTCAAAAGAGTGCCACATAAAATTTCCACATGTTATTGACTTCAAGATGCATGTCCAAGGGATTTTAAAAATTGTTTCAGGTTTTCACAGATAGCTAATTTTTTTCCCATACATTATCAACAAAAACAGCGCTACTTTATGAATATCTTAAGACCTGGGCTATGCAGGACACTTTAAAGTCTTCATTTTTAAAAGAAAAAAGTAACTGCTGTAGAATTATATTAAGAAAGTTGTAGACAGGTTTATTGGTGTGCAGCGCAGAAAATACTCCTAGCTAGTTGGGCTAGGAAAGAGGTGAGATGCCACAGAGCATGCTGGTGTCCATTTGTGCGGACAGCTGCCATGCTTAAACCTAATTTCAGAGCTGGAGAATGAAAGTTCACTGGCCTCTAAAGCTGCAGACCAGGGATTCTTTAGCAGTACTGGTGGAGAGGGCTCCAGAACAGGGCTGGGCCACTTCTGTCACCATCAGTTGTCCAATCCAGCCTTGGGTCATAAAGGAGACCACTTTAAAATGTGGTCCTTGTGCTCCTTGACACAAATTTTGCTCCTGGTATCAAGTCAAGTATGGTGTCCACATAAACATTGTGCACCAAGGAGAGCCTGCTCCTCCTTTGGCACACAGTGCTGAGATGACAACATGCACCCAGTTCCCAGCTGGTTTGGTCCTGTGGGACTGTGTGGAAGCTGTCCTTGCCAAAGAACCCCCTGAATTGTGTTTCTCTATCATCTGTGGCCCATGAGCCATAATTTGAGAATGTCTGGTCCATTAATTGATTAGGGAGACATGTGAAAAATATTTTGACAGTCCTTCCATACTTTTTATAGAAGGACAAAATATTGGTATTCTGATTACTATTTATGGTTAGAGCCAATAATTATAACCTTTGTTCTAGGGAACATGTAATCTTTTCCAAAAGAAGTTTGGGATTGTTTCAGGACCTCGCCTAATGATCACGAGAGAGCTGTTGTCCCTCCTTTCACTTTACATTTTCCATGTTTCTCTCTTGGAGCAATCTCAAAGTTGCACAGTAGAGAACCTTAGCCAATAAACGAATTACAGCAATTCTGTACAAACCACTAGAAATTTTAGCCAAACCAAATCCCTTCATTTACCTGACATCAGTTAATCTGTGCATGTAATTTGTTCTTTGGTTGTCAGTTCAGTTTTTCTCTCCCTATAGTGCATGAAACACTACTTTCCCTTTGGGGAAAAATAACAAATGTTCAACACAAATGTTCAATACACGTATACTTTTGAAAAGTCGGGGAAAACATTTTTTTTAAAAAAAATAATTTTGTAATGTTGACCGGTAGAGATGGACACAAACTCAAATTGGCTGTTTGGTTTTAATTTATCAAGCACCCGTTTCCCTCCTTTTTAAATACATCTTCAAATCATAGATCAAAGAGGGTGGATTCAATAGTTTTTTTAAACACCCTTTGTCCAGTGCAAATTCAAATGTTGATTTCAAACTGGTAGCGGGTTTGATCTGAACCTTTTGAACAACTCTGATCAAATCAAATAGGTTTGAACCTGAACCAGTTTGGCACATCCGTATTCTCCAAACATCCAACAAAGCAAAACAGGTTTTGCAAGCCTTTCAAATCACTGTGCTTCAGTATTGTATGCTTGGGTAATATATATCAGAACTAAAAAGCACAAAGAATATGATGATGAATCAAATTTATATCTTGCTGAGAGAATGCTTAGGACGGCTTCTTTAAAGGCTTTTTAAAAAATAATCAAAAATATTGTAAACTACTAATACATTAATTTCTGTTAATACATTAATTACAGTTAGCAATGCAGCATGGGGCACTAAGTGCCAAAACAGGGCTTATGACTTTAGGCTCCTCTGCAAAGACCGAGAATTCCAGAACTCTTGAAGGAAGGTGACCTACAGTTGGGGTACCACAGTGAAAGTCCTCAGTTTTGGCTTCCTTCCCATGGGCTTCTTTTATTACAGAAACTATGATCAGTCAGGGTTTTTTTTTTTTTCATATTTTAACAACCTTGTGTAGACAGTTCTGCAGATATCTGTATACATAGCCATCTAGGAATTTGTACACTTGTTCAAAAAATCTAAGACAGTCAATGAAGGTGTGATTTTGAAGAGAAAGAGTTTTTAAAAACCTGTTCTAGGTTGGTTACATAGTTCTATCGAATATGCAAATAGTGCACTCTGGTGGCCAATTAGAATCAAGAAGGAAGTAAACTGGGAACTTTTAGGCTGCATTCACATACATATGTCCCTCCCTCCCAGGAGCTCCAAGAGTGAGACGTTCCACTTACCCTCTTCGGAGAATTCCTAAGCCAAACCAACCCTTTACAGGATCACGTTTCCTGTAAATCAAGGAGAATGACTCTCAGGCCAAAGTAAGAGACCAAGTTCATATGGAAGCACAGAGGGGGAAATCCAATTTATTTGGCATAACTTCTACTTTGGAAAATTCTACAATGAACCAGAAATACGACCAGAAGTTCACATTGCTGATGCATATTTGGTTCATTAGAAGAGAAACACCACTGTGAAAAAAGGTTCCATTTGTTTTTGGTCTTGTTCTGGAGCAAATAAGGTTTCTACACTGTATCTTTTGTCCCACAGACAAGATCCTACCCCAGTAGTTGACCCTTTTATGGGTCATGTGAATGAAACTCTAATCCTATAAGGATTGTCAAAACAAAGATAAAGAGATGGGGAATATAGAGAAAGTGGCACAAATAGAATTCATACAAGGAAAGGACATTGGATGTTTAAAATAAGAACTGGTTAGGGAGGTACGTAAAAAGAAGGGATTGTTCTGTTACTTCTGAGCCAGAAGACTAGGTATATTCAAGAAGGGATGCAGATGAAGCAATGGGGAGAGCTCAATGGTGGTGGTGCAGCAGCTACCACCAGACTGAAACATAACGGGGTATGGCCACAGGGGGCACATGCTGAGGTGGGGAAAGATCAGGCCACAGAAAGCTGGATACATTTGCTTCATGTGCAAATGGGATCTACTTGATTCACTTGTGAATAATTGAGGCTTTGAATTTGAATGTGAATTCAAAGCTGATGAATATTTTTCACCCATCCCTATATTTGAGGCATTCAGAAGAAAGTTTTGCTGTTTTTTTGTCCCTTAAAAAGATTGAAGCTTAAATATATGTAGAAGAGAGTGCTATTTATTTTTAATTAAGGCTGTGTCCAGACAGGACAAACAGTTTGCAGGGACTGTAAAGCAGCTGTCAACGTGCCAGACAGGTTTTATGCAACATCTATGGAGCCCTGAACAATCTCGGAGAATAAGGATAATACAATTACTACACATTATCCAGTGGAATTCTTTGCCCCACAACACCATCTGGGCAGCTTCAAGGAGAGCTCCATGTAGACAGCAATTCAGAGATCCAGCATGGAGGAGATGAGAATATGATTTACTGAGACGAATCTTTCACTGTCTCCATTTTTATCGGCTTGTTAGAATACCCATGATAAATGGTCCAAAGTTTTTATTTTGTCTGAACATTAGCTTGGGAGTGTACTGGATGTGTTAGTTGGATGCCAATAAACTTGATTGCTCATATTTTTTTTTCTTCTCTTTCTTCCCCACCCCCTCCTTGACTTACATAGAGATCTTAACATTTGTCTTATGATTTGGTGTTTGTACCTCCTATACGTATTGTTTTTGAACATATTTAGCTTTTCGTGATGGGGTGTTAAGCATAAGAATGCCAAGGGAGTGGTTTCCATAGCAACAGTAAGCTCACAGAAGATTTTCTAAACTTGTACCTCCCACTCATAGAGTACCGTAGAAATTCTGAAAGCCTAAAGAATGAGTGCTAATTATCTGATGAAATTTTCTATGGTGGGTAGAACAAAGGCAATTTCTATGAACAGGCAGGTAACTGACTTCACTATGTATCTAATTTATATAATGAAGAGTGAATCACCCAACTATTGTGACTTTAACTATATAAAAATAGTTATTTCCTATATGTTTCTGATACAGAGGAAGGACAATAGATATTACTGGAGTGTTTATCATTCACTTGAGATTCATAAGCATTGTGGAAAGGGATACAGAAAGCTTTGTAATTTTCTGCTGACCTCATTCCATTTTCAAAATGACCTTTATTGGAGATAACAGAGACTATCCTTGTGTATGCCACCACAGCCTCATCCAACAGTGAAATCTGACTGTCTGGTGAAGGATTGCGTCAATTGTATGAAGGAAGCACTTCATATAATTCCAGTTATGAACTGCATACTTTTTATTCCATCATAACATTTTTAACAGTGACAGGAGCAAAGGATAGTTTCTACAAAAGAGATAGAAGAAAGTTGAAGTATCTGATAAGAAATCTTATTTTGACCTTCCTGTTGATCAAAATGCAGTTCAGAGAGACTAAAGCGCCACTTGCAATTGGAGATTTGATTATCTTTGTAGACCCACAGGGTGCTTCCACACAGGCCCTTTAACACCAATTAAGCACACATTCCAATGTGCGCCTCTGCACACGGGTCGCTAAGTAGGACACTTCCGGTGAGGGGTGTCCGCACAGTGAGCCCGTTTTTAATGCGGATTTCAGCGGCAAAACCGGTTTGCTGCCAGAGCATCCACATTAGCGGGGGCAAAGAAGCACACTTCTGGTGGGTGCGTCCGCACCTATCTGGACTTAATGCGTGCTTAATGGGTGTTTCCTGCACACCACCTTTCAAGTGGTTTTGCACTGTGAATCCCAAAAGCCCGCCCTAGCCCACCCTGGGGTGAGCGCGGCGGATCCCCTCCTTACCTTGTCAGCATCGCCCCAAAACTGAAAGCAGGTGCCCAGGATGCAGCGCGCCTGTGTCCTGCGTGCCCCCTGATTGGCCGGTAAACACGTCCGGGCAGCGCACCTGTGCAGAGCGGCTCCTGAGGGCAGGGGCTGCCAGGTGCAGCCCCAGCCACTCAGGAGGAGCTCAGGATGCAGGCGCACTGCATCCTGCATACCTGCTTTCAGTTTCGGGGCGACGCTGACGAGGTAAGGAGGGGAACTGCCATGCTCCCCCCCCTGGGGTGGGCTAGGGTGGGCTTTTGGGAAGCTTGCCCTGGCTCCAGAAGTGGCGATCCGTCGCTTCTGGGGCGTGGGTGAGCCGTGGCGTCAAGGTCCCCCAGCTCGCCAGGCTTGGCTCTGGTGAGCCAATCGTGGTGGGCCGGGGGAAGGCCCTCCGTCCCGGATCGGAGGCGGGTGGCATGCGTCTGCACAGCACCCGCCTCCAATCCGGATCTGTGCCGCGTTTGTGGAGACATGGGATCTACCAGGCACCCAGAGTTATTAAAACCGGTTCCCCTGGGAGCTGGTTTTAATAAATCCAGGTGCAAGGGATCCGGTTTACTTTGCCCCTGTGCGGAAGCACGCACAATGTCATCTTAAATAGAGACAAGAGTGAATTCACACTTGCCTGCACAGGGAACTTTAGGGATACACCTGCATTTTGCATCCACATTACACAGAGCTGCTTCCTAACTGGAAGTGGCTCCATGTGTGCAGGAGATTCCCCTATGTGTACATATGTAGTAGTTTCAAATGTTCTACATCTATCCTAACTGCCACCCAGAGCAGCTCCATTCACACCTCTTCTCGGTGAATGAGGTTCAAATGGAGCATCAGGAGGGGAGGTGACCATGGGTATTTGGACATTGCCAGTGCTTCCTGAAGCACTGGCAAGGTTAGGTCTAGATTCACCATAAAGGTCCAAAAGATTCACCCTAGGTCAAATCTTATAACGTATAATGAAGACTGATAATCTAAAACCAGACTTGTTTTTATTACATGTTTTTCTAAATGATTTTGACGAAATTTTGCTTTTTGTCAGTATAAAAAGAAGTGTTTAATGTGAGATTAGTATTAAATTCCACCTTGGAGAAAACAAGAATTAGTAGATGAGTTATTTTTAGTATAAGTGTCAACTATTAAATTGGCCTACTCCTGTGTAAACATCATAGCTCAGGAAGTTCCTGATGATTCAGTATGGGAATGTTTTGTTATAATCAGTAAATGGTCTGTAGAAGCCTGCCATTTTCTTGCATGAGTAAACAGGGCTAATCTGTTCGTGAAAAATAACACAATCAGGTAAGTAGAAAGTAACATAAGAGGAGCCATGATGGATCAGCCACAGCCCATCTATTCCAGAATCCTGTCTCACACAGTGGCCCATCAATTGCAGAAGATTCCCCTGCTCTCAAATTCCTGCAAATGACCTTTCAAAGCATCTTGCCTGTCTCTACAACCTGGAAGCATCCATTCTAGTAGCCACTGATATACCTGCCCTCCATTAATTTATCTAAGCCTTTCTTAAACATATCCAGGCTTGTTGCTGCCACATCATATTGATGCCGGAGGAGAACAGTAGGATAAATTGCTATCAGAGTGCTTTCTCCCACTTGTACTGGTAAGGCACTCTTGACAGTCAAGCTGCTTGCTTGATAGGTGTGACACAGACCCCACACACCCTTTGAGTGCACCCATGGTACCATTAGTGTAACATGTAGATGTTGCTGAGACAATGGGACATAGGAACCTTTGACTGGTGAACCAAATGTTTAAATGACAGTGACAGGCTAGAAGGGGCAAACCCTAAATTCTTACATTCTGATTGTTCAGATATTGACATTTCACCAAGTTCTGCTGAGTATAAAGTTGTGTTGAATTTGGGGCCTTCCCAAATAGTTACCAATAAAACCCAAAGGATCATAAAGTCAAATTTAAAAGTTTTCAAAAGATTTAAAACATGAAGGTGATAATAAACATCTTAGATTTTGTTTTCCATTTCAGTATGAACTTTTTCACATGGACAACCCATTTTGCTAACACGCTTTGGTGCACCACCAGAATGGGTCCCTCCATATATAGTCAAGAAAATGGAGAACCTCTTGATCTGGGTAACACTCCATCATGAGCAGATAGAGCATACCAGCAATGGGAGGGGATTATCATATCCCACACTAACATATAGAAGAGAGGCCCTTAGGGTGCTTCCGCACAGGCCCTTTAACACCCATTAAGCACACATTTGGAAACGCGCGTCTGCACATGTGTTGCTGTTTCGGACACACCTGGTGAGGTGTGTCCACACAGCAACATGGATTAAGAACACTTTCAGGACGACACGTCCGCGTTTTCGGACCTATTTAGCACACTTCCGGTGGGGTGCGTCCACACCTATCCGTACCTAAGGTGTGCTAAATGGGTGTTAACTGCAATCCACATATAATGTGGGCTTAATGGGTGTTCCACTGTGAAAACGCATCCTTTTAGGATGCGTCTGCACAGCGGAACAGTTCTTACCCAGGGCCCTCCCCTGGCCTGCCATGCTTGGCTCCTCGGAGCCAAGCATGGCGAGCCGGGGGACGCCTACCTTGCAGCTCACCCTTGCCCCAGAAGCAGATTTAATCTGTCCTCCCACTGCATGTGCGGAGGGATGGGAAGAGGTAGATCCACATCTATTAGATGTGGATCTACCCCATAAATCCAGATCTACTGGTCATCCTGATTTAGTAAAACTGGGTCTACTGGAATCCGGTTTTACTAAATCCAGATGAGGTAGATCCGGATTTATTAGGGCCTGTGTGGAAGCACCCTTAGTGTACTTGCTGATAAGGAATACCACTAAAAGGTCCCAAGGTCTTGAGATTATATGTGAGAGCTTAAAAGCCACTGGACAGACAAATAAATAATCTAGATTGATTTCACCACCTTTAAATTTATCTTCTATTGCTACCTCTAATCAAATTTGCATATGTAAGCTGTAACAAGAAACAGGAAGCTTTATTTAAAAACATGAAAGTACAAAAAAGTGCACAGATACAGAAAATTACGAGGCATGAATCATAACAAAATAATAGATAAAAAGACCTTTTTTAAAAAAAGAAAGAAAGCTTAACACCAGAACAGTAACCATAGTGAAAGGACATTAAAACCAGCAATTTGCTTGGTGCCAACCTGTAATATAACTAACTCATAAGACAAATATAGAATGAGAAAATGTCTGTTTTTAAGGGAAAAACTTCCTGACTGACACTACAATAAAGCTGGACCAAACAGTGACTGTAATCCCTCTTCTAGTTAATAAACCAAATGCCAAAGGTTGATGTGCAATTAATATTCATCCCAAGCCATTTCCAGTGATATTTTCTCCGGCCAGCTTGCACAAGTGAATTCATGCAAAGTCTTTTTGGTGGTCCTAGTCATAGTTGTTAGAAGCTGCTATTCTGAAGAGTATAATTCCCAGTGTTATGGGGCTTGGCACGATCATCTATACTTAGGAACCATAGGTTGGATCAGAGACCTCTTTTCCACTCTTGGGATAAATCTTGCTGGCAGGTTCCTAGCCCACAATGTAAAAGCTTGCTTTAGGCTCAATCTTCAACCGGCAATGTCATTTGAACCTCAGTCCAGCATACTTCAAGAAAGGAAGAATTATGGCCACCACATTTGTTTCTGGATTTAATATTCCTTCCTCACACACTTCTGCATGTTGCTTCATTCATCGCATCAGAAGAACATTGTTGTCCATCACACAACCACCCAAAGTGTGGAAAAGCAAAAGTGAGCATCTGTAATATCGACCCAGAAACTGCTTATGAGTATCCTGCATTAATGAGACAGGATTACATGCTGGAAAGCAAAGATAGTATCAGTATTTATGTCTTTGAACTTCTGCTTTAGCTCAGCAGGGGTAAGACAGTATTGATTCAGGCCAGTAATCACGGTCAAGGACTTGCCACTTATCTTCTTCCATAATCATCTTGATGTAGAGGTGTTGCATAAAACTCTGAACTGCAAAAGAAAAAAAAAGAAAAAAGAAAACAGCCACACAGTGGCCTTCATACACTAATGTAACAGCTGTGCCACTAGCCTCTCCTTGTCTTCTTTTATAGCAGGAAAAACTAAAAGTATGGGTAATTTAATGATACCTCATCCTGTATACACCAAAAAAATTAGGACACAAAAAACATCCTGCTAAGTCTGCTAGGACTTACCGTCACTGCATGTCCAGCTTATTTATTTCTAAGGCAGGTACAATTTCTTCATCAGCTGGAGATGAGTTTTACCCACATAAAGCTCTTTCTTCTCTTATGAAGCATCCACTGGTACCATGCCACTTTCTTGGGAAATTCAGTCATCTGTGCCACAGTGCTTGATCCTGCCCCAGGACAAGGTGCATGATATGAGGAGACGTTTGCTCAGAGGAACACTGTACACCTGGGATGGTGCAAGCATGCGGGCACCATGCTCTTCAGATCTCTCCTGGGTGCCTTCTTTTACCTGTGTGGATGCAGCCAGTGACATCACAGGAATCTGTTTTGAACATTAGCTAAGGTCTTCTGGTTTTTACTTGAATCAAATCTTTATTTTCTCCATCATGGTCTTTTTTTCCAGGAGATTCGACACTTCATGTATTTGTTTGCGCTGTTATGATTTTGAACATATGAAAAAAATAAAGCTAGTAATACATACCAAGCCATGATCTGTAAACAGTTTGTCAACTTTAGCAATTCAGTGGTCATTTTCTTTCCTTTCTTCTGGTGAAAAGCTAGATTCTTATGGAGTCTTTGACAAATGTTGTCACCTGCAAGGTATAACATGGAATATGGTGCCCAGCTGCAGACAATTTTATATATTTTAAAACTTTATAAATCACCCTGAGCGCTATGAAGCAATAGGGTGGGATACAAATAAATATACAGAAAGAAGAAAGAGAGTGTCCATGCAATTCTGCTTTAAATTCCATTCATTCTTGTGACATCTACACAGAATGAAACTGCATCTACATAGGGCTGGCATCTGATAGCATTACAGTCTTACTCTGTGATGCATCCCTATATTGTTCACAGGTAGCAAACACAACGTGCTGTCAGGCAAGGAGATCCTTCCCTTAGCAAGGACAACCACATTCGTAGGGTGTTGAGGCATGAAACCTCTTTTAAGAAGTCTCAGGTCATCTTGACAATAGGAATTGCAGCTGTCTCTTTGGCAGTCAGAAGTTGTTAACATGGTGTGAATGTTGTCAAGGATTGGCATGTTGTGTACACATAAGCACAGAAGTGGGTTGGGGCAATCTGCCTCTGTGGCCACCATGTCTTCACTTACAGATAGGAGTAGTTTGATGGCAGCTGGGTAGGGGAAACACGAAAGAAAAAGGCACTTTCCTTATCCCCATTTTGGAGCAAGAAGGGTCCATTTTCCATTGCATCACCTCATAGGACATCATAAAGCACCTTGCACTGATGTGATCACTACAAGGGTGCTACTTCCTTGAATATGGGGATGGTGGTTAAATGGAGAGAGACCACCTATGTTCTGCTAGAATGTGACTATGGGTATGTCCAGACTTAAGAAAGCTGCACATCAGAATGTGTAGCCAAGGCAAAGGTGTCACACTTGAGACCCGATCCTGCATCTTGGTGGTGCATTGTGCCACTGCTACTTCAAATGAGCAACATTCATGCCGCAGTATAAGGTAAATTTGAATGTTCCCACCACTCCAGACAGGACTGTGAGAACAGCCAACGAGAGCTGAGCCTGCAGCTCGGCTCTCATTGGCTGCCCCTTCCCATGTGATACACGCCTCACCGCACACACCACAGAAGTCCTGCAGTCACCGAAGAGGAAGCACCAGACCTCTGTTGGGAGTTGGGACAAAGAGTTGTTGCCTTGCAGCAGGTAAGCACCGTATTTTTTAATATCTGCGGATTTAATCCACTAATCTGGAAGCTGCCTTTGACATCACCTCTCCTTATGTTTGGGTGCAGCCTGAATGTACATAAAATGTACATACAAATCAATCTAGCTGAGTGAAAAACCTGCTTCTTCAGGCCTCCAAATCATTTACTGAGGACCCTTTGCAATTCAAATAATGGGCATTGAGATCTAAAGAGGCATTCATGTAAACAAGGAAGATTAAGAACTTGGAGAGTAAGTACCGCCTCTACATTCATCACAATGTCTTCAAAAGACTGGTTATTCTGAAGACAGATCTGCCTATGGTCATATATATAGGATGCATATTTCACAAAGAGCATCCTTTATTGTGGGGTAACACTTGGCCATCAATTTGGGCTATCTGGATTCTTTAGATCAATTTGAAGGTGACTGTTCACTGCTTAAAGATTCACATGCATAGTTATCCATTCACAGTAACTCAGAAATGGACCATACTGATGAATCTTCCCCTATGATCTTGTTAGTATAAAATTAGCTGTACATGCAGTGAACTAGCACCTATCTTAGCAGTCATCAATGCATATTTTTGAATCAGTCATGATCACATTTATGGTTCTTAATTAATTGCTAGCACAATGACCCTCATCTTGGTTTCTACTCTTAGCTGTAGCAGATACTCAAAGGCCCTGTCCCCAAAAGACTTATTAGCCCCTCTCGGCTTCCTCTGCCGTCACTCTGTTATAGCTGACTTTAAAAGTCCCCTCCACTTCCGGAATAAGCGTCCCCATGGTAGCCGCGATCTAAACGGACTTTCCATCCCCATGGTAGCTGTCTTCTCTTTCCGGGCATCTTTTTCCCCCTTCCCCCTCTCTTGTTAAAAGGAAAAATAGCCAGATCTCCATCTCCTGAAACGGCTTCCCGCCCCTAGCAAAGGCAGATGATCGCTCATTCATTCACTTTCAGCACTTACTTTCACTCAGTTCTCTGTTAGAAAAGGCTTTCTGCCCCAGCAAAGTCAGCGGCTGCAGGTATCGGCAGCGTGATCCTTTGCTCATTCTCTTTTAAGGCTTTCACAGATCACTTGATAACAATGTTGCAATTCTGAGCAATTCTGGCTCTTTTTACAAAGGAAAGGAAGCAAACCTGCTGCATTTCTCAGATGTGTGAATGCTTTTTGGCTGTGTGTGCAGGCAAGCAATCCCCGCCCCTTTTGCCACGGAGCGTCCTCAAGGCAGATATAGCGAGCAAAACCCGCGAATTGCCGAAAGAGCGCTGTAACTCTTCTTTAAAGTGCACGTATTTTATCGCGGGTGTCTCACTTTCCTAAGCTCCCTAAGCGCCTTGTAAAGCCTGGAATGGGGCCGCTCAGAGGCAAAAGAAGAGTTCCAGCAGACTTTCAATTGCATGGGGACAGGGCCTTAGGTGACCAAAAAGACTATATTAGTCCCTGGGAGCCACTGGCTATTTTACTCTGAATGATATATGCTGCTCCTTATTCTGTTTGCTAAGATTTATCTATCATTAGTTTTGAGTCCAAAGTATTTTGAAAAACCAGCTATTGGGCATAAATAAAACAGCGTTAATTGGTTTCTTGGAGCAAAGGGTTGTGTCTAAGGAAGAAGTGAAGCTTTATCTTTCTCACCACAAGCTACAAAATAAATTATTAAGTGACTTGGTGGGCGGGGACCCAAAGCTTTCCAAGAAGAGTATACATTAAGGTAATCATAAGGAAGTTCTATGCCAGTAACTAAGTAGAAATTGTTAGAAGCTAATAAGCAGACAGGTAACTTATTCTTCCCAATTTGTGGCCCAAGAGCTACTATCAAACCTAAACTGCAAAGAAAAGAGAGGAGAGAGAAAGATAGAAGAAAACTCCTTCTATTATAAAATCCTAACCTTTTAGGTTGAGGTCAAAACTCAAGAAATTGCACATGTTAAAAATAATCACTCCTGCTAATGAATACAATTAAGCATAAAAGAATCTTTTATAACTCTTGCACATTTGTTCACTTAGCAATGGACTCGTATTTTCCCCTTCACAGATGTTACAATAATGGTGTCAACACTTTTATTTCTTTGTCCATAAGCTGAAAATTATGGCTGTTTCATAAATTGCTAACGTGCTTAGATGATATAGGCCCAGCTGCAGTGCATATGAGTTCAGATTCCTGCCTGGGCCTCATGTTTCACAATGACCTCAGTTTCCTGTGCTGAATGGGAACCAAGACGAGCAAGCACTTGTAAAACTGTTTTTGAAGAGTGAAGTTATGAAGAGGTGCTGCAGTGTCAAACATCTGCTTCATCCATTACACTCAAATAGCAGCAGCGAATGTACAGTAGGGCAAGAACCATCAATAAATTAGAATCCTCTAGTGGCCACACTTTCCTAGTTCACTTGAGCTGCATGGATATTGTGCCAATTCTTGCTAGGAAATAGAGACACTAAACAAGAAAACGGAACTTTCTTCAGTTTAGAAGTAGTCCACTGGATTATTTAAAAAGGAGGAGGGGGCCTTCTTTTTGCGGTGTATTTACTGCAAAGGGATCAAGAACTATAAAAATTTCCTCTTAAATAGGGAGGGATAACAAGTGTGTTTTGAAAAAAATGCTTGCATAGCCAAGTGGGAGTCATGTCTTTTCTCTGTTTAAATTGACCAGACCAAGGCAAAATGTCCCCCACTTGTCTGTCTCAGATAATAGTCCAACAGCTGGGTGATCAGGTTCAGATGCTGCAACCCTCATTTTGACACAGCTGATGACAACCAGAGATAGTGTAATATTTCTGTCTACACTATTTGTACACCCTTCACTGTCATTTGCTTCATATTCTTTCCCATGTAAAGGACAGGTGAAGACCAATGAGGGTGAGGATGAACAAACCAGCCTAATGATTCCAGCCTTCCTAATTCTTCATCATAGGTGTGTTACACACACATTACACATTGCACTCAAAGACTCATGAACTTTTAACCTTTTCTTTCTTAAAACTGGCATATGTGCAGTCATTCTGGGTTCCGATCCCAAGATGGCAGTGTCCTGCTGGCAATTGGACACATGCCTGGACACAGGTAAGTCTCTGGGCGAGTGGGGCTTAGTTTAACATGTACTAGCATTACCAGTTTGAACACTAGTACACATTCATTGTTAATGTACTTTTCCCATCCAGTGGATGGGAAGCCAAGTGCAAAAGCAGCCCTGGATTAAGGGCCTCTTAATCAGGAGGTATCTCCACCTTGTGCAGATTGAGCATATTGATCCATATAGTTGTGTAGATGTGGAGGCCCATGACTCAGTCTAAGAGGCTGCTTAGACTGCATCAAAAGTAAGGGCCCAGACTGTAGTTAAGTGTTCAGTCATGCAAACAGGTGATTTAAACTGTACAAAAAGAAAGCTTATAAAAAACATTTCTGAAACCTAGTTTGGTGAACTCCCTCCCCCCCCCTTTTTTAAAAATGTTATGGGTATTCATATAAAGAAAGGTGTCGGAAAGTATAATAATGCCAGTGCTTCTTGTGATAACTTTGAGCTTTTGTTGCAAATGAGAGATGGCACCAGAAATGAGAGATGGCACACAAAGCACTGAAAATCAGAAAGTACTGCACAAAAGATATGGCCGGTCTAAGTGCAGAAAACAAAATGACAAGTATATCATGGCCCAGGAGAGACACAACACATTGCAGAACATGTACTCTTAATGTTCAGATACAAGGGAACTGTGACAGGTGCTCATAGAGCCATCTGTATGTCTGGACTTCCTAGTTTATAACATCAAAACCTGAGTTTGGGGAACATACATTTCAACAAATGTATGGAACTTTAAAAAAATCCAGAATAGATGTGATCTTAATGCTAACTTTCTCCTGAGAACTGATCTGATAAAGATCCAAATAAACACATTTCTGATCTGTTTGGGCAGTACTGAAGAAGCCGCATTACAAACAGGTGACAAAAATTTTAGACCAAAAGAAGTGAATGTCTAAAAGAGTCAAGGCAAGTCTTCCTGATATGTAAGTGAAATCTGCATAACATCTGGAACTGTGTAGCCTTCAGGCAAAAGACACATTTAAAACCCCAAGGACCATCACAACTTATGAGGCTTGTGTCGTGACATCCATAAAATATACTCACTCGAGATATGCTTCATATTGGTATATTCACTCCATTTGCCTAATTTTTCCTGGAAGAAACAACACAGATCCCTTACCAACTGAAACCAAGATTTCTGATTCAAAATTACAAATTATCACAGATTCTAAAAAGTGTATCTTTTTTCTAGGTTTGGTACCAAAAAATTCTGTATCTCTCCAAGGCAGACCAAATTTTACTTTCTTAGGAAATAAGTAAGGAGTGAGGATAGGGGTGACTTCAGATGGACAAATAGTCCCTTACCTTAGGGATTTCGTTAATGTTTCCTTTTTAGCAAGGCCAAAAAACACATCACCTTCTGTCAACATGATTCTTGCCTAAGGTAGATATTAAGGCAGGGAAAAAGAGTGGGGGGGGGAGGAGAGAGGAATTTTAGAAGGAGACACTTAACGATGCTTGGAATTACAGTCAAACCTTTCATCCAAAGGTCTCAAAGTATTTAACTAATTAAACCTTACAATTTCTCCTTCAGAAATATGAGTGAAGAAATCACTTCACTTAACCCTTTTTCTTTCTTTCTTTTTTTATTTCTTTTTGGTCTTGAACATCCCTCGCAGTATCCTATTCTTACACTATAAAATTTCATGACCAACTATGGTCAGGTCCTCAGTTTTTCTTTTTCACTTAAAAGACAGCACCTCTAGCAAGAGAATACCCCCTAGCTCCTTTTGGCACAATGATTCAGTACTGAATCAAAGGGACAAGGGCCACCTATTGAATCATTAACAAGGTTCCCTGCAGCCCACAGCATGGAATAGTACAGCTGCTACCTTACTTATGCCTTCTTTCAGTCACAAATCTCAAAGCACTCTGTAAGCATTAACTAGCTAGTCCTTTCAACACCAGTGCCTTATATGCTTCATGCCATTTCCACAGACTGATAAACTGAGGGGATGAAGAGCCAAGGTTTTGACACCGAGGGGAGAAAAACACAATCACTACTAATAATCAGAGAATACTGTAGAGTGAAGCCTGCCTTTCCTTAATGTTATTTTGAAGAACTGTAGAAGTTTCCTTTTACATACCATTTCATTTAGACGTGTATGAGATTTTGAGCTATCAAATGGAATGAAAGTGTAAATATAGATGTCACAATCCTTTTTTAAATTATGTGAATTTGGTGTCATAGAAAAAGTATATGCAGATAGAGAACCATGAACTCCCTCCCCCTGAAAACAATGAACTTAATCCAAGAACTTAAAGCTTCTTTTGTACCCCTCCTGCTACAGAATTTATCTGCTATTTGGTACTTCTTCATATCATGTAAACAAAACCATGTTTTGTCACAGACTCTTACGCACATCAGTTGTTAACTTAGCACAAAAGCAAAAATGTAAGCTTATGAAACTGAATAACAGAGGGAATAGCCTCAAGGGAACATGAGCTAAAATGCAAGTCATCATGTGTAAATTATTTCATGTGGGATATATTCAATATCCAGAGCTGGTGTTGCTGGTCCTGCTTAATTCAAAATAAGAACATACTGTCTGGCTGCTTACCATTATGGTACAATCAAAAAGACAGATGAAATCACCTGTTACAAAGAGGAAAAATATTTAACATCCTGTTGCTAAACTGCATTTCCACAGAATGAAGATCTAGACCAGCAGTTCTCAACCTACCTAATGCCACAACCCCTTAATGGAGTTCCTCATGTTGTGGGGACCCCCAACCACAGGGGTGGAGCAGCTGGGAGGTGGGAGGGAAGGGCAGCAGGAGACTCGTCACGACCCCTCTGAAAGGGTAATTGGACCCCCAAAGGGGTCCCGACCCCTAGGTTGAGAACCACTGACCTTTACAATGAGAAACCTTCAATGTAATGAGGTCATTGAAATCCTTGTTAGCATTCATTCATTAAAAAAAAAATACTGCAATATTGCAAAATACTGCAGTGGATGATGCTTTGTCCCACAGAGCTAAGATGGATAAATCTTTCCACTTTTCACAAAACCATTAGAGTTCTAGTTTAAGACCCTTTCTGAATTGGGTCTTATTCTGGACTATATCCCATAATAGGGACTGTCATCCACATGCTAGTGCAGAATCTGCTCCTGTTCTGCAACAAGACTCAGTGTAGCAAGGGCATCAAAACTAATCTGTCCCCACTTCTTAACTATTTTTAAACTTTTTTGGGGGGGGGGAGAAGGGAGCTTGCCCAACTTTTTTTTATTGGTATACACCTTTTTTGTGTATCTAAATCTAAAACATGATTTTCTGAAAATATTTTTGTTATAAATGTGGAGAATTTGAGTGTCCAAGGGGCCTTGAACTACAGTTTGGTTATGGGATCAGAAAGTATGGATTTGTAACTCTACATTTGTAATCACTTTTAATTATTTTCCCTAATGAGATTTGAGGCTCTAGCTCAGTTATTGTTTTAAAAAGCAAATTCTTGCATTTCAGCAGTTGTCACATTCCTTTCATTTAACTCACTTCAGATTTCGCTCTTACTACGTCACCCTATCCATTTCCTCTTGCCTGCAAGCAGTGTGATCTAATATGCTGACCCTCTATGGTCACCACCTTCCCACTGCCGCCACCACACGCACACCTCTTTCTCCGGTTTGCCTCTGTCTCTCTCATAGCTATAATTTTCTTGCAGAAAGAAAGGCATGTGAAATTTTGTGCACACCACTGCCCCCCCCCCCCACATGTAGAATAGATTTGGAGAGGGGAAGGAAGCAGACAGAGTGGATTAAAGTTAGGGAGAATGACACAGCAATTATTTTACTATTTTATATTGTAAGTACTTTTTTCTTTTTAAAAAAATGTGCTGGAAGAAGGAGGCGAGATGGCAGATCAGAGCAGTACCTATTCCCAATATGCCTGAACCCCAATATCTCCTAATATGAGAAGGCTACTATGTATTGGAAGGGAAACACATGTTCAGAAGCCAAATTCTCCCAAAATCAGAAGACTAATTTGAATGAGGAAGGAGGGGGAAACTTTAATTAGTCATATTTTCAGAAGTGAACACTTGAGAACATACAGAGGTATATGCACTGGTTTGTATTTTCCTGCATTCCAGCCTCCAAAGTCCACTTCAGAAGATTTAACAGTGTTTTTACAGTTTCCAGCTTCATGTTATTCACTTTTCAGAAAATTCAACTTAGGACCTAAAAATACGGGGGTGGGGGTGGGACTCCGATAATTGATTGATTGATATCTCATGCAAAGCCCTCAGGAACCCTGCCCAAGGAGGAGGAGAACCTTGCCATCTGTCCAGGGGTGGTGGTCTAATGGTGGCAGTCTAGACCACTCTGCCCTCTGGATGATTCTCCAGCCTGGCTGGGCACGGACACCTTGGAGGAGGTGATTCTTTGTGGGACTGGGGCCTTTTGTCAGCTGTTATGGACTCCACTTGGCCTCAGGTACCTCAATGTTTATGTTTGTGTGTGTTTAGGCTTATTTTGCAATGTTTTGTATGATGTACAATTTTTATAATGTATTTTATTATAATGTTTTAATTGTTATTTTGCATTCTATATTATTTGTTTGTTGTAAACCACCTTGGGCAAATTTTCTTTTGGAAAGGTGGTATACAAATAAAATGGAAATGAAATGAAAAGGAAATCTTGGTGTAGTTAGAGCCTAAGCCACAGGCAGAGTATGGTTGTTCCCAACTGTCATTGGGACCTTTTACAACATCGCTAATATCACAATTGATGTTTTTTTTAAATATATGGCTGTACTTTTGTGTTCAATTTTTCTTAAGAAAGGTGGCTATCATATCAACAATAACATTCTGAAAGTGAGCAATCAGAACCAGTTTCTGCATCAATAGCAATTTACCACTGACCACCAAATACCAAAAAAAAAAACAAACCCAGACCAATATTGGAGATCAATAGTGGATTAGAAGGCTTTGGACTAGTCTATCAATGCAGATTTTACAAAAGAAGGGATTTTTAAAAAGACAAGGAAAGAAGGGTCTTAAAGAGGAACAGAAATATAGGGTTTAGGGAGCCAGACTTTTATCTGGGAATACTGGGTTTGATTCCGCACTCCTCCATGATGGGAGCTGGGTGACCTTGGGCTAGTCACAGCTCTCTTCTTCTGAGCTCTCACAGACTCACCTATCTCACAGGGTGTCTCTTGTGGGGAGAAGAACAGAAGGATTTGTCAGCCACTCTCCCCTTAAATGGGCGAGAAAAGAGGGGCATAAAAGCCAACTCGTCTTCTTAACAAGTGCAATCAGACAGAGGTTTTTGTATGTTTGTAGATGAGATCTGAGTTGCTTTTTTCTCACTGAAATTTTTGAGGTAAGAAAAAATCCAGATGAAACAGGGTATGGATAAGCAACAGCAGAGCATGATTGTCAAGACTGGCCATAAATCCAGGAGCAGCTATACCATAAGGACAACATGGGTGATACCCCACCAGGCCTATTACTGAACCTTCTGTCCCCTTCTCCTTAACGTACTACTTCAATTCAAGATTGGTCAATTTGTGCATAACAGGCTGCAGACGTCTGTTCTGGTCTGGGAAAAACATCCTGGGCTAGAAGGCAGCATAGCACTTGGTGTACTGACACCTGCCCTGCCCTATCTGTGAAATGGTGGCATGACCCCAGCCCAGTCTGCACAGATTACGTTAAAGTGGTTTCCTTCTCAAGTGCTCCCAAGTGTAGTTTCCAAGCCAAGAAACTACAGGCACAGTGGTCATGCAGCAATTGTGGTGTGCATTGGTGTGCAAATCAGTGGTTTAGGTACAAATTTGATATGAACCCTCATTAAGCATTAGTAGGGAAGTGCACAGATATTCATAACATTGGTTATTTGTATTAATTTGTATGAATTTGGACATCAGTACACAAATCCAGTGTTATGACATTTGCACATTAACATTTGTATGAATATGAATGTTTCGTTTCATACAAATAGTTCGGACATTCGTAATGTTATAGGATACGTATCTGATACATATCGCATATGTATTGGATACGTATTCAGTCATATTCAGTCGTATCTAGGCATGTGCATGAATGGGTTTTTTTCATTCAATTAATATTGAATTGAATGTAAGAACGTTTATATTTGTTATGAATGTCATAACATTTGATTCATATATGAATGTCCAAATTTGGCAGAATTAGTATGAATATCGAATGTTAAAAATATCCATGCACATCCCTAGCTACGTATATTGGATACGTATTAGTTCATATCGGATTAGAAATATGCATGAATTTTTGTGACATTCTATTCAAATTGAATACCTGAAAATCTGATTGTATTTGAATCTTTTAAATTTGAATTTAACTATCTTAGATTCGTATTTACCAAATTCAGATCTATTTATTCAAATTTTTCAGATTCATTCCCCATATCCATATGCATCCTGACATATTTGTACGTATGCATCCCATAATTATCCTTTATGCAATCTGTTTTCATCACAAATGTGTACGGATGCAGTAAAGATGCAGATCTTCAAGTACTGTATGCATTGTGTACGAACCCATACACATACAAATGTCCAGATAATTCAGATGTATAGATCCAAAATTCAAAATTGAATTACAATGTTTACATTCAAATTTCGGAACATTCTATTTGAGTTTGAATGTTGAAATTCGGCACATGCCTATGAATATTCATGCACATCCCTACATTGCATACTTATCGAATATGTATTCAGTCATATCTGATATTTGTACAAATACATTCATATCGAATAGAATCTTACTGCATTTGAAGGGGATCTATTCGAATGAATACAAATTTTCTAACATTCAATTTGTTATGAATCAAAGGCCCAAAACCCCACTCGTGCACATCCCTAATCATTAGTTCTACTTTTTCTGATTCCTGACACCTCTTCCTTTTAGCTCTGTCCCACTAGCGAGAATGGGCAAGTGTGAACACTGTTTACAGCCAATCCCTCCCACTTATTAATATTACATTATTACCAATGGGGGGGACATTCAGAATACTGTAATACTTTAAAATGATCCTCCTTCCCCCCCCTTTCCCCAGTTGTTTTGCTTAGTTTCTTAAATGTGCTGTTTAAGCATTCTTTGGTGAATGTTTTAGAAACCTCTTTCATGCTCCTTGGCAAACTACAGCAAAAGGATACAGACTGGCATGCTAATGTGTACAAGCGAGAACTGAAAGTTCTGCTTAACAAATATTGTGTGACTTCCTACACCATGCAATATCATCATAAGGGACTAAGTTCACAACAGGAACACAGATCAAATGTATTTATTTGGACTTTGGCTTTCTTCTCAGATAGAAACCATTACCTTTTTATGTTGCCTGATGAGCAACTTTGAGTCAATTTATGCTGAACTCTGTGACATTAAAGTCACCTCTACAACTTTCTCAGGATATTTTTGATTATGGAGGATAGGAACCATTTGAAACTGTCACTTATAATTCCTACCCCCCCCCATTTCTTAGATAGAATTTTATAAACACTTTTTTGTGTCCGTTGCACTTTTCACAGATGTGTAACCTGCAATTTCCCTAGGTTCTGTGGGGGAATGTAATTCTTGATCCTCCCTTTCTGGCCTGTTTATGTTTGGCAAGAAAAAGAAGTAGAAGAAGGAGTTGGCTTTTCTATCTCATTTTTCTCACTCATTTAAGGGTACTCAAAGTGGCTGACAAAGTTTTCTGTTCTCCCTACAACAGACACCCTGTGAGGTAGGTGGGAGTATGAGAGCACAAAAGAGAACTGTGACTATCCCAAGTTCACCCAGCTGGCTTCATGGAGGAGCGTGATGACTATGATTCTGATACTCTAACCACAAGACCAAACTGGCAAGACCCCCCTGCCTTCACTAATTTTCAAAGTTCCAGCCCAGATACAAAGATAAGAAATTTATCAAGCTATTGGGCAACTATATATATATCCCCGCTTCACAGTGATAATTATTGTTAATGGATGTCTTGCTGTCCTATGAAAAAAGTTACTCAAACATCTGTGTCAAAGAACATTGGGGATATGGCAAACAGACAATGAACAGTGGGGAAAGCCTAAGGAGATAACAAAATCCAAGCATAAAATGAAGTTCCAAAGTTTTATCTTTAAAATAAAATGAAATAAATAAAAGACCAAGTTCTTTGTACAGGGATCTTGAATTAAAAAACTGATGTAAGGGATGTATAAGCCTTGGCTTTATAGAAAGGGATAATGTCTACAAGGCAAATATAGGATTTGAGATAAGAACAAAGAAATTATTTGCAAGTGTATATTCTTTGCTTTGAAAATGATGAGTGAAGGAAGAGCACGTCTGGAATATGCATCTGGCCACCTGCACACAGAAGGTTGGCTGCATTCTCTTGAGAGTCATCATTCTGGCTATTTAGATATTTCTTTGCTTTATCTGATATATTAAAACATGAGAGACTTTTGTTCTTATTTTGAATAAAGGAACAAGGTTTCAAAACCCAGAACGACTTTAAAAAATTAAGTCTTTCTGGATTACTCTAGGGGACTCTGCCATGGACCACTGAAGTACATTGGGGGAGGGGTAATGTCTCTCCAACCCTAGTATTCTGGGGACAACATTAAACAGAATTCTGAGCAAATTTATCTACCTTTACCTGAAGTTTAAAGGCCTGTCTGCACTTGCTGTTGTTTTGTCTTTTTCATTACACAAAAAATGGCCTACTTCTAGGGACATATCTGATGGAATGAAAAAAAAAGATGACCACCCCCTTTGAAGCTTGGAATCTTTAATTCCCCAGCTTTGAAGGGAGTGAGGGGACCAAGTGTAGGTTGTGTGTACACTGTGTTCCCTGAGGCACTGCCCAATTCCTTGTTGCAGAGATAACAGCCTTAAAATGGGATCAAATGCAAACTATAGCTCTTCCTTTGCATTACTCTATATCCAATATGAGATAACTTTGGAATTCTTTCAGACAAGCAGCTTAAAAATGGCTTAGAGGCACTAGTACATGGGGAGTGCTCGTCCCCATGGCAAGGATATTGAGAGGTGAAAGTTAGCTCACCTTTCAAGTGTCCCCACGCAGAGCCTTAATTTGAGCTACATGAGGGCCAAAATCCTCTAAACTGAAACAAAGTAACCCTCCTTTATAACTGTTTTTGCCCCAAATTATAAAGGGGGCATGGGGACACCCCTAGGTTATGATCTCAGCATTAGTGGCCGGGGCTTCACTGTCCCCACTGCTAACGCTGCGATGGCCACTATCCCCCCCTGACCTGGGCACTTAATTGCCCAGATAAGGGTTTGATTTACCCCAAACAATCTCACCTGACAGCTGCCCTGCACAGCTGAGCAGCTGTCATGCACACAAGCTCCATAAATGATTAAAACAGATGTGGCTTTCACGGCTGTTTTAATAATCTTACCGGAGCTCTGCTCTGCTCCTGACAGTTGATTACAGGGTAAATCAAGCCTTTACCTGGGTGATCAAGTGCCCAGGTAAGAGGGGGTGGAGAAAACCATGGCACCCTGATGTAGGGATTTGCTGCGGTTTTCACGAGGACGGGGGTTTGTGTGTGTGCCCTGAATCCACCATGGGGCATTGGCAGCCCCATGGGGATGCAGCCTGAGTGTTCCTCTCCTGCTTCTAATCCACATTAAATGCCAGGATCAGTTTGATAGTGTTTATGTGCCATAAACATTTTCTACCTGATATTGAGGCAGAGATATCTCCTGGCCTAAAAGTGTTTTCTTGCCCAAAAACCCTCATGCATGGACACACTATCTGCAGGATTCTATGAAGGTAGCATTGATACATCATAGAAACACAGCCTTAAGGCATGTCTTGATTCCTCTGGTAGCCTTAGCAAGGAGCTTGGTGGCTCCATTGCTATTACCAAGGCTGTGTTGTTTAAAAAGGCTTTCCCCCCACCCCTTAGTGCAGCAGCCTATCTCATGAACAATGTGCATTTCACTGCAGTAGGAGCAAACTCAGTGCAGAAGAAGTGACCACAGAGTATCTTGGAGAAGTATTGAAGTCCCACCTTGGACCCTCATACCCTCTTTGGTTGGGAGAGCTGTGGAAAAACAATAATTCCAATGTTTCTCTAAGGCATATTGAACAGCCCATAGAGACATTTGCTTAGATTGTGCGAGAACCACACTTGCAATACAGCCAGCACCATATTTAGTATGGGTCTGTGGCTCCATTTACATTGTTCACATGACTTTGGGAGACATCTTGGTTGTTACAGTTAGGTGTGTCACCTTTATCACCTAACTAGATAGCATTAATAAGCTGTGGCACTTGCATATGGAGACTAAGATTGGTGGCTTTCTTGTAAGCTGGCCTCAACCTGAAGTTATGCATTAGGAATGTGAAATCTGTTCAAAGGAAAATTCAACCAGCATGAATTTCTACAAAAGCATAAAACACTTCTACTAAAAAATTGACCAAGCTTTGAATTTCCTCTGTACTGCCTAATCTGTACCCCCCAACTTGGTGGCACCACTATATGATACTATGTGACAGAGATGAGACAATTAAACAAAAACAAAACAAAACAAAACCTTGAGAAAAGTCTTGTCAAATTATAAATAGGGCCAAAGTGTTCAAGGTTTTGAGTTTATTAATCTGATTCAGGTTGAAGGGGTAAAAATCTATTCCTTCATGTGATTTTGTGGGGGAATATTCCAATAGGAAAGGGGCATAAATGTTCTTCTTTTGCATATTATTCTCAGATAATATGCAAAATCTGAGAATAAGTACAGGTATTATGGAGGGGCAAGACCTTTTCCCCAAGACCCTGATATTTCTGAATTGCAAGTCACTCACCACATCACTCAGCTCTTCTAGCCATTTTAAGAAAAACAGGAAATTAATGCAAAATGAAGGGAAGGATTTGAAAATCCTGTACAGATACTTGCTATATTAAATAACCTTCTTTGCACTTTCTGAGATATTGTTTCCCCAATACACACCATTTCCTCCCTATTATAGTATAGTGAAAGCACAATTTTTTTTTCTGTGAATTATAAAGTTCTTCTGTAAAGGTAGAATTTGTCAGAGCTCCATTATAATTTTATTGCCTTGCAATGATGGGATTGAGTTTTAATGTGAAAAATTAATAAAAGATATATGCAGTTTTATTTATATAACCCAAACAAAAGGGGTCAATAAATGCTTTTTACCCCCTTAAATTTTTAAATTAAGCAAGTTCTACAAGGAAGTGCATAATGACATAAAGAGATACCTTCCATCGTTTCAACCATCTTCCTATCCCTTCAGGGGGGAAAATATGGAAGGAAAACATAGACTATCTTAATTCATATTGGCTTCATTATTCTCTAGATAAAAGGTAGTCGACATAAAATGAAGACTCAGAGTTCAAACTTTTAAAGAATTCACATATTTACATCAATTTTTAAAAGGTTTTATAACTAATGAACTCAGATTTCTTTTGGCATGGCATAAAATCCATTTGTACAGTTTTTAATTAAGAATGCAGCCTATGCAATTAAAATTAAGGATAGAGACTTCATCAGATGTCCTGAGAGAACCCCAGTCGAAAAAATTATGTTAATGTTGTATGTCCTAAAAGCATTCTCTGAATGTTAGGAAAAAAACTTTATGCGAAAATCTTTCTGCCATACAATAAGGATTTATTTAAAGTTGATAATTAGGAGCTTTTAATTTTGGAGTGTTAGGACCTAGTTTAGCACTAATCTCTTTGGCATTTGCTATGCATTTGCAAACAAGAAGTAAGATCGTTTAAAAATAAAGAACAGGAAAACATACACCCAGTCATGTTCGCAATCTATAATGCAAATAGTGCATTGCACATATAGGCAAGGGAATTCTTTACGTGAATTTTTAATATTTAAAGTAACCAGTGCCATTATTGGGAATATTAACACACTTCTATGATGAACTAATTAATATTTCATTAGAAATAAAGAATATGATGCATATATATAAAAAATAAGTAAATTCCATTTGATACACTTCAGCATGTTTTGCGCAGAAGAAAACATGTCCCTTTGATTGCTCAGAATTATGTTCTTCTTTTAATATGACATATATGGGATAGCATGGAGTATGCCTTTTTTTCCTAGATGGTTTATTGGGTTCCATTCATTGCACAATTTAAAGAAATATGGGCAAATTTTATTGTTGTTATGTATGTGCATCCAATGATGTAAACTCTTTCCATTTTTATAATAAGTGTTTCACAATCTCTACCACAGAGAAGTATGCAAGTGAGATTAATATACAGCTTAAATGGAAGAGAAAGGATGTAATTGCTAAAAGATGGTTTAAGTTAGGCTTGCTTCGTGTTGGGTCCAGGAGCTTTCACTTTACTTTTATATTGCAAAATATAATAAAGTATTTAGAAAGGTAACAGGGGACCTGAGGTTTAGTAGAGGCTGGTAAGTCGATTTTAGTAAAGACTTAAAGAGAAGGAGTGAGAAATGATATTGCCTAGGACAAGAATGGAATTTCCTGACTTGGGATATCACATAGAAAAGGGATGGAAGATGTGGAGATGAAGGAAAGGATTAGTTTCATAAGGCATGTATAGGGGAATGAATGAATGAATGAAGAATGCATTAATATAGTTTCTGCATTTGCAAAAAAGAAAGAAAGAAAGAAAAGAAAGAAACTTTAATGGCTAAATCATACCTTAAGGAGAAGGTAAAATATCTTCAACGATAGTTATATCTGAAGGGACATCTACCCCCATATCGACCTGTCTGTGCCTTAAGATCTGGAGGGGAGGTCCTCCTGGTTGTCCCACTCCCCTCAGCAGCAAAAGGGGTGGGCACTTGGGAGAGGGCCTTCCCAGTGATTGTCCCTAGGCTATGGAATAGTCTTCCCCCTTGAGGTGTGTCTATCACCTTCAATGTACATGCTTAGGAAGGCAGTGAAGATGCACCTCTTTGTCCTAGTCTTCAGTTAAATGTTCATTAAAACGTTATTATTGTTTTAATGATGATTTTAGATGTTGTTACCGGCCTGGAGACCTCAGGCTATAAGGCGGGATGAATGAATGAATGAACGAACGAACGAATGAATTCTAATTTTAACAGGCAGTGAATTAAACAGTATGATTATGGATGCACTGAAGACCTAAAGATCATTACACACATGGAAGTGGAAAAAGAATCAACTTTTAGTCTTCAGTGTCTTATTTCCTTCGATTGTGGAACAGGGCCTTTTCAACCTGGGCTATAGAGAATCTGTCCATTACCAGTTTAATGGGAACTCCTTCTGCATACACTTTAAGCACTGTTCCCATACATGCACAAGATCTTTAGGACTATGAGTTTGCTTTTAATGATAATAGTGTAGCACTAATCTCAAAGAAGGGAAAACACTTGGTTAATCTCAATATCAAGATCTTTTACTTAAAATATAAACAGGAAACATCTTTATTACAATGCAGGTGGCAATAGTAATGCATAAGCAGCAACATTAGGACCTTCCAAGTTGGGGCAAATTAGTCAAAGAGTGAATGCTACCTTAGCTTGCAATTATTAGCAGAGAAACAGAGACTTTGTAACATGTTACACGTATCAAGAGAAGTGGCAGTGGTTGGGACTCAAGATTTCTCTGTGAACCGGAGACTGAGAGTTACTTTTAACTCTAGCTAATAATGCAGCATGAATGTTTAGAGCTGATGCTAGAAAACAGAGCACTCAATTGGCAAACAAGGAAATGAAAGGAGGGAGCATTGCCAAAACATTTTACATGGGGATTCTTATTAGTCAATCAAAATGCAACTGCTAAGCATGGGCAGGCAGAATTCAGTGAGAAGATAAGGCTAAGTTTTGAATACTGTAGCATCTGGGGAGAGTTGGTAGTATGGATTTAAGATTCCAATTCAAAGAAATCTTCATCCAATATTCACCTGGGTCAAATCCATCAGTTGCTCCACACAGCTCCACCAAGCCAAAGCAGGAAGGGTATCTTAAACCAGAAGATAACTTTCAAAGAATAGAAGTGGGGGGAAAGTAATTTTGGATGAAAATTGAGAAGAAAAGTAGCAAAGAGGGCAGGAGAGCCAACTAACTCTGGAAGCAAGGGAAGTATATACCTTTCTTGAAGACTTATGTTGCACAGGACAATCTTTTCAGTGATTGACATAGCATTAAGTCCTAGTACTTACATACACATGCTAACAGAAGGATCACAATGCTTGAAAAGACAGTCTTAAGGGAAAACAGAAGTACCAACACTCTGGCTAATTCTGTTTCAGTACCAGCAAAGTGAGGTATAAAATCCTAGAACATAGTACTCTTGCCTTGTAGCTGTTTTATGAGACATAAAATTAAGTCCAATTATCTGCCTAGCTCTGAGTTAATCCTCTTTGCCTATAAAGGGCAATGGATTTCATAAAACTCAAGCCACTTTGATTTAGCAACACTCAAGGCTGTAGGGACAGAGATTGAGTTTGAACCTCATCTTTGGAGTGATTCGCCATCTGCAGCTCTCAGGAACCCAAGCATACAACAAAATTCAGTTTCTTGCCAGGAGGAACACAGTGATGATGAAAATAAAGACAATACTTGGAATTTTTTGGAGTGGAGTTTTGGAGTAGGCATGCAGTAGAATCCTATTTGTATACCCCAAATTCTACTGTTGGTAAGGGTTGGAAACTAGGGTGTTCTGATAGGCAAACTGAAGTAAACAAAGAACTTTGTCAGCATCCAGACTGTAAGGACATGTAAACAAGTTGCTTTGATCCAATCAAGTATTTAGTTTGGGCACCCACATTATCATGCTGCTCTTGCCCATAGGACAAATCCTTTACAGGGTAAATGTCATCTTCTTTACCTGACTTGCAGGATTATGTTGTGGTATAAAAATAACTTTGATTGTAGCAGTTTTGGGGCTGTTGTGCCATGTTCCAGGTTTCTTCTGAGAACCTAAGCTTTTGAATATTGCTGTAATACTCATCTACAGAGGATTTGGCTTTTGGAAAAATTTAACGCAACTGGTGTTTTCCTGGATCTTATATCCCTTCTTACAGATGTCTGCTGTTTGTTTGGCAGTTCTTCTTTTGTGTGTGTTGTTAATGAGGCATTGGTCTTTTTCTGGCTATAGTCTGTTAATGCTGTTTTCTTAGGTAGAAGTGTTAATGCTGGATTGTTGAGGCTTTCCTGTTTATTATTTATGAGCATAGCCCCTGGGGGTGATTAACAGAAAAACAAGTAGAGTCAAAGATTGGGTGTCAGCTTCATTTTAGTACAGACTTTTGTTTCCTGGAATGGAAGTCTGCCCTAGCCTGGGTCTCCTGACACAGTCCAAGTCCCAAGCTTCTGGTATGGCCTGCACATATCACTAGGCTTAAACTTGCAGCCACATAAAAGATAAGCTTTTGGCCCATAGTTTCCCTGCAAATCTTCCTTTATAACTCCCATAGCTTCTGAGTCCCCAGATTATGTACTTTGGAAAAAGAAGCTACCAGAAGTAGGGATGTGCACTAAAGCGATCTTCAGCATTCAGTTCATAATGAATTGCATGTCCCAACAATAATGTGCAATTTCAAATGTCCAGATCATTCAATTCGATACAAATGTATTCATATGTATTTCTCCGAACACTCAATACATTTGGGTGTGTATTGAATGATCCCATACCTATCTCGTATTCATCCCGTACATAACCATATGGTTACAAATGGGATACGTACAGATATGCATGGGATGAATTAGTATCCATACCATTAAACGAATGTCCAAACTATTTGTTTGAATGTCTGAAACATTTGTATTTGTATAAATGTTATTGTACAAATGATTTGTTTACGAATATCTGAATTCATAGGAATAACAAATAGTATGAATATTCATTCACATACTTAACCAGAAGGAGTTATTACCACAAATATCAAAATTCTGGATGCCCAAAGTTCTTCAGGCCCAAAGAAAGGTTGTTCATCCATTGCTTACTTTATGAATGCAATATAAATTACCAACTTAATGTTCTTTTTATTTTTCATGCTGACTACTCTTTTTAAAGACTTAAATGACAGGTCAGTTTTCAATTCCTTAAATGACAGTAACGCTTTGTTTAAAGAAAAATAATTTTCAACATCCCTCAAATTATTTTATTCTGATCACATCTCTGTGTAGATGGGTGGGCTTGCATTTCTTTTATGGCTCTGCTGAATGTTTCTGCATGTTATAAACACAGCTTTTTCATTAGAGCTTTTAAATAATGCTTGTATGCTTTTATTTTTGCTGCTCTGTTTTTTCTTCATGTTTGACTTTTACAGACCATGCATTTGTAGTAGTATTGACTCATTATTGTGGTTGTCCTCCATACAAATTTCACACTATGTCATGATAGGTGTCATTAAGATCTTTTCAAAGAAAAAAACACATATGTAAGAAGTAGAAAATACATGAAGAGTGGCAGTGAGAATCCATTATCACCAGCCCCACAGCCTTGAAAATAAATAAGCCCCACACTTTGAAAATGCAACATGTGCCTTGACTTTAAAGAGATTTGTCTAATAAATGAACTGTATGTTTCATAAGCAAGCTATCACAGAATACAAAGAGGAGGAAAGCCACTTGATATATTAAAAAATACGTTCAAGGATTTTAAAAATGACTTTTTAAAAAATCATGAAATTACAGTGCTAAATTATTTCTGGTCAGGTAGTAAATTATTTCTGGTCTGTCAAAATCTTTTGGAGTATCTACTTGCTCAATGATATATGTTACTCTGAAAAGAACAAATCACGAAAATAAGACAAAACAACAACAGAAACGCCCAAACTCTTTGAAATTCTAAATGGTTAATATTTCATTTTGTTTATTTTTGCTACTGATTTTGTGAATAATTTTCAATACGTTGATACGTTTCAACTGTTATATTTTCAGAACTTCCAATTTATCTCTAAATCAGGTGAATCTCCACACATCTTTAACGTATCTGTGTCTTTGAGTGCTGGCAAATAAAGGTGAACTGACAGCTTGTGAGAGATGGGTAGATAGATAAAAACTCCAGTGACTGTACTAAGTGGCTGCTTCCTCAATTAATGACTGCATCCATATGGCCAAAAATGCAACCTGGGAAAACTCCCCAGGACATAGTGAGCATCAGGACAAGTAAAAATGACCTTCAAAGGTACCCTGCTGGTAAATCTCAGTGAATGGCTACCTCTAGTACTGCCCTCTGTAGAGATGGTGATGGCGGGAGCGACTTACCCAGGTTGTTTTCTGCCCAGCATGATTGTCTAGATAGAAAATGGGCAACTTCTGTGGCCATTTCCTGCGTGCCACTTAATCCCACCTGGCAGAAACCTGAGGATATAGACATTTTGGTTTACAGCATCAAAGCTTCTAATATGAAGCCCCTGTGGCTGCTTCCAAAGGTTGGAATTAGTGTCAAGGGTTGTAGATAGTGGATTTGGACTGAAGACAGAACATTAGTCAATTTGCGGTAAACCGCTGGCAGTAATTTTCATTTCTGACCACATCTAACCCTTTACAACTAGGGGTATGGACAATTTTTTCCTTGTTCACTTCGCACTGAAGTGAATGGGATGGAAATTCACATTCATGCAAATGGAGCCACTTTGGATACACTTTGAATGTTCATTGATCCCTGGTGCCACCAGCCGTGCCTCTGAATCTGCCCCAATCTACTAAGGATCAACAAATTTACCTTCATAAATGTAACAAAGCTTTGAACAAACACACAAAAACTTTCACATTGCACATGAATGTCCGCTTTTGAATATAGCCAATATTAGATTCAAATGTGAACATGACAGTCTGAAAAGAAGATGAACATTTTTTTTGCCCAACCTTAGCTGAAATAAGGCTGAATAGAGGTCAGTAATGGCATTTTGCTGAGTGTCACATACATCGGTCAGTCATGCCTTCTGCCGAAAGAAATGACCTAACGATCCAGGATTACTAATCTGAGGTCACTTTCTTTGGAAGACCTGGGAAAGATACATCCATGCCTACTTTTCACTCCAGTTTCCAGTGGAACCTCTTGTCTACCACTGGCTCAGTACTTGCCTATGTGAATGGAGTTCTGCTTGCACAGATGATCCAGCAGTGTATTAAAGTTCAGTATGTCTGCCTCCCTTCCAACCCCCTGTAGCACCTTACTGGTACTTGGGTTTCATCCATATCCAAGGAAGGCTAAACATGGATGAAACCTGCTTCATTCCTCTGCATGAGTTGCCTTTAAGTTACCTGTTTTCAAGGAAACAGGTAACTTAATGGCACAGTCTTCCCCTATTATGCTGAAAAGTATGATATATGGTGTTGACTACAATCTTAAAAACAGAGTTCTAATTATCTCAAAAAAAAAAACCTCACCAATTCTCAGTGACAATGCTACAAATTGTGATATTATGCAATAATTAAACATTGTGGCTAGCTGCTAAAATACATGGATTTCTGGTTTCCTGATGAATCTGGAAAACATTTTGTTGCCACTTTCTCTAATGGTAAATTAGTGTTTCAGGTTCTCCTCCTGTCATCTAGCAATACAGTTATAGGTAAACAGAATCTTCATTGTGAGTTTCTTGTCTAGTTTCAATATAAGGATAAGGATTTCTTTGGTTTAAACATAAGATCAAGGTTATAGCTATAGTATGTAAAGATACCCAGGGCCCAAGCTGTTTAGGGCTTCATATGTTAGTGTAAACACCTTGAATTGGGCTCGGTAGTGAATAGGTAACCAGTGCAGATCCTTTAAGATTGAGTCCAGCCAGAGACTCCTGTCAGCCGTTGAGCTGCTGCATTCTGCACCAGTTCCAACTTCCAAACTGTTTTCAAGGGTAGCCCCACATAAGAGTGCATTTCAGTAGTCTAATCTGGAGATTACCGGAGTATGAATCACTGTGGACAAGTTGTCCCAATCCAGGTAAGACTTCAATTGGTGGACTGAATGGAGACGATAGTAGGCACTCCTGGCAGTGGCTGCCATATGAGACCCAAATGACAGTGACGAATCCAGGAACACTCCCAGGTTCCACAACTGATTTTTCTGGAGTAAAACAACCCCACTAAGAATTGGGTACCCTTTAACTTCCTGACTTGGGACAGAGTGATGCACAGAACTTCCATCTTGTCTGGATTCAGTTTCAGTTTATTGGTCCACATCCAGCCCATTACTTCTTCCAAGCAGTGAATGAGGACCTCAGCTGCCTTTCCTGACTCAGAATGAATGGAGAGATAGAGCATACTGAAGGCACCTCACTCAAAAACTCGTGATGACCTCCTCCAGTGGCTTCATAGAGATATTAAACATCACAGGACACAAGACCAACCCCTGGGGAACTCCTAAATTCCCAGGCCATCAAACTAAAGTCTCCATTACTACCTTCTGGGGCCTGCCCCGGAGGTAGGAAGAGAACCACTGTAAAAAATCCCAATCCAAGTTCCTGAAACCATTCCAGTAGGATACCATGGTCGATGGTATCAAAAGCAGCCGAGAGATCAAGGAGAACCAACAGGGTAGCACAGCTCCTGTCCTTCTCCCAATAAAATAATCTATCAGGGTGACCAAGGCAGTCTCAGTACCAAACCACTGCCCAAACCCAGATTGAAATGGGTCTAGATAATCCATTTTATCCAAGCATGCCTGCAGTTGTATAACCACTACCTTCTCCAAGATCTCTCCCCAAACTGGGATACTGGCTACTGGGTGATAGTTGTTCAATACATCTGGATCCAGGGAGGTCTTCTTAAGGAGGTGGTGTACCACTAGCACTTGATGTGTGGATGACAGCCACACATCTCAACCTTACCAGCCTAGTATGATATTGTAATACTATACTAGACTGTTGAGTGTGAACAAGCAGTCAAATGTTTTAGAGGCAAGGTGGTGCTGTTATTAGTTTACACTGATATTTTTTAAGTGTTCTAACCTTCTTTGCCTAGGACTTTCAGAAGAAGGGCAGGCTGGAATCCAATCCAATCCTTAACTTAATCTTCCAGAAGTTATGTAACTTTTTCTGCTCCAAAATATAATTGATTTTTCTTACTTGCTGCTATCTAATTTGCCAAAAACAGATCAAAGGAGCATTCCAATATATATGCCTAATACTGCCATTTCAGACTGTGATCTGATGATGTTCTCATAGTCAAAGGAATACCCATGCATCACCCATATTTCTGTCATCCATGTCTCATCACAAAGACACAGGGAGAATAGGGAAGTAAGAGTGCATTATTTTGCACTCTTGGAGTTCCTCAGCAGTACCGCAACCCTGTTGTGCAAGATTGGGCATCGTGTTATTGGCACAGCTGTTGAACAATTGGCCAAAGCGGCTGGCTGCCTGGCATGATGTATAGCTGTGGAGCCATAATGATACACAACGCAATCTGGAAGGCAGCTGTGTCAGGCCTCCTGTGTGACAGTTTCCAAGGGAGGATGATTATATCTAATCCATAACTATATCAAATAGATCTATACCTATAATCTATATATCTATATCATTTATATCTATATCTGTAGCTGTATCTTGATCTGTGTCTGTGTGTGTCTGTGTCTGAATCGTATCTGTATCTGTATCTGTATTAGTATCTGTATCCGTATCTGTATCCATATCCATATCGGTATCTATATGCTTTGTGTGGCTAAAGCAGACATAAGTGTATTCCAGATCAAAGGGCATGGTATGCAGAAATACAATTGTTCTTTTTTTTTCATTTCTGTCCCTCAAATCTGTAGATTGTGCAGCAAAGAATATGGCCTTGTTAGGGAAAGACTTCCAGCCCGGCTGCTGAAGATGCATGAGAAAAATGGTGTCAACTTTGGACCATTTTCGGACTCAGCCAGTTCCTCCCTACCCCCACCCCCACCCCAGTGGCAGGAGTTCAGAGTATGCTCTTACTCTGTGTAGTATATGGGGTGACCCATTATTTAGGAAGAAAATTGGATGGTTACATCTGTAGATAGTTTAGCTCAGGCACCATCTGCATTATGATGTTAGTCACTCTGGTCCTGAGGGCTCCAAAGAGCGAGGAATGAATGTTTCTAGCCTCAGAGCCCCTGGGGAATCCATATCATTGGTACCCTTTGGTGTGCCACCAAAATGGATCCCCTGGTAGTCCTGGAGGCATGCCTTCAGCACACCTCCATGTTCTGGACCACAGCCCACTTTTATACCTGTAGACCTTGATATCAAAGTCTATCAGTGGTACAGATACAGCACTACTTGATATGGATCATGCTTCTTGCTGGACGAATTGAGTGTTCTAGTAGTGGGTATGGCCTTTCATATTCTACACTGATGTGTGGAAGGAAAACCCTTAGTAAAAAATACTAGAAAGTACAGAAAAGTCCCTAGCTGTATTGCTAACATCCTTCCCTTAAACTCAATCTGAAACAAGATTGACATTAAAAATGTAACTATAATTTCCTCATGCCATCGAGAGTTTCATTTCATTTTGGTTTTTTTATGTTATATGGAATGGAATGGAATATTCTAGTATTCAAGATTCATTTTAAAGAATAAATCTAATCAAGGTCCATATTCATATGCTGCAGGACCTTCAGATTGCAAAGGCATATCAAGAAATATGAACATGACTTTCTATGATGTACTCTACAGACTCAAAATATGACTAGAAATCTGAAGGGACAAAAGAACATAAAAAACTCTTGTATTGCTATCAAAAAAGTTTCCTGACCACATCTTTTCAATTGCTCACATGGTAAATTCACTTTTTGTTGGGATAAGGTCTAGCTAATATTTCAGAATCTGCTCAGGGTTTTACAACACCAGATACAATTTCATGCACTGTGTTTTGTTATTCTTCAGAAAGGGAGTTAAAGGGCAAACTGAAAAATACTCCATGGTTTTGTTAAAGAGACTGCAAGCCAAGAAAAACTAAGTTTAGAACACCATATTTGTTGATAACTAAACCCATACAACAATAATTAGAAGACCAGTGCTACAGACATGGCTTAGCATTTGAAGAAAAGAAATAAGTGGATTTATTTCTGTTTACTTTTAGTGGAGCTATATAAACTTACCAGTGACCATTTGCATTCAGTTGGGAAGCACATTATTTACAATGTTTTAGGAGAAATCATACTGTTTCTTGTTGTACACAAAAATGTAGGTTGGAATTTCCCAAAAACTAACTTGTTTTTCTGCCACAACATGTTGCAATCATAATTTTGAGAAGGTTGCAAGAGGGTCTCTTGCTCCATTCCTTTTCTAAAGAAAAGAAGCACTGATAATTAGGAAGCAAATATTGTAGCAATTTAGCAGAATATAAATTTTAATAAAAAGACATGTTTCTTAAGCTGAGCAGATTAGACCATACGGTATTGCTAATTCTTTTTAACATTTCACTTGATACTATCCAAACTTCCTCACAGAACAGAGACTATGGCATCATGTTTGTCCTGGGCCTGTAGTAACATCACATGGATTTAAGTAGATTTGAGTTTTTTTAGGCAATTAATATTAAGCATTAGGAATAGCTTAAAAACTTGTATTTTAATCATTATTCCAAGATAGTATTACGTTAGTCATTTTGGTCCACTGAACCACAAAGTTATTAAGTTTCAAAAAATACTGGAGAGAAAATTGAAATATAATATTATTTCAAATGAAAAATACATTTAGATGGCTTTGCATTGAAAAAAAATATGGACATCAAGTTTTTGACCCCCCCCCCAGTCCATTCTGAAATTACTGCATACTTTTCTATGATACTTTTGATGTGGTTTTGGTAAACTAGTCTTGACCGAAAGAATAAGAGATCTTTCTGTATCCAGGATTAAACATTTTAATGATTTTTGTTATTTGCAGTTCCCAAATGCAATAAATATGTGTTCACTACACATTTTGTTTACTTTGGAGAAGTGGTTCATAATTCGTATTTTTAAGATGTTACATTCTTTTTCCGTGCGCTTTAAATGTCAACAAAAGATTAGAGAAAAATCATTGAAAATGTGCAAGCTATCACAAATACAGATTTCCCCATGGATTCTCTAATACTTTACAGACAAATGTTAAAGATTTATTGCACATGAACATCAAACATGGTTTTACTACAGTTCTCATTTGGATCAAATTGACACATTTTACATTCATTTTAGCCTAATGAGATTCTTTCACTACACATTATATTCCAAGTGACCTGGTGCATTAAATTTGTGGCATGGAATGAAACCATTGATAAAGTGAAGGTCTCTTCTTACTAACTTGCTGGTTTTTCTTGAAAAATTGGGCAGTTTTAAAAAATCATAACTCTTTAATACAAATTTGTATCAGCCACTCACTAAGATAACAAACTGTCTAGACTGAAGAGCTCTAACTCCTTATGTTTAGTTGTGTTTATAGTTTTGAATTTTGTTCTGACTTAGATAGAATCTGCACAGTACCATAATGGCACTATACCCTCACTCTTCAACATGGCTGCTCCAAGGGTGGAACTTAACTTTTTGCTTTCTTCAGGCTGAATAATACAATTATATTTTGGAAAGCATTTGAATGGCTGGCGTCTGGGGCCATTTCCTGTGCTTTCCAAAATAATCCCAAGCAGAAACATCAACGTTTGTGCATTTGGGAGTGGAGGTAGGCACGTGGATCATGTGCTTCCTAGCTTAAAGGCTATAACATTTGCAAGCCCTCCAGCCATAAACTTGCTGGACCTGCTATTGTGCAGTACCTGCCTTAGATCCCAGACTCTTTGTTTAAGAGCTCAGCTACCTTTCTCCGTTACCAAACTCAGTAATTTCTTTGACTACATGGGATGAACCTTACTTGCTAGTAAGTAATTATCCTAGATCAGAAATGAAAGATGAGCTTCCAAACATCTCAGAGTTGGTACCAACATTTAAAATCAGACATATATTAAAACAACAACAGATTATATTAAAACAATATCAGTGTCTTTAAAGTGGGAAGAAACAGTATATTCCCATTTAACCAAAGTCCAGGGCAAAGAGGTTCATCTTCACTGCCTTCCTAAACATATACAGAGAAGGAGCCTATTCCATAGCCTAGGGGTCATCAAGTCATTTAGGACCTTATAAGTCAAAGTTAACACCTTGAATTGGGCTCAGCAGCAAATTGGCAACCAATGCAATTCTTTTAAGACTGGCATGATATGTGTCTGGCCAGCTGCCCTGGTCAACAGTCTAGCAGCTGCATTTGGAAGCTGTAGCTTCCAAACTGTCTTCAAGGACAGTTCCATGTAGAGCACATTACATTGGTTCAATTTGGAAGTTACCAGAGCATGGATAACTTTGGCCAAGTCATCTCTGTCCAAAAAAGGCTTCAACTGACATAGCAGACATGGTTGGGAAGAGGCACTCTTGGCCACAGCCTCCACTTGAGCTTCAAGCATCAGTGCAGAGTCCAACAGCAACCCCAAATTTTGCACCTGTCCTTTCCAGGGCATTACAACCCCGTCAAGGACAGGGTGTTTTCCAACTACAAGGACCCAAGACCCTTTGACACACAGCACTTCCAACTTGCTTCAATGTATTGCCCACCCGCCATCCAGCCCATTACCACCTCCAGGTACCTGTCAAACATTTCAGCCACCTCTCCTGATTCAGATGGCACAGAGAGATAGAGCTGGGTGTCATCTGGATATTGATGGGTCTTCACTCCAAATCTCCTGATGACCTCTCCCAGCAGCTTCATATAGATACTAAAGAGCATGGGAGATAGGATTGACCCCTGAGGAACCCTATAAGTTAGTTCCCAAGGTATTGAGTCAGAATCTCTCACTATACTCTTTGAGACTGGCCACAGAGATAGGAGCAGAACCAATGGAGTGCACTGCCTCCAACTCCTAAACTCCATTGCCTATCCAAAAGGTAACAAAAGCTGCTGAGAGGTCCAGGAGAACCACCAGGGTTGCACTCCCTATGTCTCTCTCCTGGAGAAGGTCATCAACCAAAGTGACCAAGGGGGTTTCCATGTCATGACCAAGCCTGAAGCTGGATTGAAATGGGTCTTCTTCCAAGCATGCCTGCAGCTGGACAGCCACAGCTCTCTCTAGTACCTTGCCCATAAAAGTTATGTTAGCCATGGGGTGATAGTTGTTTAATCTTCTGGATCCAGGGAGGCCCTCTTCAGGAGGGGGTGTATGGCTGGCCGTTTATCTAGAACCTGCTATAAGTTCCAGCCTCTGAAGTTACTAGTCAAAATGTTTTGGGCCAGATGCCCAGAAACACATTGGACATACATTTTTATTGTTATGTCTTCTATCCTGATGTGGAACAGAAGCAGATTTTATTCTAATGCAGGAGGTAAGATTTATATATAGCTAGACCCTAACATGCTGAGCTTGGTGTGAGAGCCATCCACTTAAGATTCAGCAGCAACCCATGAATCAGAAGAAGAAGGTGGCAGGAGAAGGATGAAGCACTGATCTGTGGTTTGCATTTGATCAATGCATACTATTCTTTGGACCGTCATGGTCAAGGATGCAATTCACAAAGGAAAAAAACAGTGCATCATTTTATCTACTGTTGGTCTGCACATGCAATTTTGTTGCCATCACATCACTTTTTGGCATCTGGAACCAAGGGATCACTTTTGACCAACTCTTGGTGCTCCTTCATAAATATCCTTCCTATCCCAGCAATATTGTCAAAAAATGTTGTTGTATTAACAGATCCAAATCTATCTTCTATACTTCAGTGGTCTGTATGAATCCTATCAAGTCTCAGTCCTAAAAGAAAGTGTGAATATTTGGCTGTCAGAATAGTTCGTGCAGGTTTCAGATATTTTAATGCTCGGACCACAAATAGGTGCAAGCAAGAAGCAGCTAAAGGACAAGAGTTGTACAGTTCTATCAAATCCTAAAGAATCAAAACAAGCCAAACCGTAGAATTATTTCCAAATAGACTGTGTTTGTTTGTGTGTGTGCATATTTGTATGATTAATTTTGAGAAATGGAAGAAAACAATATAGGGGGTGTATCACAACAGTTAATGAAGGGTTGCAAGTTTTTAACACAGCACACATTAGTGTTGTCATAGAAGAAGGCAGTGGATGACCTTGAAAGGAGGTGAAAGGAAAGTAGAAAACGTTAATTAAAATTATTAGTGCCGTTTGAGGTGCTTATCTTGTTTACTGCTAAGGTGTTGCTCCCTCCTGCATAATTAACAGTAATTTTACTTACTTTCAAGTCTGTAATTTTAAATATCACAAAGTTTTATCTTCCTAGAAGAAGTAATTCATTATTGGTTTATATGTAACTACTTGATGTTTTAATCAATATATGCAACTTGCAGAAAAATCTGTTATAATTTGTCAAGAGGTTCTTACATATCTTTTATAGCACAGGATTAGGCATGGAACATGAAGCCGAAATCCCATTTAGTAATGAAATTTAAACAGAATTTGGTGTTTATGATGTGAAGATACGTTTTTTACTTGATCTGTCCTTTTACGTTTCCCTTTATGCCAGAGTACTGGAGGACAATGATATCTGGAAAACAAACCATGCTGAAGTTAAATCCATTTGAACACAAAGAGTTACTGTCAGTTAATCCTAAAAGAGACAATGCAGATTTTAAAACTAAACTGCTTAAGAAATGAATATGTCTTGCATGCTTTCAATTTGTTTCAAATCCTAAGTTGAAGAGCTCTCTGCTGTTGTCTAATATTTGCATAAAATATTTAATCTCACACTTTAAATTAACGATATGAAAGCCCTAAATGTTTGAAAAATGTTGTTGTCAGAACAATGTAATCTTTTCTCTCCAGACTTCTTCATGTAATTGTGGTGCCCTTATCCGAATATTCCTGTAACCTTCTTAAAGTATTGGCCAGCAATGAATTTACTCAAAATACTTGACTTTGTTCTGATGGTTTTTAAAGTTTTTCTCTGGGAGGAAAAGGTTTTTTTTGGGGGGTCTATTCTGTAACTCAAAGCAGATGATTGACTTATCAAGTTGCTAGCATTTTCCCACCATCACCTCGATGTATTCATAAAAATGTGAGGTATTTTCTGAAATATGACAAAAATGGGGACATTTATTAATAGTTAGGGTTTCTCCATAGTTACCATTTGCTAAACGGATTATTTTATCCTAATTATGAGTCAATGTTCAACTAAGTTTTAATCCTGCTTCACTTTCAGAGGGAAAGAACACATTAGCAAAGGGACAACCTATCTTCTTTCAGCGTTATCAGGGTGGATAAAGTGGGGTCCTCCAAGGTTCAGTATTAGGATCTGTGTTTTTATTTTTATTTTTCATAATGATCTAAAAGTAGGATTAAGCAGTCAAATACATGAAATTATGTGGGGTAAAAAAAAACTGAAGAAGATTGCGAAGACCTTGAGAGGGTTCTCTTGACTCAAGGCAAACATGTTTTAACCTTGGTCAGTGCAAAGTTATGCACTTTGGGGCAGAAAACCCCAATTACAGCTGTTAACTGATGGGGTATGAATATCCTGTGACAGACCAGGAAAAGGATCTTGGGGTTCTGGTGGACAGCTCAATGAAGCTGTTGACCCAGTGCACAGCAGCAGTATAAAAAGCAAATTCAATGCATGGGGTAAGTAGGAAAGAAACAGAAAATAAGTCAACAAAAACTATGCCGAGATCCCATTTGGAATATTGTGTATAGGGAAACTGAAAGGAGTACAGAAAAGGGCAAGCAGAATGATCAGGGAACTGGAATACATCCCTTATGAGATCAGCATGAAACATCTATATCTGGACTGGTCTAAACTGGTATCCAAACCATAAATCCATGTTGTTTTTTCATCCACACCACTCCTGCACAGTCTCTACCCAAAGTACTAACTCAGATAAAGACAAGAGCAGATCTCAGTCCCTCACTGCCTGCTGCCTGCTTTAGCTTTCAGGATTAATAAATAAACAATCAAGCTTGCTTAAATAATATGGGGTGCTAGCCGTTTTCACTTCACCCCGCGCCAAATAGTTCACCACTTTCCCTTTCTTCCGCAAGAAACCCCCTAGTGGAAAAGTGTTTCTAACAGCCACCCACGGCTTGCTTTCGCCCGCTGGCTTTCACTTATTTTAAAGTCACAGGATCCCTTTCTCTGGTGATCCCCATAGCTTAAATAAATAGCACTCCAAGCACTCTTATCTTTAAATAACAAGAAGATGTTTTTTATTGATAACACCCGGTACGAACCAATGAATAGATAAATATGAGAATAAAATAAATAAATAAATAAATAAAAAGTGACTTCTCAAGTATTCACACAGCTACTGCCAACCTAATCAGCCCTAAGCTGCCTAAGGGTATCTCTCTAGCTCTTTTCCTAGCCTATGACCCTGGATCTATGTGGATATCTTCCACTCAGGAACCCCCACCCTGAAATATCCCAAGCATAGAACCATGGTATGTCTGTGTTTGTGCCTTTTATATGCCTGCAGCCAGGCATGGGCTGCCTCTGATTGGCTGCGCCTTGCGGGCAATCTCTCCCCCCTCTCTTATGCTAATTTGGGTGCTCTGCCCACTGCTTATCTGCTGTCTCTTTATATACAATAAATACATTACCTTAAATACCTTAAATAATGTTCATTTAAATCTATCAAATAATTAAATACATTCCCAACATTTTACAATAATTATACAACACACAATAAATACTTCCAAGAAGCATAGGCATCACAAGAGGCAAAAAGAAAAGGGCAGGAGGGCAAGAAGCAAGGAGAAGAAAGCAAGAGACAAAATTGCAGAAGACAGAAGGGAGAAGGAAGCAAAAGAGCAAAAGAGCAAGAGGTCCAGAGAGCAAGAGATTCAGTAAGCAAGAAAGGGATTTCCCCCAAAAAAAGCAAAAAACAAATATAGTTTTTTATCTTCTGGGGTGGGACAGGGGCAGGACTAGAACTCAGAGTTGGTCACCTGTAGATAAAGGGAGATTCAATGCAGGAAAAACAAGTACAGTGGTTTCTGGGTTGTGGTGGAGTAGTGGCAGGATTAAGCGGGACTAGGGACAGTCACACTGTGGGGAAAGAAGGGCACTTGAAGCTCACATGGCTCTCGGAACCCTTGATTGCATCTGGCTAAGGTGTTAAAATTGGAAATTAACATATTCTTTGGTAGAGGGATGTGCTCATCAGGCACTAGATGAAGTGGTTTACTTGGGCTCTCTTTTCAAATTTAAAATGATTTCAGATCAAAATACACAGATATCTTCTATTGAAAGGCTGTACCTTGCGAAACCGGGGGCATTTTTGCAGTTCCCTTCCCAGCCGCTGGATGGGAAAGGACCTTGTTGACCCAACTTGCAAGTGCTAGTCACTTTCAGACTGAGCTTCGTGAGGTCTGTCACTCACCTGTAACTGATCCAGGGGCTGGTCATCATGTGGGCAGCACCATTTTGGTTGTGGCACCCTCCCCAACTGCATGTGTGTCAGTGCCATCACCATGACAACACTGAGGCTCCCTGCACATGCAGTCACGTCTGGGGTCATTTGAGGTGACAGCGTGCTTGCAGAGCACCTCAGATGACCCCAGAGCAGAGGAAGAGGTACAAATGGTTGCTGCCCTGATGCTCCAGATAAGCTTTTGTTCAACGTTGGTTAAGGTGTGGAACACAATTTTGTGCTCCACATCTAATCAACAATTAGTGAACTTCTGAGAAGGCAGGGTGCACTTGAAGGCTGCAACAGCCTCCTCCAAGTGCAGGTGCCCTTCCCCAGAAGTTCATTATTCATGCACTACTGGCTGTAGTGGAAATAGGCCTCAGATCTCTCTAGTTCTGGTACTTGGTGGACAAAATGGCTGTGCTTGCAAAAGATTTCTGAATTTGCCCCATTGAGTCTGATGCTTCAGGTTTGCCTTATCCAGAAACTTTGATGCTTTGTTTATTCAGAAACACTGTCGTTCTGCAAATACAGTGTCCATATGAGGGAAGGCAGCCCAGCTGCAAGTTTAAATATTTCATAATGCCATCTACGGAATTTACTAACAGAAAATGTCTGTTTACTAACAGAAAATGTCATGCGATTGATCACTTACCTCTTCTGGCACCACCATCTTGAGTGCGGCATTCTCCATGACTGCATGTACTTTAGCGCTGTCACTAACACAATGCTGATGCTCTACATTAGGGATACGCACAAATGGTTTTTCACATTCGTTGTGTATCGAATCAAATACAAAAAAAAATTGTTTTCATTCAAATAGATCCCCTTTGAATGTGGTAGGATTCTATCTGATACAAATGTATTCATACTAATTTGTACGAATATCCAATATGAACGCATACATATATGATATGTATCTGATACATATCCTGTAACATATCCACTCTGAAACTATCAAATCCACCCTGAATCCACTTTGAATCCACTCTCAAACCATGTCAAATGCACTCTGGATCCATTGCAGATGTGACTGGTGCAGCCACTTTCCCACCTTCTTGTTTCACAAATGTTATGAAGCATTAATACGAATGTTCCAAGATATTTGTACGAATACAAATGTCAGTGTACAAATGTCGTAACATTCGATTCATATATGAATGTCCAAATTTATAGGAATATTGAATGTTATGAATATCCGTGCATATCCCTATTCTGTGCTGTGTGACTGACACCAAGTAATCCTTGGAGCCGACAGCAATGCTTCCTTGGCTGCTGCAATGACCTTCCCAGTTGGGAGAGGTGCAAGTATTCACCAGCTTGACGTGACAAGTGAGTCTCAGGTAAGTGTTAATAAGCTTGTGGAGGGCAATTTCATGTTCCACATCTAGTATGCAATTAGGCCAGGTGGTGTTTCTAGTGTGTAATCATCACCTGACAGTGCAGATGCAATTGGCCAGATGTTGCCTAATTGTATACTATGGGCTGACAGTATCTAGCCTGGATAGCTTTAGGAAAAAATCTTGAAGGACAGATATATCACTGTCTACTAGAATGGATGCCTAGGTACTGAATCCATGTTAGAGAGAAAGGCAAGATGCCTCTAAAGACCATTTGCAAGGAATCTAGAACAGGTGAGGGGTTTGCCTTCTGCTTGAGAATGCCCAGAAGCAATTGGTGGGCCACTGTGGGAGAGACGCTGGATTAGGTGGGTTGTGGCCTGAGCCAATAGGGTTCCTCTTGCGTATTATGTTCTGAATACACACACCCATCATGTCACATTTTCTAATTCAGTATGGAACAAACCACTTTGGGAGGGGAATTTACCATCTCTGTCATTATGCAGAATGTTGTTCTAATTCAAACAGCTGAGTTGTATATTGTCAAAATGCATTAAATTCCTAGTTATTACTACCGTAGTATATGCTTTCTGCCAGGGACAGACTGAGGAGACATGATTCCCTGCCTCAGTGCCAAAATAACTTGGAGAACCTTATGTGGTATGTGTTATTACTTAGATAAGAGTGTGTCATTTACTGTTTCTTCTCAGGAAGCTGAACATCTTTGGCTGATCCTGTGTGGCTCATGTCTGTAAAATCTGAAGTACTGTTTATACCAGATCCCTGCCAACATCTAGGATTATGATTATGCTTCTCAAGCAAAAATCAACACAAGACATTTTGCAGCCTAACATGAAGGACAAGATATATTCCTTCCACTTCATGCACAGAAATCAATCCAATTGACAGCCAAATCTTTCTTCAGTGCTAATAAATGGATGGCAGAATGACAGAAGGGCTGCAGGACAGATCATGTTGTTTTGCAGGGTCCCATCACTATTACTGGCAACCAGAATGATTAAGGAGCTGGAACACCTCCCTTACAAAATCGAACTGCAACATCTAGGCTTCTTCAGCCTGGAAACACAGGGTTTAAGAGAGGACCTGATTGAAGCATATAAAATCATGCAGTGTATAGAAAAGGTGGATGGATAGGAGAGTCAGATCAGACAAGGGTCATTTGTCTATGGAATTTGCTGCCAGAAGAGGTGGTAACAGCTACCAGCCTAGATGGCTTTAAGGAAGGGTTAGACAAATTTATGGATGACAGATGTATCAATGATTACCAGAATGGATGCCTAAGTACATCTTTCAGGCTGGGGGGCGGGACGGGCAAGCAGGCTGCTTCTAAGGCCATGTGCTGGGATTTGAGAGAAGGAAAATATTTGCCCTTGTCCCTGCTTGAGATGCCCATGGGCAGTTGGTGGGCAACTGGGTGTGACAGGATGCTGGACTAGATGGGCTGGGCCTGATCCAGCAGAGCTTCTCTTATGTTCTTATGTACTAGTTGCCCCAAGGTGCTGTTGTCTGAACCCAATTCACTAACATGGTTCTCAGTACCACTTGTAAATCCTCCAAATCCCTTTTTCTGTGGACGCTTATATGTTTTGGAGCTGCTTCCAACTAGGGATGTGCACGGATTATCCAAGCATTCAGAATCTGGACTAATACATCCAGATTCTGAGATTTGTGGATGGATTGAATAGGGCCCTATTCAAAGGGCCCTATCCATCCACAAATCAAATAATCCAGTATCCATATAAGCTTCAATAGGGGCATTCCTACCCCGGCCACACCCCAGCCACCCTCACCCCAAGCTCCCCCCCCCGGCCTCCCCGAGTCCCCCTTACCTGCTCTGGTGGCAGCACAGGCTGTTTTACAGGTGCCTGGTGAAATAGTGCCTTGCATGGTCCACTTAACTATGACTCATGTCCTGTCTGCACAAGGGCCTCAGGTCTGGTAAACCAGCTAGAATGCTTCATGGACCACTTGGAGTTGACAACAGTGCCATTTTCATGCTGTAGCCCACTTCAACATCTCATCCAGTTCAGACAAACAGTGTATAGGGAGGCATGGACTGGACCATACCATATTGTGAATAAAATGTTCTAGTAGGTCTCTTTGCCTTTAAGGTCCTGACAGAACAATGATTGGGAAAGGAAACAGTTAAACTAAAGCGATCTATTTTTGCTTCCTCTCTGAAACTGCTTCTTGTTTGGGGAAATTTTGACTCACTTCTCTGTGCATCTCTTGGCATGAAGAGGAGATATAAATGTAACTTTAACAGTGACCCAGAAGTGACTATAAACAAGATCAGCCAGAGGGAATCTATTCAAATTATAACATTGCCCATCAAGAGTGCAGTGAATACATTTTGACTCTATGGTACTGTTTCAACCTAGGATTTCCTCTTATTAGTCCTAATACATCTTTTCACCCTTCTTACCTTCTGTTCCCTTTCTTGATCATCCTATACTTTCAATATAGTATAGCAGTATTACAAAAGTTGCTCTTACAACTTGTCCATTCATTTGGAATCTCTTTTTCTAGTTTCTTTGTTGTCACAATGTCACAAGTAGGGATGGGCATGAATGCAATTTTTGGCATTTGATTTGATTCAAATTGAATATCCGAAGATTCAAATTGATTTGAATGTTTAAAATCCGAATGTATTCTCATTCTTTTTGAATCAAATACATTTGTATCTATGAGTACAAATATTCAATTCGTATTTGGAAGATACAAATGTCAAAAGCAATAGTATGTGTCTGTACACATCCTGTTTTTATCCCATATGCAGTCCATTTTCATCCCGTACGTATCCGTACAAATGTGTACAGATATGAATAATATGCGTACAGATACATGTGTAATGCGTATGAATATGTACACATATGAACGTCCAAATAACTTGTACGAATGATTCAAAAGATTCAAAATTCATTCAAATGTTTAAATTCGAATGTAGAGACATTCAATTTGAATTTAAATGTCTGAATTCAAATAAATTCAATCGAACTTTGAATGTTTTGAATATCTGTGCACATCCCTAGTCACAAGCTATATAGCATTTACTCTTCATATGTTTTTCTTGTGAAATTAACTAAATCTTGTTCTTTTCAAAGACTTCTGATCTTGCCTATAGTTTTAAACTATAAAAAGTTGTGAAATTCTCTTTTGCTCTTTTTGCCTACTGCAGCTCATGTGTCCAGTCCTCATCTATTGTTGCGTTCATATGGGCCCTGAAACGGTCCCCAAGGCTACAGGGAAGGGGCAAAGAAATGGTCCCACCACCATTTGGTGTCTACATCTCCTCATTTCATAGTGGGTAAAAATTCCCATGCCACTCCTGTTCATGGAATCATCTTTTCATCCCAAAGTAGACACATGGGAAAGGCAAAGAAGCAACACAATGGCCAAAATGTCTGCCTGGATGAATGGGGAACAAAAACAAAATGGCCAACTTTGCTGCTGTATTTGGCAGTTCCACTGAAGCAGTTCTTCCCCTAGCTACCACAAAGCCTTGATTGCATGTCTGAGGCTCAGTTGTCCCACGGTGGGCCACACAACTTCCATTTTGAGACAGAAGGCTATATGAATAGTGTCTTTGTGTATAATAAAATCTACTACGGACACTTGTCACCTCATCTTCCCATTCCTCCATGACTTAGTCTGCTAGCATCAGTTTCAAGTAATGTGTAACTTCAGGTATTACATGACAAACACATTGACACTAAGGTTACAGAGGTGCCCTTGAGAACTTCCTTAAAGCCCACACAGTTACTGCCAGGAGTAAATAATTAAACAATGTTGTTTTGGGACATGATAAAAAAAAGGGCTCCTCAGAGGTGCCTCAGACAGAGTGTGTGGCCCTCATGTACCCAACCCCTGTCTAATCCACCTTTTCTAGCACAAAATATCCATAAGGGTCAGACTTGTTTTTGAACAGCACCCCCGTGAACCTGCCTTATAGGTGCCATCTTTCGCTATGCCTGATAGCAGGCTGGGTAGCTCTTATGCCATGCCCTCAAATTTCCATGTGTGTTCACAGGTCCAAAAGATTAGCAACTCCCTCCTTCGTAATAGGGCTGACACTGTTCAGATATCAGCGCAAACAAGGATTTTCATTCGTTTGCACAATAAATAATGATGTGTTTAAATTTCATAGTTACCCTCAAATCATGCAAGTAAAGCATGACATTTTCTACCACAGAACAAAATTAGTCTCTTTAGAGCAGTGGAACAGATAACAACACTCTTAAAAAAGGTATATTTTTTGTTTTGAACATCCAATTAAAAGCTGGCTTCTTTATTATATTATACTATTACTGTTCCTTTGTTAAATGAAGAGCTATGACAACTTTAAAATCATTTTAAATAATCTCACTTAGTTCACACACATCTTGTTTTTTCATAACGTAACTGGAGGTATTGAGGTCAAAAGGAAAATTTCACATGTTTGTGGCATAATTTGAGGGGCTTGGGTACAGCTTGGAGACTTCTGTATTTAACAGGAGTTGGGGAAAGAAGGATGCCACAGGAGTGTGCCTTGAGAGGAAATCAGAGAGGAACAATACTCTAAGGCTCTAGCTACCCACAAGCCTTACCTTTAAAAAGAAATGCGTTTGAATCACAGATCAGAAGAGAACAGACTAAAACAGATCACGTACAGCAAATGTGCTTGTTTTCCTGACTCCAAGAAAAGTTTTATGTCTTAAGCACAAGAAATTGTTCTGTTTCCTATCCTACCCTGACCAAAACTGTTTCCCACCATTATAAACAACTTGTCAATCTACAGCAGGTATGCTCCTTTTTTCTGTTCTCTGCTTTTGTACACAAGTTGATCTGCACATATATATTTCTGAGCAGGAATATTCCTGTGCCTATTTCCATTCTTACCTGACTGGTTGTTTTTCCTGCCTCAGTTTATCCAGATATAGTTAGGTTTGCTATGCTGGAATCAATTTTGAAACCGGAGACGTTTTCGCACGGGGGTGAACGGGACGCGTGGGAGACAGCTGCGGACACGGCATCCGCATTGCCCGAGCGCGGCTTGCGCTCCGACGTGTCCGCAGCTGTCTTTCTCGCGTTCGAAATGTAGAGCACTTTAAAGTGCTCTACATGCGTTCGAACGCGGACGAGCCGCCCGCAGGCATTTGGGAGGAGAAGCATTCGCGCCTGCTTCTGTCTCCCGAACAGCTGCGGGCTCGCCTCCGACGCCGGCGCGGCTTCGACAATCAGCTGTTTGACAATCAGCTGATTGTCGATCTGCCTCCGCGGCTGTCTCCGCGCCCCTGGCCGGCCTTTGCCGGCTAAGACAGCTCCCGGCGCTTTGAGCATTCGCACACAGACGCTCCGGAACGCGTTTACACGCATTCTGGCGCGTCTGTGTGTGAAAGGGGAAAGCGCCGGGAGCTGTCTTAAGCTTCCCGTCCTACTCCCGTTCCAAATGGAACGGGAGTAATGCGAAAACGTCTCAGGACCAAGCATATAAGCAAAACTGCAAATTAAAACAAACAAAAGTCCAGAGGTGGAAGCCATTATCTCTTATAACCATCTGTGAACAATTTTACTAATTATCAATTGTCCTTGCTATGTACCACTTGGCTATATAGCCATGTTAATTCACACCTAACACTAGTTTGCATTCTGCTTTCTGTCAGGCTGCCCCACAGATTCTGAGTTGCTGGGGCTTCAAAATTAGCAGGCTATGACATGACAGTGATAGCCTATTGGGCCAAACCTTCATTACAATCTCAGTGACTACCTTTTCATGAGCTTGCCAAGGTTTGGTGACTTCTCTGTGTTCCTGAGAATGTTCCAGAGCCTGGGAACAGAGACAGATGTTGCACTAGTGCAAGAAGAGACCTAGGGTGTTTCCACATTGGCTGCAGAAACTGGTTTAAACAGACAATAAAGACACATATAAGACACATTAAAACTTACCTTCCGCATTGCAGACCTCTTTAGGGACACTTGGAGGTGGCCGCTTCTGCATTTCAGCACGCGAGATCTGTCTCAAAATTGGGTCTCACCACCGAAAACCAGATCTAAACAAAGACCTAAACAATTAGGCCTTCAATCTATACTTTCACCTGGATCCATGTGGAAGCAGGACGCTTCTGCACATGGACAGGCGAAGGGACAGATGTCCCTTCAGCCACCATCTTGGTAGGGGCAGAAGCAGAATGGTTTGCCTTGGAAACCCCTCCCCCGCATGCCATGTGCTGCCGGAAACGTGTGTTGACTGGCAGCTGACTGCTCCAGTTCCACGGCTTTGGGGGCGTGGTCAGTGGCATGGGAATCCAGCTGACTTTTGGAATAGGTGCTGTGGCTTCCACACAGCACCCAGACCATCTTCCCTGCCAGATCCGTCTTCCCGACCCATGTGCAGACTTGCAAGGGCCCTTCAGATCCGTCCCTATTTAGGACGGATCCTCCGGAAGATGGATCACCAAAAAACGGATCTTCTTTGATTTGTTTTTTGGCACAGGTGTGGAAGCACCCCTAGGTGCAACCACTTGCCTCTTATACTTTGGGACAGTTACCTTTCATGATATGAGGAGTTTTAATATGTTTTATAAAAACTGTAAATACTGCATAAAGTTTTTAAAAAACTTTTCAGTTTCTTATGGGCATACAAATCTGTTTATTAAGTGGGAAAAAGGCCAGAATTTGAGACCTCTTCTAGCAGTTGCTCATGCAATGACACATTGATATATTGAGGTTGATTCTGTGGTTGATTTTTCTTCTTGTTAAATGAGAAGCTAGCTACATTCAGGGCCATGACTTCAGAAAAGTTTTTTACCAAGAAATGAACAAGGCATTTTAGACAGTAGGACTTTTGTCTCACCATTACTAAAGTCTCATCTGAAGAGCCATATTGCATGATTTGAAGGTTTGGTTGCAATTTCTAGAATCTTGGAGCCTTTCTGCACTCACCTCTCTGTGATCTGAACCAGTGGGTCTGGAGCAGCCAAGCCCTGGTCCCGATTGCTCTGAAGGTTCCTCAGAGTTACTGGGTGACCCATTTCAGTGGCAAACACTACACATTGTTGCACCACCAAAATGGGTGCTCTGGTAGTCCCAAACATAGATGCCCCCTGCATGGCCTCCATGTTCTGGAACAGAACCTGCTCTTCTGCCAGTACACCTCAATGCTGAGGTCTACTGGTAATCCCAATCAGGGCCTCCCTGATTGGGATTCTGGTCTGTCCAGTGCAGATGAAGGATAGTAGAGGTCAGCAGGGCCTCATAAAACCATATTAGTGCGCAGACCAATGAGGCCCTGAAGAGGACTATGAGGGATTGTACTACTGAACTAAGATAAGCACAGAAAGGCCTTTTAATATCATGTCTTTTTGCCAATCTGTTTTTACTGTTCCATGAGCTGTGACATGGTAAGCATATGTAATGCTCAAACTGAGACGTTTTCGCACGGGGCTGTTCGGAACGCGTGGGAGACAGCCCGGAACGCGGCATACGCATTGCCGCCGCGGGGCTTGCGATCCGATGTATCCGGAGCTGTCTCTCTCGCGTTCCAAATGTAGAGCACTTTGAAGTGCTCTACATGCGTTCGGGCGCGGACGAACTGCCCGCAGGCGTTCGGGAGGAGAAGGATTCGCGCTTGCTTCTCGCTCCCGAACAGCCGCGGGCCCGCCTCCCCCGCCGGCGCAGGTTTGGCAATCAGCTGTTTGACAATCAGCTGATTGCCGATCTGCCTCCGCAGCTGTCTCCGCGCCCCTGGCCGGCCTTTGCCGGCCAAGACAGCTCCCGGCGCTTTCACCTTTCGCACACAGACGCGCCGGAACGCGTTCCGGCGCGTCTGTGTGTGAACGGTGAAAGCGCCCGGAGCTGTCTTAAGCTTCCCGCCTGAACGCGTTCCGTTTGGAACGCGTTGCAGTGCGGAAATCCCTCTGGTTAGGCTTGGATAGACCAGAGGCCTCAGTTGCTTCAGTTCATCTGTTGCTTTATCTTTGTTCTATAGTATTTAAGGTTTTTTGTTATTTTGTTAACTTGTGGCTCCAAGTTCATTACAAAATGAACTTGTCATATCTTTTACAACATGGAATTTTATAATGAACTATCCATGGAAAACTGTGCTTTTCCATAGTCCAAACCAATGGGCCAGACTGGGCCAGACCCATTAGAACTTGGAGAGACTACAGAATAGTCCTCTGATTCAACTCCCACCAACCTTCTATATCTGTGACTCATCCTCGGCTATGAATCTTTCCCTCTTAGAAATGCACTGCTAATGTGAACCTCTAAAATTTGAAAATGCTGTTCAGTTTTAAAAAGGGAAAGTGTAAAGGGAAAACTTAATGTCATAGTTATCTATGGCCCTTTTTGCACTTACCTGCTATAGATCCAGATTAATGGGTCTGAAATAACTGGGCCCATGGATCCAGATCATAGGGAGGTGTTGGATGGATTTGTGATGCCCATGGCCGGCAGCCACCAGTTGCGAGGCCCCAGCTGGGCATCCAACTCTCACTAGTCTTGACACTTTAGCCACAGACTTCGTTCCCTTTTGAAGTAGGCTTCTCAGCCTTTCTTCTTCTTCAGCACCCAGCTTTGAAACACTGTTACTAGCTACGTTACTACGTCAACACTTCCCCCTCACTTGAGCGTCTGAGTCAATAACAGGCTTCAAGCGGAGTAACTTTGAAATGCATGTAAGTGTAACTTTGTTTACAACTCTTAAGTCAGTTCAGCTTCAACACAAGCAGTTCACAATAACTTATTTTCTTAACTCAAGACCCTGACTAATCCCTATCTAGATTCTCCTCAGGACCCGGATCTGCACTGTCTAACTTCTTCCTATGTCTAGCCCCAGTTACAGAACAACGGCTCTGACAGGAAGGCCCTTTATATAGTCTCTGCCAGGGTTCCATCCCTGCTGATTGGCTAGTTCTCTCTGGGCTGCCCCCCTTTCTTCAATATGCTAATTGAGCTGGGTTTAGCCCCTCCTTCTCTGTTTACTAACCTTCTTGGTCAGTGCCTTTTACCCGCAACACATTATATAATATAACCACATATGCAACTAACACTACACTAAGTGCATCATTTAAGCTTGTGCTCCACAGGACTGGTGTCATCTGTGCTGACAGTGCTAATCTGGCCCACGCCTCCCAAGGATGTAAAGTTCAAGCAAGCTTTGCAGCTACTCCCCCCCACACACACACACATTGTCCAGGGCTTGGGAGGTATTTTTTGGGGACACTCAATAGTGCATTGCTGAAAAGCAACCCCCAAATAGTTCCAAAACATGAAGGGATACCATCTGCATACCTCCTGTGTATTTAGTCCTCTGAAAGACCTGATTAAATGGGACTACCAGAGATTTGGATCTGGCTCCATCTAGTGCAGATATAGCCAGACCAGCCGGGGGGTGGGGGGTGGGGAACGACCTAGATGATCCGTATTAACTTGTACATATGGAGGCCCAAGATCCAGATTAAGATGAATTTTACTAGGTTCTCATATATGGTTTTGATGTAGTTCATAATTATTTTATTTTACTGTGTTATTATTTTTGTTGCTTGAATATTTTTACTGCGGCCTTTCTCCTCCCTCAAGGTTTTAAATGTGGTTGCTGATTTTATATTTTGGAATGGTTTTTTCCTTAAAAAAAAAAGACCCTGGCCTACAAATATTTTTACATATTGAAACATGTGGCATCCAGTATGTGGCATAATGTTAAAGTAAATCTTCTCTTTAAAACTAATGGGCACTTGTCAAATGCTAGAACTAAAGACTATGGAAAAATAAGGGGGAGATAGCATTTCTGTTTTGTATGGCTGAAACTAAATATTTATCTGCCAAACTTTACTTTATTAAACCTTTAACATTGCCTGAATCCACATTGTTTTCCTTGGCTTCCATCCATTGAAGAACTAAGATGAAGCAAGTGATTTAAGTACAATTGCCTACGAATAATAATAATAAAAAACCTGCCCTTTAAACATCATGAACTATAACCTGATTCAGCTTGGTTTATCTGCTTTTGGCTCACTTAGATTTGTAAATGAAAGATCATTTGTTGAAAACCTATCAATAAGAGCAGCCACACACAATAAACAATGGTTCGCAAGAAGCAACCTCTTGTCTAAAATGTATTTGTTAACAGTGGGTAGGAGGCCAGAGTGGGGGCAGAAGAGAACGATTGCTCCAAAACTGGTAAAAACAACAAATCCAGCCTCTATAAGATCATTTTAAAAGCCAGACATTTTCTACAAGCATTTTTATGAGGGCATGTGGCAAAGCTGCAGCAAATATTACTGTTTGTGAATAAAATGAAAATTAGTGCTTCAGTGTGTTTCACCTGTACGGTTTAACTTTAAAGCCAGCAATTGCATTTGAAACCTGCAATTCTCAACAAAAAGAGAGAAGTTCAGAGCTGATTGCTGGATATTTGGACCTCCCAGTGCAAACATTAACTGGCTGAGAGGCACTCTGGAATGTAATGAAGGAAACAATACTGGGAAAAGAGCCAAAAAAGCAGAAACACTGGCGCCTGGAACCTAGGGATTTGCCTTCTAGTAATAGGAGCTGAACGAGGCCCAGTACTTCTGTTAGGCTGGAAATGACATACTGTGATCCTTGACTTAGCCAAAGGGATTTTAAATGGAGGAAAGAGCTGGCAAGACAAAATCTCTTGCACTTTTCACAGTGTTTTCTAAATCAAGAAAAGGAAATAAGGAGAAAAGACTGAAGTCTATTACGTTTGATCTAGTTAAGTCAAGAGTAGAAGCTTTTTAACTGCTTCCCCCTCCACACACACACACACACACACACACACACACACACACCCTTTTTGGTACTTTCTCATCATGTCACACCACCCAGAAAGCACAGACATAAAGCAGAAACTTGAAACTGCTTTCATTCAAGAAGAAGGGCACCCCAACATTGCATTATTGACAGGAGGTCTGAAAAAACTGACAGCTGCAGAAATTGTACAGTTGAAGTTCAATTCCCAAGAGGAGGAACAATATACTGATGGAATTAATTCTGTTTGGAATTGTTAAAATAAGAAAAGGTTACAGGGCTAAGGAAGAAGCTTGGGTCCCCCCCCCCACCCGCTTTCGCTTGTATCAAAGGCAAACCTTCTTTCTTCCCTGGTGTCCTTGGGCTGTCATCTTCAACCTTTTGAAACTGTATCTGATTATCCATGTGGCAATTAATCATAATTAAGCAGGCCTGAGATTTGGAAAGGTACAAAGAAGGTGGCTATAGATCTGGCTTTTGTCCTAAGCACCCCCCTCTCCTTCATTTTGGCTGCTCAGCCTCTGGTTTGGAGCCACAAGTTTTTTTAAAAAAAGAGAGAAAACAAAAAAACCCCGAAAACAAAAAAACAAAAATTAAAACCAGCTTTCCCCTTTCTTCCCCTCTCTTTTTAAAACATTATAGTCTCTGGTAACTAAGTTCCACAGAATTTGGAGAGTTTTGAAGAGGAAGCTAGGTAACAAATTACCTTTCTAATGCCAAGTGATTTGGATCCATTCTTACAAACCAGATTTTTTCAATTTATTACAGGAAAACGTTCAATCATTATATGCTGGCACTGTTTCTGGGGCACATGGAATACCAATCTACCCACTCCACCCACATCCAGCTTTTTAAAGGCTTAGTAAGGCCAGAATGTCATCTTATTAAAATGTTTTATATATTTATAATTAAAAATACGGAGCTGGCATTAGAATCACTCTAACAGATGTAACTTGACACATACCCAGGGTCAGCTTAGAAAACAAAGGGTTCTTTTAACTCTTGCATTCTACTCAGGTTTCTCTTATGCACACGGGTCCAATTTGTTCCATTTATGATTAGCTTTAAGTAAACTGATGTGCTATTTATTTAGGAGGATTGCCATTTTAGAATAATTCTGTTCCCCTCCTCCCATGTACATTACTGGTTGGTTTATTCTAGCGCTGTCTTTTATTAGACTTATGGTGCAGAAACAGTGGTCCCAATTCAGCAAAAACAACAACAATTCACTAGACAGAGACACCAAATGATTTATTACAGATCTCTACCTCAGAGTTAATGTGCACGCTGAACACATGAACTACGGCAAGAATAAAAACCTAAAGGCTTAAAGGGCAAAGTGCTGGCATGGGAAAGGGATTTAAATGTCTATGTAATTGATTTAAACATCAAACATGTCTGCTAGACAGGTCGCATGAAAGGACCAGATTTTGCCACCCATAAATACAGTGGAGCCTATTGGCAGACTGAAGTGTCAGTCAGACCACCTGAGTAACAACAGTAGAAGAATGAACCACATAATAAGACAACTCCTGAAGTATTTTTTTTCTTTCCCTCTCTTCTTTCTTCAAAGGCTATATGTTCAGATCCTTTAGTATCTTCTCAACTGAAAAAAATATTGTCTTTGACAGAGTAATGAAAGAGGAGTGATAAAAAATGAATGTATCTCATTCTTTCTCCTTTCTCCCTGCACCTTTCCTAGATACAGTATTGTACTTTAGATTTTCATATATCCTTTTATTTAAAATCAAAATAACCATTTGAAGATTCTCCTGTTAGGCTGTGGCCACACCTCAGCCTGAAAATTTGTCTTAGGGCAGCCCATTTTAGGCTTTTCACACCTGCCTTGGGGTGGAGGCAAGGTGATGAGGGTTTGGGCCCAGCACAAGTCCCGTTATTGGCAGAAGTAAGTGGATGAAGGCCTACCAGTCAGGCCAGCTTGGGTTCCAAGCACCAGAGCCTGCTGGCTGCCCTCCACACTGTGGTCATGCACAAGTGAGACAAGGTGGCTCCATGGGCAGCCAGAATGTGGCCAGTAGTGACCAGCTCAGGTCGCCCCCTCTGGCTCTGGGTGGTAGAGTTTGCTGGCTGCCCTCCATACTGCTGCAGAGCTGGGTAGAAACTGGCAACCCTTTACCTTAGTCCATTTCTTGCCGCCAAAACAGACTCAATACTAGAATTATCCAAATGAAGATAAGTCTCCAGGAAAAAATGAAAGTGCACTTTCGTTTCTGATTCCTGAAGACATAGAACAGCCTCAATTCTGATTATAGGCAAGGGGTGACTACAACCTTAGTCTTAGGTCCAGAATTCCATTTTGGTTCTTCACCTGTTGAGCAATGCATTTGGTGAAGGGCGGGATATACATTTTCTAAATACAGGTAAGTAAATAGTGTCTGGCCCAGAAGAGCAAAGTGGATAGTACTCTCCCTACAAACACTTTATTGTCTATCCATGTTCTAATCTGCATTAATTAAAATGCTCAATGAGGTCAATTTTCATATAGATTTTCATAGGATTGCAGCCTTAATTCCATTTGTATTGGACTGGTTCAAATTGACCCAAACAATTCAACTGTTCAGAATCAACCCCCATCTGGACCAATGCCAGAATGTGGTGGGCATTAAAGAAGGATGGTGCCATACTTCAACCTTCCTCCTTGCCATATGCCACCTACAACTTGGTTTTTGTTTGTTTGTTTTTAACTCAGTCTTCAGAATCAGCAGACAGGACTAGGGCAGGACATCCAAAAGGTTGACAGCTCTACTCCATTACAGAGGCAACATATCCCATTAGGGGTTCTGTTCTGTTCCATTATATGACACATGAAATAGTTAAAATCTTGATCTATTTTCACCAGACCACTTTATTAATTAATTAATTAATTAATTTTAAAGATTACTGTAATTTGAAAGCAGACTTGATAAACTAAAGGCTTACTTTTGTGGGAGTATGGCCCTGTCCCCATGCAATTGAAAGTCTGCTGGAACTCTTCTTTTGCCTCTGAGCGGCCCCATTCCAGGCTTTACAAGGCACTTAGGGAGCTTAGGAAAGTGAGACACCCGCAATAAAATAAGTGCACTTTAAAGAAGAGTTCCAGCGCTCTTTCGGTGATTCGCGGGTTTTGCTTGCTATATCTGCCTTGAGAATGCTCCGTGGCAAAAGGGGCGGTGTCACGATGCCCAGCGATCCTGTAAGTGCCTGCCCTCTCTGAGGAGTAGCTTGGCCCTGTTAGGATGCTGGGTTCGTGCAACGGCCAAGTGAATACTACAGTGTGGACACAAAACACTGGTAGCAAGTGTTTCAACAGTAAACTAAAACAAGTTTATTATTATACACAAGCAGTACTAAAAAGATAAAATAAGGTTCAGGTCTTTGTTGGTTTAACTCAGTAAGTCTCTTAAGGTTAGGAGCTACCGTTTTCCCTAAAGGAAAATAGTTCCCCTTTTAAAAGACAAACCTCTCCACGTTCCTCCCCCTCTGGCTTGCTTTGCCACAGCTCATGCCCAGCCAGAGTACCAGAACGTGGCCCTAGATGGTCACAAGGCCCAGTCCGCCCTTGCTTGTCCAATCATCCAGCCTGGTCAGTTGCTAGTGAAGTCTCCCTCAGAGCCACAATCCACCCGATTGCCTCCTTCAGAAATCACTCAGCCCAAAAGACCACTGATCAGCTACTGGTTCCAGCTCCCTCAGGATTCAGCTCTCTTCCTTTCAGCTCTTGTCCCAGCATAAAGACATAGTCTGCTGTGTTCTCAGTTCCTTTATACACACATCCCTGACCCTGATTGGCTGTAACCGCAATAAAATGCTGCTGGAGATTCCTAACAAAGGTTGCTGTCCCTCCAGCCTGATTGGTGGGAACTCCTATTCTAGCCCCTCCAGTACTCAGATCCCCGGACAGCTTTTCCCTCCAAAACCTTACTCCAGCCAATCACTGCAACAGGGCCCGCACAGGATTTCCCGCTCTTTTTGCAGCCCAAATCCCAGGGTTTGCAACAAGCTGTTTGCAACAAGGCTGGCTATTGCAGCTTGCAAGAAGCCTGCAAAGCCAGAAAGCAAAGCAGTTTGTAGCCTGTACCCTGAAACCGTCACAGGCGGGGATTGCTTGCCTGCACACACAGCCAAAAAGCATTCACACATCTGAGAAATGCAGCAGGTTCGCTTCCTTTCCTTTGTAAAAAGAGCCAGAATTGCTCAGAATTGCAACGTTGTTATCAGTGATCTGTGAAAGCCTTAAAAGACAATGAGCGAAGGATCGCGCTGCCGATGCCTGCAGCCGCTGACTTTACAGGGACGGAAAGCCTTTTCTAACAGAGAACTGAGTGAAAGTGCTGAAAGTGAATGAATGAGCGATCATCTGCCTTTGCTAGGGGCGGGAAGCCGTTTCAGGAGACGGAGATCTGGCTATTTTTCCTTTTAACAAGAGAAGGGGCGGGGGGGGGAAGATGCGGGGAAAGGAAACAGGCTTCCTTGGGGACGGAAAGTCCATTTAGATCACGGCTACCATGGGGACGCTTATTCCGGAAGTGGAGGGGACTTTTAAAGTCAGCTATAACAGAGTGACAGCAGAGGAAGCCGAGAGGAGCTAATAAGTCTTTTGGGGACAGGGCCTATGAAGAAAAATGGGCCTGCAAAATACTGCTCTACAATAGTATATGTATGCATGTCTTTTCAAATGCCCTGTCAAGCTGCAGATATGTGATATAGCATTTCAATCTTAAGAGAAACTTTCTTCTGATTAGTAAATGCAGCTAATCTCATAACCCAAAAATATTATTTGCTGACAAAGCCCTCACTAAGATTTCCAGTATTTAGTTGGGGGGGGGGGGGGAAGGAGAGCAATACTTGGCATTACAAAGAGAGACTGAATCCCTCAGGTTTCTTATAAAGATGTACATATGTAGTAAACGCCCTTACATGCAGCATGACATTCACTTCCTCATAAAATGCCACTCACTTGTGCTACCTGAGATGCTTTTAGGACTCAAAAAGACTTACCAAATTTGGTAGCAGGAACATGGGAGCCTTCCGGGTTATTCAAACAATTGGAAAACACAGCACTTGGCCTATTTCTGAATTCCTATTTGTCTTCTTTAGTCCTCCTGTCTCATCCTTGTCACTATCAGTGGAGTTGGAGCTTTGAAATGCCTGTATCCACATTAGTTTAGGATTGCTTCCAGGTCATTTGGAATTCAAACTGGGAACCTGATCCAAAAGAGAGCGTCACATAATGTAGAGCTATGAGAACTTGGGAAAACCTGCTTGGCAGGGTCTCTCTTTTGAGTTTGGTTTAAAATGTCATTTGTTTAGAAAGCCATTTTCTGCCTTCACAGAACTTGCAAATTTACCTGAAGCAAAATCCAGTGAAGATTCTGAGAGAATTAATAGTAGATGCCCTAACAGTCAATTGCTGATTCCAACCCCCTCCCCCCCCTGCAAAAGCGGATGAAAAGAAATATAAATTAGAATGTAGATTTTTCTCTCTCTAATAAATTCACCCACCACAGTCATCTGCCCACAATATTGACAAGTAGAATATTCTGCTGTTGGATCAAAAGTGGCACATATAACAATCTCACATAATTGTGGCACAGATGTTTGGGTACATTGAGCCAGATAGACTTTAAAAAAATAATCCTGCCCAGTTTCTATAAAGAGAGAAACAGCAATAAGGCAGAAATATTTTGAAATAGCCATGCTTTATTCCAGAATACCCAAATACTAGGGATGTGCACAAATATTCATAACATTAGTTATTCATACCAATTTGTACAAATTAGGATATGCATAGACAAATAAAATGTTATGACATTCGTACATTGACATTTTTATAAATACGAAACTTCAGAACATTCATGAAATGGAGAAGTGAAAAAGCAGCTGTGCAAGTCACATCTGCAATGGATCCAGAGTGAATTCAACATGGTTTGAGAGTAGATTCAAAGTGGATTCAGGGTAGATTTGACAGTTTCAGAGTGGATATGTTACTGGGTACGTATCGGATATGAATCATAGCACATTTGAAGGGATCTATTTGAACAAATATGAATTTTCTTACGTTCCATCTGATACAAATGGAATGTAAAAAACCCCATTCTTGCACATCCCTACTAAATACAGATAAATAAGTAAATGGCTTCTGGATGCAGTCTCTGTCTCTCCTTCTCACTCTCTCTCATTTACAGGATTTGTATAAGCCAAGGAAGACCCAGCAGGATCAAAACAGCAATAGGCAATGCACTGATGTCAGAATATGACCCTGTGCAGCAATCTGCAGCCCCCACCTCTCCCACATCCAGAAAAGGACAGGGGGCGCATTCAGGAGGGAGGGGGTTCATTCATCTAGCAAACTTGGCCCTCATGAAAGAAGGACGTGCCTGGAACAAATGGCTTATGAAAGCTTGCACAAAACTACAACATAGCATGAAATGGAATATAGGAAGGTGATTATTATTCTGGTCATCTTACCTCTATGCCTGCAGTGCACTTTTCCTTTACAGCATACAGCATCTATCGCTATCCAGGGTGCAGCATGCCTGAAATAGGCACAAGGACAAAGAAATGAGTAGGAACCTTTTAGGTAGCAGCAAACTTAAGTGGTACCTTTGCAAAGGCGTAAAACGTTGCTGCCTAAAAAAGGAGCATCACTGTGAGGATACAGAACACTTTTTGGAGGGTTGCCTGTAGATTTCAGTCCTTCTCTGATCTATTATCCCTATGCCATATTTCCCTCATGTGCTAACCCTCCTGTTCAAAATATGTTGTTTTCCATTTGGGTATCATAGAGAGTTTTTCCACCGCGCTCCTTAGATCGGGATCTAAGAAGATCCGGATTTAAGGAATGGGTACATTCCTTAATCCGGATCTAGTAGACCCAATGTGTTTCTACGGGAGGTGTAGCACCCATTAGCAATAGGTGCTAACCTCCCTGCCATGGAAACACCTTTGCACCCATTTGAGGAATCTGGATTGACCCCCAAGGGGTCTGTCCATCACCCCAGGTATCTCGGGGGACAGGGGGGTGCACTCTCCAAAGTCCCTTTGAAGAGATCAGCGCAGACTTTGGAGTTGCTCTGGAATCCCTTCGGAACGTCTCCGAAATCTGCGCTGATTTCTTCAGAGAGACCGGCGGAAAGACTCTGAAGTTTCTGCCGATTGCTTTGGAGGGACTTTGGAGGGAAGTCTGCGCGGTCTGCGCTAATAGCGAACGAACTGCACTGACAGCTCCAGAGCCTCTCCAAAGTCTTTCCCGATCTCTTTGGAGTGACTGAGTAATTTCAGAATGATTTTGAAATGAGTCTGAAATCACTTCAAAGCTGGGATTTCGGGGCTTCCCCCATGGGTGCATCCCCTCCCCCTAGCCTTCTCTGGACCCCTCCCCCTAGCCTTCTCTGGACCCCTCCCCCTAGCCTTCTCTGGACCCCTGTTCTCGTGGAAACAGGCTGCCTTTAATCCAGATTTTCTGGCTGAAGACCCCATTGTAGACCCCATTAAAGGCAGAAAAGTACCCATTTGATCTGGATTTCCTGACCGGCAGTGGAAACAATCAGGTCCCAAATGGGTGCAGTGGTGGAAATGGGGGTCATCCGGCTCACACCCAAATAGGTCCTTAATGGATGCAAAAATGGGTACTTTCTGCCAGTGGAAAAACACCCATAATGAGCCAAGCTAGGATGGATTGCTTTTGGCCTGGAGCACATTGGAAATGTCTGTTCCATACCAGTCCCTGCACTGGATGCAAAGCTCACAGAAGCTGGCAAGGGGTGCCTCCAAATGCTCTGAACATTTTTCAGGTCCCAGAAGCCCCATTTCAGTGCAAGACCATTTTATGCCACTGGAATGAGTCCCCCATTGTATCTCAGATCATTGAGGCATGTGGATGGCATGCCTCTGTGGTCCAGTATACCAGCCATTAGTAAGCCAGTAAAATAAACCTTGTAAAAGAGACTGGACCAGGGGTGATTTCACATTTCCCTTCCTGTCTGATGGACAGGAAAGGAGCCTGATCGCCCAATGTTGACTAGTGCTTGCACTGGCAGGCCAGTTGCCATTCATCTTCCACCGCCATCTTCACTTCCCAGCTGCGTCCAACCCATGTATTCCCAGCTGTGTCCATCTTCCAGTTTTAGGCTGTGTTCACACCTAAGTTTTAATCCAGCGTCAGACCACTTTAAGAATGAGAGAACACATCAGCGAAAAGGTGATTTCTTTCAACATTATCTGACTCAGAAGATCCACCTTTGAGTTAGATAATGCAGAAAGAAAATGATGTTCGCTTTGCTGATGTGTTCCTCCCTTCTGAAAGTGTACAGAAGCTAAAGTGTACAGAAGCATGAACACAGCTTTAGTCAATGGTTCCACAGGCAGGATCTGTACCATGATGGTTGTTGACTAGGGGTGTGCATGAATGCAATTTTCAGGATTCAATTTGATTTGAATTGATTTTTTGAAGATTTGGATCGATTCAAATGTTTAAAATTCGAATGTATTCACATTCAGTTTGAATCAAATATAATCAAATCTATTGGTACAAATTTTTGATTTGCCTTTAAAGATATGAATGTCAGCAACATTCAAATGCGTCTGTACACATCCCACTTTTATCCTGTAAGCATACTGTTTTCATCCTGTACATATCCATGGAAATGCATATGGATACGAATAAGATGTGACAGATAAGTATGTAATGTGTATGTGTCCGTGCACATACAAATGTCCAAATAGTTCGTATGAATGATTCAAAAGATTAGAAAATGTGTTCAAATGTTACATTCAAATTTAGAGACATTCTATTTGAATTTGAATGTCCCAATTAGATCGAATTTTATTGAATTTTGAATGTTTTGAGTATTTGTGCACATCCCTATTACTGATACTGCAAGGGCAGAGTCCTTGGAAGCAAGTGCTTCATGCTTTAGAACTGGAAGAATGCTAATCTCACGCTTCCCCAAAGATCTGCCAGCAGAGCTATCGTTCTTTTCACATTTCTATGAAAAAAAGTTTCCTAAGCTGCATAAAATTTGATTAAGTGTGGATTTAGAAGAATATTTGCAAATCTGTTTATATATTGATTTGGAAAATGCAAAATTTGTAAAGTTACATAATGCAATACAAAAATAATTTTCTTTCTTTCTTTCTTTCTTTCTTTCTTTCTTTCTTTCTTTCTTTCTTTCTTTCTTTCTTTCTTTCTTTCTTTCTTTCTTTCTTTCTTTCTTTCTTTCTTTCTTTCCCATTCATATAATGAAATAGAAGAAGGAATGGGTCAGCGCCATTAGGGTTCTTCCCATCTTGCACCAAAGTTGCTGTCTTCTACCATGCTTTTATATTCTTTTTTCCAGCTACCAGGGGGATCAGCCTTCTTTCATCCTGTTTGTTATCTTAGTAACATGCTGTCAGAACATGTTCAGAAGATGTAAGTCAGGGAACACCGGTGATTACATACTGATCTTGTGATGTTCTATCACACTGAGGTCACATTTGTCCTCAGTGCTGTTTCTTGCTATTCTGAGAAAGTTAGACATCTTTGGCCTTCAGATACACTTCAGCCAATTATGGTTTTTTAGTCCTGAAATATCAGGCCTTATGATGATATTTGCCACTTGCTCCTTTTCTGGTGGAAGGGTATTATTTTCACTCTAAACGATCATTTCTCACTCATACATACTATTCCCTCCAATATTGTGCCAAGGTAAGTGAGATTTATAAAGGTAAATGTTTTATCTTTAGAAGCTCTACTAAAGGCATTAGGCTTCTATAAAAGAGGACATACAAAGGTCCTTGACATAAAAAAGAACCTGCATGAGTATTTATATCATAAAATTATACCTAAGTTATGAAAATGTGTAACATTTGGACTTAAAAAAAAGATACATCACTTTTTTTCTAATTCTATCTCCCACCCCACCCGCCTTTGACTAAAGGTATTATTGACTATTTACTACTGGGGTAAAGAATGTGGCAGTTTTAATTCTTATTAGGACCTCACATAGTTGCCTTCCGGTCTACATGTTAGTGCAGAACTGTGAGGTACCACCCTCCACTAACATACTCCATCAGTGCTGAATGGAGCATAATCCCAATTAGGAAATAGCACTGCTCTAGACCAGTGGTCAGCAAACTAATTAGTCAAAAGAGCCAAATATCAACAATACAACGATTGAAATTTCTTTTGAGATCCAAATTTTTAAAACTTAAACTATATAGGTAGGTACATTGTTATTAACTTAATTAGGGTACTCCTAAGCTGGAAGAGCCACACTCAAGGGGCCAAAGAGCCGCATGTGGCTCTTGAACCATGGTTTGCCTATCCCTGGTCCAGGCCAACCTCTGCACTGGCTCTGGAGCTGGCATGAGCTTCATAGCCAGCCTCTAAGTGCTTCAACTCATTGGGACTGAAAGTTTTTAGCCACAATTTGGCAGCATAAATTGGTGTGTCAATGCAATGGATCCCCTGGTTGTCTGGAAAATGGACACATGCCTCTGTATTTGGGATTAGAGCCCACTGGTTGATCAGTAGACCATTAGTCCACCAGGGCCCTTTCTGCATATGGCCTTGATTCCAATTATGGACTTCTAGAGCCATAATCAATTCACACTGTGAGGCTCTACCTCCTGTTGGTACACTTCAGCTTCATTAGATGGAGTGTAATCCCTATCAGGGAGGCCTTCATTGGGGCTTGCCATAGTCTGCATCAGCATGTGGATGGCAAGTACATATTCCAGAATATAATTCACAATAAGGCCCAGTGCAGAAAGACTCTTGGATGTAAATAGATTCGTATAGGAGAAGCTCTCTTTCAAAGCAGAACACATGTCCTAGTTAGTACATTTAAGACCCTATGATGCAATACATGCAAAAACCCTGAGTCCTAGTGACCTCAGGACTCTACCAGATCAACATGAACACAATGGATAGTCCTGCTGAGGGTATAAGGATTATCTCCCCAGAAACTTGCCATCTTCGTATACTTTAGCTCTGAGAGCAACTTGACCACTCCTATGTTTCTGATTTCCACATATAATATCTTGCTACAAAGAAGTATTATTTATTAATTAATTTATTTATTTATATCCCACCCTCAGACATATATTAAAACACTAACTATGTCTGTAAAGTGGGAAGAGACAGTATATTCACTTTTAGACAAAGGACAGGACAAAGAGGTGTGTCTTCACTGCCTTCCTAAACATATACAGTGAAGGAGCCTGACGCACCTTCCATAGCCTAGGGGCTGTTAGTGAGAAGGTTCTCTCCCAGGTCCCCACCCCTTTTACTATTGAGGGTGGTGGGACAACCAGGAGAGCCTCTCCTTTAGTTCTTAAGGCACCAGCAGATATTAAGGCAAGTCATTTAGGACTTCAGTGGTTCTTCCCATACAAAGCCTTAATTGGAGCTGAATGGAAGTGCCAGTAAGTAATGGAGAGGGGGAAGGTGAATCAAAAGGGCTTGTTTCCAGAGGAGTCTTTCTCACTGTCAGGAAAACACCACCACCACCACCACCTGACACACACCTTGAAGGTTAGGATGCTCTATTGAAAAACATCCCCCCTCCCCACACACAAGCGGTTGTTGGGGAACTTAAAAGCTCACAGAAGCTTCCCAGCCTTGGGAAGACTTGGGTCACATCAGCACTAACAGTGCTGACAGTGCTGATCTGGGCCACACCTCCAAAAGATCAAGAAGATCACATCAAGATCCACTGATCTGGATTTACCACAGGTAAAGATCAAGATCTACTGATCTGAATTTACCATGGGTAAATGAAAAAGAGGTCAGTGTCCCACTATGATATCAATTTATTTCTTTTTCTTAAAAAACAGCCTGGGCAGCATATCCTTCTATTTTTCTTTGCCACTGTTTTGCTGCAATAGTACAGTTTAAAGGGCCACAGTATGATCAGCAACCATCTGTACTACTGATAACACTAAATCAGTTAGTTGCATATAGACAGGTAATTTTTTGGTCAGGGTCTGTTTCACTTAAAGCATATTTGGACAGAAGAATTGAAATACTTAAAGGAGCCCACTTTCTCACTTGATCTCAGTATATTCCATTATAATATGAGTGAAAATTTCTTTTTAATGGAGCAGGAAGTCTTTCTGCACTGAGAGATTCGAGTTAAAAAAGATTAATTTTACCTGATGCTACTTAATAGGGTTACTTTCTTTTTTATTGATTCCTAAAACTACCCTGTGCTTTTCTGAAGGTAACATGCAGGACTTTGATAGAGGCATTGACTCTCTGGCTTGAGTTCAAGTTGCTTAGATCTCTTGAGAACTGAGGTCACACTCTCAAACAGCAAAGAAAGCAACTCCAGAGTGCCTTAGATTGAGTGGTCTTTGTGTTCTCATCTCAGCTTTCATCCACCTTTTCCAGACCTACTGTTCTGAACCTCCCCAGGTAAGTGCAGAACAGAGTTGGCTTTTCTACCCTGCTTTTTTCACCCATTTAAGGGACTCAAAGGTGCTGACAAAGGGTGCATCCAGATTTGTTAATACTGTGGAGCGGAATGTGCAGTCGCTATTGCAGTCGCTATATGACTATCGACAGACTGTAGTGGTGACGCATTCTCTGATAGCTACTGCTCATTTACGTTAATGCTGATTTAACAGTACTCACAACACAGTATTAAGAAACTTTGAATCTTCCCACCAGTCCAGATGGAATAGTGAGAAGAGCCAATGAGAACAAGGAGGGCAGCTCAACTCCCATTGGCTGCCTCATACCACATGACACGCATGCCAACACAAACTCTCACAGCTTCTGAGGAGGAAGCTACAGGAGGCTGCTTTAGTCCGGACTGCAGGACATGGCTTTGCAGACGGCAAGCTGCACATTTATTCCTCTAATCTGGAAGGGACCAAAGCTTCTCCACAACAGACACCCTGTGAGGTAGGTGGGCTGTGAGGGGCCAGAAAGAGAGCTGTGACTAGCCCAAAGTCACCCAGGTAGCTCCATGGAGGAATGTGGAATCAAACACATTATTCCCAGATAATTCCAGCTTCCTGGAAGGGAAAGCTACTGCAGGGGCACTCATCATTTTTGACTGCTGTGGTGCTGCAAGAACCCTTTCCCCTCTCGATTTGGCTTAAGCAACTAAACAGCCACGGTGATCCAAATCAGTGGAACAGGGGGCTGTAAAACAGCAGGAAATCCTGTTCTCATGTCAGGGCAACCAGTTCCCTGCTGCAGGCTGGAAGCCAGTTCAAGATGGAGGAACATTTCATTCACTACCTTGGAAATGAGACCAAAGATTCATTCTCCAGGTACACTTCTTCCAGGTATATTACTACTTCTCTTATACATTTGGCTTTTTTATTTTATTTTATTTTACTTTGCATTGTTTTTAATAAAATTTTTTTATTATTATTGTACACTCTTAGTTTTATTATATATTCTTTCATATTTCTAGTGGGGTATATCTTACCCTTAAAGTAATTATATAATTCTTTACACAGCACCTTTTGTTTTGTTTTAAGGTTTTCCATTTAGCACTTGACATCTAGCTCACTTGGGGGACCCAGAAACACATTGGAAATTACTAAACAATAGTTATAATAGCCTTCTTAGTGGTGGCCCCCTGGCTATAGAACAGTCTCCTTGCAGAAATTTGCCAGGCACCAAAATGACCTGTTTCCACTGAATGATAAATTTGCATTTGCCTTATTTGGCATCTGGTGTTTAAGATATTTTATCTATATTTTAACATGCTTTTAAATTCTTTTTATGTCTTTTGTAAGCAGTCCTAACACTACAGTACAGGGTGAGGTATAAATAAAATAAATAAAATAAATAAATACTTATAATTGTGGCTACTGTATTATACTGCAATTGTGTTGTACTGTATTTTTGTTTTTAAAGGGATCTGAAACGGCAAAAGTGATTATTACATACTCAGAAGATATCCAAATGCATCTAATAAAAAGAGCTCTGAACCACAAGTCTCTATGCCACAATATATGAGTAAGCTTTTCATATGCTATAAAATTTCTTATGGATTTTTCTGCAATGTGTAAACTAAATACAACGATCACTCTGAATTATTTATTCATTCAGATATCATTGGGCGAGCTCAAGAATTCTAGATTTTATAATTTATTTGTTATAAAATTGGAGGGGGGAGCTGGGACATTTTTTGATCCCTATTACTTTTTGGTTCCATTAATTTTAGTGAATCAATTCAGTGTCTGAAGTGAGGAACTGTAGCACATTTAACAAAAGCCACAATGAAAATATCCTTCTAGTTTAAGTTGATTGAATTATTGGGAATGTAAATGAGTTTTGAAGAACATCAGACACTTTTGCTTTATACCTGGAAAAAAATAATGCTCACTTCAGGAAAAGATGTCTTTTTTCAGCGTCATCAGAATCAGTGGATATACTGAGGCTTCCTAGGAACACCATGTTACTACTGAATTATGTTTTGTATATGTTGCAAAGCAGCTACCCCTCAGTGCTTGCTACAGTGAAAACAGCAATTTAACGGAAGATATTAATTTATTGTAGTATATCATATTTTTCATTTTAACTTTTTTTCTCTTTCAAAAGAGCTGAAAGTGCAATCAAGTAGGGCTCAAAATATTCTACTTGCCATATAGAACTCTCTATGCCTTGAGATCTACCAGCGAGTCGGGATATGCACAAATGGATACAGATTAGAAGACTAAATCAAATAGTCAAATCTTCAAATTTTAAGAACATAAGAGGAGCCCTGCTGGATCAGACCACAGTCCATCTATTCCAGTATCCTGTCCCACGCAGTGGCCCACCAACTGCCCATGGGCATCTCAAGCAGAAGACAAGGGCAAAACCACCTGCTCTCAAAGGCAGCAAATGGCCTTAGACGTATCCTGCCTGGAGGATGTACATGGGCATCCATTCTAGTAGCGACTGATACACCTGTCATCCATGAATTTGTCTAACCCTTTCTTAATGCCATCTATTCTGGTTGTTGTTACCACCTCTTCTGGAAGCAAATTCCATAGACTGATGACCCTCAGTGATCTGACTCTCCTACCCATCAGCTTTATTGAGTGCCCCCTGATTCTAGTGTTCTGTGATAGAATTTTTTTTCTCTATCTACCTTTTATATACCAATCATGATTTTATATACTTCAGGCCCCTCTAAAATGCATCTTTCAAGGCTCAAGGGCCTAGACATTGCAGTCTGATTTCATAAGGAAGGTGTCCTGGCCTCTTTCGGGAGTTTACAGGCTCCTTCCAGACAGTGCTCTTATGCAGAGATCTTTATCTGCAAAAGGGTGAAGGCAGAAACCAGAAATTCCAACTAAGGCTGCATCTCCATGACACGTTATAGGCACCTTAATTAGGTCCTCAGGACCACTGTTCTCCATTGGAAGTAATGGAACTGACATCACTTAAGGAACTTTTGATTCACAATAGAGAGGCATATTAACAGTCCCCAGCTGGGTCCGTTGAGCCATTTTAATAGTCAGATTTGCATCCTGGTCTTCCCAGCACCCAAGTCACTACATTACACTAATTCCACTTCTTAGGTTCAGGGTTTCCAAAATTAAATTAGAACAGAAAGATGCATTACTGAAACCACAAGGAAAAGATGAGATTAGAGCTACACTCAATGGATGGGTAGCAAAGCTATAGGTAGCATTAAATCCTTTTTTTTCATAAACACTTCATAATCATTCTTCCTTAAAAAGTGATTGTGGCCAAGTCTAAACCAGTTCAAATTAAACCAAGTGGTTCAACCCTCGGTTTGATCTCATTCAAATTGGAATCTTTCAAATGAGAGGGTAGTTACGTTTGACTCAAACCTGAAGCCAGTTTGATACACCTCTATACATAGGCATTGTCTATTTGGAAAAAAAAACTTTTACCATCATTATCATCATGGTCTTTCTTGATGTATATGACGTGTTTCCAAACAAAGAATGCTTAAGGTAGTTTGCAACGATAAAACAACAAAAGCAAAAAGCATAAAATATAAATTATAAATCATATCAGCACATAATAAACCAAATAAAATACAGGAAGAAAATAAACCAGAAGGAAAGGTGGCAGACAAGTGGTAGCAGCACCAGACAGCAGACAGATAGTCTCTGACCCTGGTAGTCCCTGTCTGTCAAAGTACTGAGTAACTGGGACCACAGCCAACATCCTGTTATAGGTTCAGGGAAGGCTGATATGAGCAGCTGGTTTTCAGAAAATTCTGAGTCACCTTGGGCCCCAGGCCTGTACTCATTCCCCACCACATAGCAGCAGGCCACAGTCCCACAGGGCAAATGTAAGCAGATAAGGCAGTAGAAGCAAGCTAGCAACCATGCACTTACTTCACACTGGCAGTTACCTTCTGAGAAGAAGGCCATCTTTTTGTTAGTCATGAGATTTCCATACAGGTCCCTTCAGCAAATTCATGTTTGTAGCAGCCATGGTATATAAAAAGAAAAGTTAATGAAACAACTCTTTAAAAACCGGAATACAGTAGGCATTTTTTCATAAGGAAAAGGTATAGAAAATAAGTCCTCCACTGTGAGACCAGTGCTTACCAGCAAATTCATAAATAGACTACAGTAAAAAGTGAGTAGTAAAATGGCTAAATTTGCTGATGACATAAAATTGTTCTGAATGGTAGAAACAAAAGGGGATCTGAAGTGCTCCAAAAGAGATGTCTATATTTTGGAGACCGGACATCAAAATGGCAAATGTTGTTCAGCATACGCAAGGCAGGCAAAGCATGCTGGAGTGAAAAATATTCTACCAACACATATGTATCACTGGAATTTGAGCTGCCTGTGGCTGACTAAGGAAAAAAAATGAAAGTGTTGAGCCATGGTGCATAGCATATTAAGGATAAAAGCAAATGGTATTAAAAATAGATCTGCCAATTTTATAATATCCTTATACAAATTGATGATGTGACTACATTTGGAAGAGGGTGGACAATTTTGGCCATTACTCCTTGAAAAAGATGTACCAGAATTACAAATTATTCAGGAGAGGGCATCTAACAATCACAGAACTCGGAGGAGCTCCATTACAAAGAAAGGTTACAGCAGCTGGGAATTCTGAGATTAGGAGAGAATAAAAAATGACATGATAGACCTGCATAAAATGTTATAAAGTGTGAAAAATATGTTCAGGCCATGGTCCAGATCATGGAACAGTGTGATCTTTTAGTGCTCTACAGTATATGCCTGGGGGACACTCTGACACATGTGGGGCTGCTTCTGCATATGCTCCGTGTGGAAGCAGCCTCTATCTGTCCCACCGGACCAAGTGTGGAAAGGCCCAACATCAAGAGGAGCTGCCCTCTGATTCGTATATTATTCAACAAATGCACACCTGGTTAGTTTCCTTAAAACTGCAAATCAACCAAAATACTCCAATGTACTGCCCTTATTAGGAAATGCCTTCCATAGCTTAAAATTTATTTAGTACTACAGTAAACTTAGATCAGAATAGCAGTCAAATACATTTCCTACAGGACATGCATCATCAGGGTGGCTATGCTTTGCAGAAATAAGGAACCAAAACAGAATTTTAGTTCATGATACTTTAGTATAAAATTATAAGTTTAAATTTCTCTACAGCAAACCATCTCTACTCTCAGACAATTTGATAGAAAGCTAAAATGGCAATGACATTTAGCTTACTCAGATCACATCTATCATTTTTTCCACCTGCCACAAATGCCGAAGAGTGTTACATTTGCAATGTGTTACAAACAAACAGATATCACAGAGTTTGTATATGTTCTTTAAAACATTTTTGCTAGATGATTGCTATATTTCTAGAACATGCAACATTGTCTTGATGGATAGTTGTGTAAATGCTTCAGCAATTTTGCACATAAATGTGTCAGCTCTCTTTTACATAATGGAGAGAATCCCTTTCATGGACTGGATAAAACAGGGTTTATGAATCATGGCAGAACATGCTTCCCACAAGAAAGAAAAGAAATGTAATTTTCTTCAAAAAGTTCTCAAAAAGTAATTTGGAATGCACCTAAAATATTCTTGGGAAACTTTCCTCTCCGCACAAATACATTTTCTAATAGCTGGAAAGAACTTTGGCTGATGATTTACAAAGCTGTGGAATGAAAAAAATAACTGAGAGAATGAAAGACCCAACATGACAAGATCTTCTGAAGAATCCCTCCCCCCCCCATTTTTTTAACTACAGGAAAAATAAATGTGAGGAGAGCAAGTTTTTAAAAACTCTTTTGGTACAAAATAATTTGGTTCCATAGTTTCTATTGAATTTGGTGTCACTTGCTTTTCCAGAAAGTTCAAATCAAATAAGTAATAATAAATAATAAACAATAATCACTTTAAAATTTACACACTGCACACTCCACCATATGCTGCATAGACCTGAGGCCTATTTGCACTTAGGCCTCTGTATGCAATTAGGACATCTCTGGTGGTGTATCCTACCAGAGCTGTCCTAATTGCACTAAGGCCTAAGTATGAATAGACCTCAGCCCTGATCAATTGAGCCAGGAATGGAACTTGACTTATGGAAGTTGACTTATGGAAGTGCTCTAGACACATGTACTTAGCAGTGTTCCCACATACAGGCTGGATTTTCAAAAACTCCTTTTTTTAGTTTAATTGATAATGGACGGGATGGGTTGACACTTGCCTGATTTCAATGCAAAGTTTCTTAACTAAAGTATACAAGGCACACAGAAAATCACACAGCGATGCAAAAGTATCCAGAGTTTCAAAGTTGGGCAAATTAGTCAAACAGGAATGCAACTCAAGGAGTGAGATTCCCAAAATAACTAAGCAGTAACTTAGAACAAGCAAAGACATTTTAACTGTAGCTATGCCGTGGCAAAGAGGGACACAACAAAGACTTAGGATGAAGTCATCAGCCCTACTAGCTGGTGCAGAGCAGTGGAAACAGAGCAGAGATGCCAGCAAGGGGAAGGAAGCAGGGAGATAGTCAGAGCCAGTTTTTGGGCAAAATGAGCCATACAAAAAGTGTGATTGTGTTGCCAAAACACAAACATATTAATTGTGAAAATGAAGGTGGATGTGGGAGAAAAGAGAGAGACTGATTGGAAAAGGGTACTTGCCAAAATACCCTCCCAGCTAAGGGGGCAGTTGTTTTGGAGGAAACAGGGATAAACATATGGTTTTAAAACATCCAGGTTTTGCAGAGGCCCATTCATACTTGGCCAGCTAGAGCATGTTGGGATAGCTTCTGGGAAGCACCTGTCATGCCCTGTTCAGCCTCCTCGGAGGAGGGAAGTCTGCCTGCAATGCCACCACAGGCTGAGAAGCAACCACAGCATGGCACTGCAGGCATTGAGGGGTTAAGGCCAGTCCCAGGTTTGCAGGCAGGTAGCTCTGATGAAGAAACTGAAAGCAGTGAGCCTCATCAAAGGCCCTCTCCCCACCTACTGAGGCAACAGAAACAGCTGAAGCGTAGGTCAGAGCGATTAACTCAGCAGCACTGGAGGCGAGTCAATGACTCCTCTACTTAAGGAGCAAGTTCACCTTGCGTCAGTGTTCTATTCTTGGACTACTTGTGACTTGCTGACCCATTGGACTGACTGACCCTTGCTGACTTTCTGGATTCCTAGACCCTGGACTGGAAGTGGCCTTGAGTATGCCTGAACCCTTTGGAACTGAGCAAGCTGCACAAGTGTTTGCCTATTGCCTTGCGGGCCTGTGACGTGACAGCACCATCTGCACTTGCAGGATGTGTTTTGACATCAGAAGCATTTCCTGCTACACCAGAAGCTATACCAGTGGCTACTAGCAGTGGTGCACAAAATCTTACCTTTCCCAGCCACTGGAGACAGCATTTGCACCTCTGCAGGTATGAGGGGTCATCTTAGGTGCTGTGCAAGCATGCTGACACCTCAGATGACTGGAAATGTGATTGTACATGTGTGCGTGGTGCATCACCATTGTCATGGGGCACACACAGTTGCACCAACTTCTGTTGACAAGATGGTGGCACCCAGACACACATCAAGACCCAGGTGAGTGTCTGGTGCATGGGTGTGCACTAGTGTTCTCAAATGTGAATGCTAGTGCATGCCAGTGGGATACACTATTCCTGTCCTGCAGATGGAAAAACAGTGCAGAAAGGCCTCAGATCTGGTTCAACAAATGTGGTGTCAGATATCAGTTTCAGTACTAATATTACCATGTTATTGAAGTCAAGATCACTGTTCTATACAAGCATGGTCTTCCTATAATAGTTTATTATTAATTTATTTTGTATTATATGGTACACTGATTATTCATTTTCAATATTATTTATCTGCTTCTTCAAGGCAACCCATTTAAAGCTTTCTATTATATTCTAAATCCAATAAAAATAGTTATATGATAAGCAGCATGCTAGTCTTGTTTCACAGGTCCTGCCCAGCCCCCATGTTTCCATGGGTCAAGTTTCCCTCCTTTTTTTTTCTGGTTCTTTTACTATTAAAAATGCATGCATTTTATTTTTCTGTTCCACTTTCTTAATGTCCTGGTAGGCATCATAGCCAGTAAACATTGAAATAAATATATAATTTGGGGGAATAATAATAATTTTTATTATAATTCTAGATAATATCATCAGATTTTTTTTTTACCCCAAAATTTGATTGTTAATCTTATGCTTTTAAATAGGTATTGAAGAGCATGAAATATAAAGGCCAGCACAATGGGTTCAAACTGGCACCTAGGATGTCTTGGGTGTTAATCCTCATTCATCCATGGGCCCTTGGGCTGGTCATTGTCTGGACAGGTTTATTGTGAGAACAAAAACAGAGGAGAGGGAAAGCAACAGCCAACACACTGAACTGTTCAGAACAAAATATGGCATGCAAGTGCAATGAAGAAAAGAAAGAAAGAAAAGAAAAAGAAAAAGAAAAATCCTTGCAACTGAATGTTGAAATAGTTACTTTCAATTTCTGTATCAGTTTCAAAGGGAACCACTAATCTCATCAAGATCTTGCAGAAAGACGCAATGGACAATGGTATGAAAGTAGCCAGGAAAAAACTACATCTAGAAATGCTGAAGAATTGAGGCTTTCTGTATGCAAAGCATATGCTATTGAGCTGTGAACTTCCCCCTTCCCTTATCTTCTTTGAATCCCATAGTTTCCCCTAGGAGGTCAGAAGTGACATACCTGTGATGCCGTGTGGATGGAAATAAAATGTCTTGCCCAAGGCAACTCAGCAAGATTTATGGCTGAGTAAGGATTCGTATTTTGTCCCCAGGCCACATCAAAACCTTACAGTCTAACCATTGTGCCACATTCTCTGTTGTATCATCTTGTTCTGGATGTGATTGCTGAGTTGCATATGCCATCATAGGCAAGGAGAAGCTAGAAACAACATGCATGAAGGTTTAAACCAGAGTAAAAAGGCAAAAAATATGTAGAAATGAAAGTGTAAGATAGAGGCATTCCTGGTTAAAACACACACACACAATACATCTTTGGCTATGCCCTTAGCAAAGAAAACAGAAGGGTTACCAATCTGTATGTAAGGATGTCAAAGAAATTAGGAAATATAATTCATAGTCTAATGATTTTTTTAAAAAAAGAAAATCATCTTTCTTCTGATGGATATTTCATAGCATTAGATTGATTTATGTCATTGACTGTGTGTTCATGTCAGTGTAGGGACAACTAAGGCTCATTCCCAGTGCAATCTTTATACTATTCAACATCACAAACTGCGCTGAATCTCTTGTTAGAACATAAGATGAGCTATGCTGGATCAGGCCACAGCCCATCTAGTCCATCATCCCTTCTTCCAGTAGATCACTGGACATCTCAAGCAGAGAAGAGGACAAAGGCAAAACTGTCACTTGTTCTCAGTTCCCTGCCAATGGCCTTGAGAAGCATCTTGCCTGTTTCTCCAGTCTGGAGACAGTATATATGCATCCATTCTATTAGCCATTGATACACCTCCCCTCCATGAATAATATCTAGTCCTTTCTTAAAGTGTTTATTCTCACCCCAAGGTAGCTGAGATGTGTCCCAACACAAGTGCAGGATTTTGCCGCTCTTATTTGCTTGTTTGAGTCAACTCAACTTGAGAGTGTTATACTTATCTGGCACTACTGGTAGCAAATAGCTATAGTGGATGATGGATACCACCAGCAGACACCAACCTACTGAAGGTCTGAATGGTTCTCAGGGATGCTGAGTTGCTCTCACATCAGTTCTTCTGAGGAGTTAACTCCAAAAAGAGTAGATACAAACTTGGCCTTATTTTCTAATTCGCATACAACTGAGCAGATTTTAGGTTTTAATGCTCATTCTTCAACATGAGCATTAGCTTTCTTTGTTTCTTTTATGTTGTTGTTTTGAAATGTCTACTCCATGAGACGCAAATCAGAAGACTGGCATCTTGCTTTTTCTGACTTGTTTTTCTTTCATTCTCACCCTGTGAACAATGTTTTTGGAACAGATGAGAATAGGGAGGAAGATAATAAAAAAGCAATAAAAAACTTGCTTTTGTTCTGTATAACTTATTTGCACAGCAAGGGGATTGGATGAACAACAACAAAAAAGACAAAGATGATTTCAACATGTCTCATCCTTGTTGCCAATTATTTTCAGGCTTCCACATAAAGAGATTCATTCAGACGTCTTTCCTCTTGCTTTATAGAGTATACTATCATAGTTAGAGACAATAGGTTCTGGGTGTGGAGTGCCTTTGTAGAGTAGAGGTGTTAACAGAGACTAGTTATTTCTACATGTGACGTAACACTGGTCTGGGGGCACTCATGCTCTGTGACTTGCCACAACCATTGCATTCATGCATGCTTTCATTCTAGGGACAGAAATGGCAAACCATCACTAGATCACTTGGTGGGAGAGGTATTAAAGTGGGTCCCATGCCATGATAACCCCTTGCATTGTTCCACAACCTTTGAGAGGTGCTCTCTCTCTCCTGTCTCCCCCCCCCCCCCCGTGTGTATCCATATACAAACTTCTTGTGCTTTCAGGCTTTAGGTAGAATACCAAGATTTAGACAAACTAACTAACCAGCCACAGGACATGGGAAAATGATACCCTTGTAGGCGAAACAGAGTAAGGTTAAACAAAGAGGTAGTAGTGACTGGTCTAAGGACACCTAGAAAAATTCATAAGTGCATAATAAATGAAACCCACAATTTTGTGCATCCCTCCCCAAAACCTTATTACAGATATGCATGAACAAATAGCACATTTGTTTCTGCTCAATAGTGAACTGTTTGTTCTGCCCAATTGTAAACTGCTTAATTGAACAAATGGTTGTTGATGTTGGATTTCAGACTTGTTCAAAAACAAAACAATTTTTCCAGTGGAAAAACCCTTTTCAAGGATAAAACATAGCCATCTGATTGAATTGTTCATGTTTGCTAATTTGTGTTGATCAAACTGCATATTTGGTTTGATGTGAACAGCTTTGAACACAAACTAGTCAACTGAATTTTTGAAAATGAAGTGAATTTTGTGCAGTTCCAATCTTTATGGAAGATGTTCAAGTTTTGTCTTAAAAGTGTTATATTATGAACGAGCTAATGCAAACTGCATCTGTGTGCTTCTGACTAAAAGCATCTACTGCGAGACACAAATAAGCAACTTACTAGTGTGCAAAACTCTGGCTAAGGTTTTCACTGCATGAAGCGAAGGCAGATACTAAATTGCCAATAAAATTAAAATAGAACTTATCTTGATATATATTCTTCTTTTTTAAAAAATGTTAAAAATCAGTAGTTTGATTTTTTTTAAACATGGGATGTTTTTCCACTGGCACTAAGTACGCATTGAAGCACGCATTAAGGACCCATTTGGCTGAGAACCGGATGACCCCATGTCCACCACAGACCCCATTAGGGACACATCTGTTTCTACCACAGCTAGGGAAATCCGGATCATATGGGTCCTTCAGGACCTATAATCCAGATTTTGTATAGACCCCATTAAAGGGGTCTACAATGGGGTCTTCAGCCTTAAAATCCAAATTGTAGGAAGCCTGTTTCCACTACAATCTGGCAATGGGGTCTAGAGGAGGCTCAGGGGGAGAGGCACCCATGGGGGAGTGCCCCAAAGTCAAGACTTCAGAGTCCCTCTGAAGGCAACTTCGGAGACTAGCGCAGGATTGGAAGAAAAACCCCTTGCAAGAGCAATGCGGCTATCAAAGGCTGCAAAGACTCTGAACGGTCTTTGAAGTTAGCGGCAGATTGCAGGGAAGGCTGGGCAGCAGAGGATGTGTGGCCAGGGGTTTCTTGCAAGCGTGGCAGATCCTGCAGGGATTGTGATTTTGCTCCTTTTCCTAGGCAAGCCACTTGCTTGCCTCAAAAGCGGAGTAAACGCAAGAGAGTAAGGGAGGGTGCAGAGGCTTGAGTTTTCTCTCGTTCTCAGGGAGGTAACCTTATGCCCCCCTGGAAGAGAGAAATTTCAAGCCCCTGCAACCCCTTGGAGCTGCCTGTTAATCAGCTCCTTGCCAGGAGACAGACTAATTCAAGCGGAAAGAGGTGCATAATTAATGAGCTCCTTTCTGGCTTCTGTTTTTAAAAACCTTCCCTGCTCTTTACAGCCCCTATACTCACCTGACAGTTGCACAGCTGGGTGCCCTATACTCACCTGAGAGTCTAGCTGTCAGGTGCATATAGGGTACCCAGCTGGACAACTGTCAGGTGAGTATAGGGGCTGTAAAGAGCAGGGAAGGTTTTTTTAAATAGATGCCAGAGCCCTTTAAAATAGACAGGTTCTCCTGTCTGTTTTCAGAAATCTTCCCTTTCCTCACTTTCCCCTTTGCTGCACTGTCAGCTGCAGACTCTTCGCCCAGCTCCGTCCCGGGTGCTTTTGGTGCCACTAACTTCAAAGACCCTTAGGAGCCTTTGCAGCCTTTGACAGCTGCATGACCCAGGAGGTCCCCTCCAACTCAGATCAACTAGATCCAGATTAAGGGAAGCACCCATTCCTTAGATCCAGATCTTCTTAGATCCAGATTAGAAAATTTAGAAAATGGAGGACATGGACCATTCTTGGAGATTTCACTTTTACACCCAAGAATGTCGTACATCTTTCTTTAAGTGGCCCTTTGACTCAGAGATGCAAAGCATTTTATTGTGAAATAGAAGAATTTAAAGGCATTTGAATTTCACTCTGAAAACAAAAAAGAAATACAACGCAGTGAAACTACTGTCATGTCATTGATATAGTGAAAATATACTTACCAAAACCATATGTTGTTCCATTTCAATTAAAGATTCAATGATGAGCCCATGGAGGCTGAAAGACTCTTCTTATGTTAGTAGTTCTTACCCATCTGAGTAATGATAAAATTATTCATGATGGCAGTAGTAAAATATGTTAAAAAATGACTCATAACTATGATTTTGTATATTAACTATTAAAAAAAGACCTGCACTTCATTACTAGCCCAGTTGAGTCCATGTAGAAATGACAGAAGATTCAATGTGCTGGTGAATTCTCTCTCTGTTACAAAGTCTGTTCATAACCTAAAAGCTATCTATAAAGATTACTGCTGACATTAGTAGTTCTTTTCTTGACACATCTCTGAAAAACCAAGAACAGCTATTACTGGTGAAGCGAAGGAAGGAAGGAAGGAAAGAAAGAAAGAAAAGCTGCTGTCGAAAGAACCTTTCTGCACTTATACATGCATGTCTGCAACTGTGCGTCTGGATCAAGAAGAGGCTAGTCCTGATTCTGCATCATCCTAGCCCTAACAACCAGGAATGAAAATTCCTGGCCTCAAAGTCCCTTCAGGACCCATTTCAGCCCAACAATGTGCATCATGTAAATGGTCCCCCATGGCCCTAATTACTGTAGACAAGTAGACCTTGTTACTGTAGGCCTAAGGGGTGTGTCAACTGCATGCCAGTGGCCTCACTGGATATATAACACTCTGCCAAGGGTTCCTGAGGGCCAGCAAGTGCCTTCTGCAATGCTGCATGTGCACAGTAAGAAAAAGCACTCTCAGGACATAGTTACATGGTGCTGTGTTTCAACCAAACCAATTTTCAGCTCTGCAGAAAATGTCCAACATCTAAGGCACTTTAAAGCACAACAGAAAAGTCACCCATGATGCAAGTTTGAAAGCAGGGATTGAGGCATGTGGCATGAAGGCACTCTGCACCTTGCCCCTTCAGTGGTGCCATCTACAATGGTGTCTATTAGAATGTGTAAACTTCTTTGGACTGCAAGAAGATCAAGGTCCTTTTCTCACCATCTCTCAGCATAATAGCCAGCAAACTTGTGAGATGGACCAGGCAAATTCACTTTGAGATGTCTAATCCATCCAAAACTTACCCAGCAGGTAACAGTGTTATGGACATGCATGCCATCCATTTCCATGCTGACCAGACAACATAGCGAGCAACTGCTGCTGCACTTCACTAGCCCATGCGCCTGTACCCAGAAGAGGTGCAAAAGGGTGCATGCTGCTTGTCCTAGCCAGTGGCTAGTATCTGGCCAGGAGACAGTCCACCACACTCAGAGGTGCTTCCAGACAAGACTGCTTTCCAGTGATCTACTGGCAGAACATTCTTTACCATCTCTGTTAGGGTTCAACCTGCATCACAAACAGTTAATCCAGGAAATAATTTTGCATGGAAGGAGTCATTTCTGGTGCAGAAATGGCTCTTTCCAGTTTGGATGCTCCATCAGAGAGCATTTCCCAGATTAACTACCAGGTCAAGTGCAGATAGGACCAAAAACTTCTTCAATATCACCCTTTAAGCTTTCATGACTGACTGGGGATTTGAACCCCATTGTTTAGGCACCACACTAGTTCTCATATGGAGAATAGATATTGAATGTAGTGTTAACTGCACTGAATGGAGCCCTTGTTGAAAAGCATTTATTGTTTAATAGCAATAAAAACAAATTTAATAACCAAGGCTCTTATGTTGAAGAGTGTAGGGAATAAGAAATTCACTTTTTCAAGCAGATCAGCAATACAATTGAACTTTCCACATATTTCCATTCAGCAGCATTGGCTGCTATATAACACTAAAAAAACTGAACATAAAATACCTTTGCCAAATTATGTATTAGCTGCCATTACAGGAAATTGCCATTTGGGTAAAGATTTTGTACCCCAGGCAGAAGAAATCTGAGGAAGGTAAAAGATCTAAGGCTGCAACACTGCACATTCCAAAGATTTACTTCTGAGTAAAAAATTACTTGAATAAATATTCTTAGAATTATGTGAGTACAGGTAGCTTTGAAAGATTTTTTTTAAAATGGAAAAACAATGAGAGACGCGCAAAGCTTCAAATGGAAAAAAATGCATTCTACCAAAAAAGAAAGAAAAAAAATGGTGAATAAATAAAGCAGAAATAAAGATGAGTGTAGAGAGAAGAAAGCAGTCAATTGACAGTTCGTTGCAAGTGTAGTTGAAGCTTCCTTCTACGTATTCAAAAGGTAGAGTTCCTCAGAATGCCAAACCTGAACATTTTTATCCTAGCAGTTCTGTGCATCTGTCTATGTACAAATTCAGCACAATGCTTTCAAATGTAAGCCAAGACAAGATGTTGCCATGCATAGGTTGTTGTACATATGAGAAAGTAGATTTTAACAATATTCTAAAGTAAATCCCTAGCATTATAAGTCCACATAAACTAAAGGATCTACATACCAAAAGTTATTTCCAACTAATCCCAAATGGGTCTAGTTTAAACAAAGGGTTTTGCACTCCTCCTCCTAACAATAGATGATTCTGTACTGGCTGGCATTCAAGATCAAGTATTATATTAGGATCTCCCCTTATGTATGCTGGCGCAGTCTAATGGAATCCTTTAGTGGAATGTCCCTTAGACAACACCAGCCAAAGGGCAAATCCTAATATGCTAGTTGGCCTGCTATACCAGCCATAACAGAATTGCCCAAAATCTAGGCAAACAGTAAGGGGCATTGGTCTCAAAGTTCCTTACTACTGGAAAAGTAAAGCTATGATTATATTGCAGTCCCTTGAAACATGTGCCATGAGAGAGGTGGGAGCTCAATCCCTGGTTATTTGATATATAATTGCAACATCATCAATTTATTATAGTCACAACTCTTTAAAATAAACCCTACTAATTTGATAGTAATGGTCTTGTATCTGAATTATTTAATTTAGGACTGTGGTATTCACCCAAAGTTTAGGATGCTTGCATTAAAAGGATTAGTTTTATGTTAACTAGTCACAGAAGCCAAATTGATAATGCTGCTAATGATAAAGTTCTTATGAAGCTGTCAGATTGCAGATTAAATATTATCCCAAAAAGAATTGTTCTCTGTATGCACAAACTAGACATTTTCCTGGAAAAGTGTGTGCAAAAGGGTATATCTGCCAGTACACTGCCAAGGAAGACATGAACCAGTTGGTACTAAGGGAATTTGAAATACTGATATTTTTGCCAAAGTTAGATCAATGCTCTTAAGCCTTCAGGACTTCAACAAAATGAAATTGCTACAGTAGATAAGGAATGTTGGATTGGCTAACTCTAGGTGGAAATTTAAAAAAAATGAAGCAGAGATATGGCTTTGTAGTCCAAGATAGCTAGGGGGGAGGGAAAAAAGGTCCAAATGGCACAGTCACATTGTGTAGGGACAAGAACCAAGTAGCATCCCAGAGCAGATGGTACCAGATCGACAGGCTACTCTTCAGAAAGTGAAAAAAAAAGTGCATAACTAGACCACAACCATGTACAAAGGACTGAGAAACTGGCACTTAATACTTAAGCATGCCAGGGAGGTAAAGAAAAAAAAAGAGGAAAAAAAGGCAGTCTTGCTTCTGAATTCCAATTGTATGTGAAGAATGTTGAAGTCAATGTGCAACCCTCCAAAAAAGCAGAACAAAATAGAAGGGCCATAACTAGGTGTTATTAGGCCAATAAGCTTTAATTTCAGCTTGATCTATTTTCTAAAAAAGGGAGGGCTTTAATAAAAGCTAAGGAAAAGAAGTGGGTGGAGAAATGTGTGTGTTTTACAGCTCTTCCATTAATGTGACTTGATGGGAGCAAATAAAAAACTCTTAATTGAAAACTACTACTTTAATGATCCTATCATATTCCAGATTTATATTATATATTTACAAATGAGTGAAGTATGGATAAAACATGTCAGTGGTGTACCATGTTATAGGAAACTATTTTCAGTGTATAAAATGTGCATTTTTTAATGGGTGCACTATGTAAATTTTTGCATTTGGGTAGGATACAAGAAGTAGTAAATTGCAGTTTCTCTGAGTTTCTAATCATGGTGAGATAGTTTCTCAAGTGTTACTGAAACATCTGTGATCATTTTCCTATTTTTGTTCTTGGTTTTTCATCTGTAGAGTCTGCATTTGAGTCAAATATTTGTGACATGATTAAAACCCACAATCTTTGTTGTTGTTAGATTCTCACTATAGTGGCTGCCGAATATTTTTCCAGCACCCACTCTGCTGTCTTTATAGTCTGAATATGCCATTATACCTAGACAGTAAATTGTTGTAATTGTTCTTATATGTAAAAGCTGCTGTAATCCTTAACTCTTTCAGGGCTCTTGAAACTTTTCATTGTAGAGCTTCGATTAGCATTATTCAGAATATCAGTGGAAGGAACAAAAGAGTAAGCAAAATATACCACAGAACTGGCCCAACTCTACATTTGAGCAGCGTCAGAGGAAGATAATGGGAATTTTGCCTACTCAGTGGCTCTTATACTGTGGTCCTCCAAATGTTCCTGAACAAATTCCAGTTCTCCTTTTCCAGAATTCAGAGAGCCAGCCCATAGAATGAATATCTGGAGAATTAGCATTTGAGAACCAACAGACTAGCCCATTGTTATACCAAAATAGCTGCAGTATTTTCAGTCCTAAGGCCTTTTCGCGCTTCAGCCTGAAGTGCACCAAGACTGGTACAGATAGGGGACAGCATGACCATTTGTGTTCCCAATGCGTCCTTTACCAGCCAGGGTGCAAATGGTCAGTCCATCCTCTACAATCCAGCCCAAAAAGGGTGCTGCAGGGGCCAGACGCCCCGCCCCGGGCTACCACCATTGGGCCGTATTGACCCACAGGCTGGCAGCCCCTTTTGGTAGTGGCCTGAAACTGGGCTGGGGTTGCCCCAGGGTTCCACTGGCAGCCAGTGAGGGGCTCCTTGGTGCCCACCACCATCCAGGGTGTGGGCCATCTGACAGTTCCCACGACCCACTTACCTCATTGGACCCATGGTTTGATGTGATGGGTCTGGGGAATGCTGGCATGGTCTACTGCTCTCTGATGTCTATTGACACAACTACAGTAAAGTACAGAATGACTCCCAAGTTTTCTTTTTTAAAAAAGGGGGTAATTCAGCAAATTAGACAACTATGGTACAAGTTGTATGAATCCCAGGGTGTTTTCCCACAGTGCTCCTTTAATCCGGATCTAAGAAGATCTGGATCTAGGGAATGGGTACTTCCCTTAATCTGGATCTAGTAGATTCGGATTAAGGGAAGTACCCAATGTGTTTCCATGGGTGGTCTAGCCGTGGAAACACCGGAGCACCCATTTGGAAATCCGGATCTACCCACGAGGGGTCTGCATATCACCTCAGGTGTTTGGGGGGACAGGGGGTGCAATCTCTGAAGCGGATCCAAAGTCACTTCGAAGTCATTTCGAAGTCACTTCGAAGTCTGTGCAAAATAGCTCTGGAGCATCTTTGAAGTCTGTGCTGATCTTTGGAGTAAACTTCAAAGTGACTTTGGAGTGACTTTGGAGTCACTTCAGAGCAACTTCGGAGTCACTTTGAAGTTCACTCAGAAGATCAGCACAGACTTCAAAGACGCTTGGGAGCTATTTTGCACAGTCTTCAAAGTGACTTCGAAATGACTTTGAAGCTTAGGTTTTGGGGCTCCCCCCCAAGGGTGCTCCCTCCCCCTAGCCTCCTCTAGATCCCATTGACAAACTAACATGGAAACAGGCTCCCTTTAATCTGGATTTTCTGGCTGAAGACCCCGTTGTAGACCCCATTAATGGAGTCTACAGAAAATCTGGATTAAAGGCTGAGATGTACCTGTATGATCCAGATTTCCCCAGCGGCGGTGGAAACGAATGTGTCCCAAATGCGTGGAAATGGGGTTATCTGGCTCACACCCAAATGGATTCCTAATGGCTGCAAAAATGAGTACTTTCTGACAATGGAAAAACACCTCCATATAGATTTCTAATAATGGAGCCTACTGTGTGAAAGCAATATGGTAGAGGAAATAAAGTTTATTCTGTGCAATCATTTTACTCTCAGATACTGTTTGGAAGATATGTTTTTGAATTGTAAAAGGCTTGGGAGTTTTTAGTCATAAAAGCAGTAGCTTTTGGACATTCCAGAAGAAAGCAGGGAGAAAGTCACTCACATTCAGGATGAACTTAATATTGCCTTCAACTGAATCCAGGCTGATTGTATCCAGGTTGTTTGATGAAGGTATGGAAGCTTGTTTCAGTAGCATGAAATAAACACGTTTGGAAGGGGAAACCTTGAAAAGTTGTTGTTTTGAAACTTTTAAAAATAAAAACCTAATTCATTTCTTAATTTCCTAATTCATTCTTAACTATAATTTTCTGTTTTATGTGCTGGGCTATAAGCTGTTCAGAAAACATTGTTATTGGGTGGCTATGCCAATTCAATGAATGAATAAGTAAATACATTTTATTTGAGACGGCAAAGCCCCATTTGCTTTTGTAGACCCTGATTCCGTCACATTTTCTGTTCCTTATGCATCTCCTGAGGCAAAGTGTTTCATATGGCAGGTGCCACAGTACAGAAACGTTTTGCTTGGCAATTCTTAAGGCCATGGCACTATTAGAGTCCTGAGAAAAGGTATGTTACATTAAATCAGGAAGGATATTCCATTGGGTAAGCGACCTTCAAAGCATTTAGGGATTTGCAGATCAACATTAAGGCTGCATCTCCATTACACAGCAAAGAAACTTTAACCAGGGCCTCAGGGTAGCCATTCTCCACTGCTTGGCTGCCCTGAGGGCCTGGTTAAGGCACCTTTGCTGCATAATGGAGACACCACCTTACCGTCAATATTCAGCCAAGGCTGCACAAAGAGAACAGGATAATGAACACAACCAAGTTCTAATGTTTTGTTGCATGTTTTGTGAAATCATTCCATTCTATATTGATTTTTTAAAACTTTGTTATGTCTTTGTAAGAAAAAGGAAAAAAAGGAAAGCACCTCTGAGGCAGTTTTCAAGTGGGATTTTTCACATGTCAGTCTGCCCTTTCTCCCTCTTATGAATATTCTAGGATAGAAAAGGAGGATTTGAGGTGGAATGTGAAGGTGAACTCCGCCTACTGTCATCTCCATGTGAAATCATGTAAAGCTGTATAAAGAGGCACAGGACTAGGGATGTGCAAGAATTTGTTTGAATTCGGAAATTCACATTTGAATCAAGTGTCTATACATTCTTATTTTGAATTTTTTTGAATCATTTATACAAATTATTCGGACATTCATATTTGTATGGATATGTATGCATTGCATACGTATCTGTATGCATTTGTACAGATATGTTTAGGACAAAAACAGGATGCATACAGGATAAAAACAGAATGCATACAGATGTGTATGGATGCACATGAACACATACGAATGTTGTCGGCATTTGTATCTTCAAATACAAATTGAACATTCATATGAATAGATACGAAGGTATTTGAATCAGATTGAATGTGAATACATTCGTATTTTAAACATTCAGATTGATTTGAGCTTTCAGATATTCAATTCAAATCAAATCAAATGCTGAAAATTGCATTCGTGCACATCCCTACTCAGCACTGCTAGGAAAAGCACCTAGCGATCCCGGGCTTTCCTTAGCATGGAAGGCTTATTAATAAACAAGTAAATGCTGTAAAAGCCTCAGGGAACACACCTGGTCCTTACCAGGTTTGATGCCACCATTCCTTCTGTCTTTGAACATGAGTGATATTACCCCATCCATGCAGGTGAAACAAGTAGTGACATCCATAGTGGTAACTGGCCATTTTAGCGACTGAGGAAGAAGTCAAGCTGGGCATGCAGCTGGTGGAATTATTTATACTTTATGGGCTGCGCCCCCTAGCAGTCGGTCTTGGTATAGCGAGAGGATAACCCATGGGTATTCTGCTTGAGCCATCTGAGAACAGGTGGGTTCCCACTGAGTTTTCTCAGCACTTGCCTAGCAGTCCTGGGCCTCTTTGCAGTCCTCTGAACAGAATCAAACACTTACTTTCACAGTGTTTAGGTACATTTTATAGAGAGTATAATCCCATGATCTTATATGCTGTAGTTCTTTTCAGAGTCTCTTTTTCCCACCCACTAGTGCAGAGAGATTCCATCTGTGGCTGGAACTCTCTGTGGGCATTCCTGAGCAATTGAATAATTTTTATAGATATTAGCATCATTTTATTTTGACCTGTTCTATTTTTATTCGTGTTCTGTTTGAAAGTGTGGACTGTATGTGGATCATTTTTTAAAAAAATCAGTTTTTGCCACTAAAACCTTTGCCGCTGTGGAAAAAAATGAATGAAGAGAGAAAAAATTAATAACTACACAGATAGAGGAAAAATACATTCAAAGTAGGGAGGAAAATAATTGGGAAAGTCAAAAAGAACAAATGCAAGAACAAGTAAACATGAAAATCCAGTGTCCCCTAAGGATAAACTATATATGTATATAATTATGGGAGGTACTCATGTGGAAAACTGAACATTTTTAAAAGCCAGGAAACCTCTGAAAAAAAAAGTGATGTGTGCTAGGGTGAGATTTAAAAATTGATGTCAGAGGGAAAAAAGTCTGCAAAGAAATGAAATAAGATATATTAATCTAAAAATTAACAGAAAGCAAATGCAATTAACATGAGGAATAAAGGCACCAAAGGAATCAAAAGGGCATTTTTAAGACACAAGTGTTAAAGGATACTTCTGTGCATAATCAAGAGTACAATACAAATGAGAGATGCTTTGAATCCTCTACTTATAATCTATGTGCTAATTCAATTTCCTGGAGACAGTACAGTTACATGTACTGCCGAACAATTATGCTTCTCTTCCCAGACCAGTTTTGAAGGCAACAGTCATTAAGTCACTGAGTCTGTAATGGTCCCATTGAAGGGATTTGGTCTTCTCTAGAGTAAGGGCTTTAAGGGATTTTATTCTCAGATATGGACAAAGTGATCCTTCTACCATAGCTAATCTTCTGATTATACATTCCAGCTGCTGCACAGGTCAAATAGAAAGCAAATGTAATAGCTCCTAATAACTGCAAGACAAATCAAATTGGTGAAGGGTGGATTCATCCTCCTAACCAGTACTAAGCAAATGTAGTCATAGGTATCTGCAGGAATATTTTTCCAGGGAAAAACTTGAAGTCATTACAAAAGCAAACAAACATAGTATCATAGAGTGGGAATGCTATTTCTGGAACACTGGATAAGAACATAAGAAGAGCCCTGCTGAATGAGGGCACAGCTGATATAGCCCAGCATCCTGTCCCACCAATTGCTTATGGGCATCTCAAGCAGAAGATGAGGGAATACCACCTGCTGTCAAATCCCAGCAAATGACTTTAAAGGCATCCTGCCTTTCTCGCAGCCTGGAGGATGTACCTAGGCATCCATTCTCATAGCCATTGATACACCTGCAATCCACAAATTTGTCGAACCTTTTCTTAGAGCCATCTAGGCTGGTTGCTGTTGCCACCTCCTCTGGCAGCAAATTCCATAGACCAATGACCCTCTGGGTGAAGAAATACTTCCCCTTATCTGATCTGACTCTCCTAACCATCAGCTTCATCCAGTTTCCATCTCTTCCATTCTGCTCTTTCTCAAGCCTTAAGCTCATGAAGTGTGTGTGGGGAACAGGTGCCCACTGGTAGGAGAAGCAGACTCAGGCACAGCACACCGTTCTGGGTGGCATTTATATGGCTGCTGCTAAGTGGGCTAACCATCATGCTTGAGGAGAATGAAAAAAGAGACTACATGCTAGTAAGCTCCACCATGGTATTCTCACCTGGATGGGACTAGGAAATAATTCTTATTCCTTCTTTCCTCTTCAATCATGTTTATTAGATTGCAAACCTCAAGGCAGGAGGGACATGTCTTATTTATTTAACATTTTGTATGCTACTCTGACGGAGCTTAAGTGGACAACAAACCACAATAAAAATCAGAAAACAAAAACAAATAAAAGCATAGTCAGTCCTTGTCCTACACTCATATTTCCTGGTGGAGTAGTTCTTTGTCTCTTGTAAATATTGCTTGGCAGTGGTGTGAGAGTAAAAATACAGCCTTGACTATCTCCTGTTTGAAAGATGAGACTAAAATAAGGAGTTGGAGTAGAGGACCATGAACAGGAGAGAGAGCTTGCCCAGTTAGGATCTAATAGTGGATCCCAAAATGCCAAATCAATCTCTCTTATTCGTGGAAAGCAGTTATTTGAATGTACCCCACAGGTGAAAACAAGAATTCAACAAATATTCATGAAATTACAAAGTGTCAGAACATGATGTGAATGATCAGTTCAAATAACTACTTTTCCAGCTTTCCCAGATATGAATCTGCCCAAAGCTTTATTTTGTCAGCCACAAATCACTTCCATATTGTAATCCAAGTATTTGCCTGTAATGTTCCCAATGAAAAAAAAATTGACTCCGTGACTGAAATTGTTTTCTTTTAACTCAAGCTACAGAAAATTCTGTCAGCGTGTTTCCAATGCCCCTTTGCACACTTCCCTTGCCAGACTTCTAATGAAGCTACATCAACTACTACAAAGCTGGCTGCAAGCCACCATGTGAGTTGTTGGAAGTGTTCTTCATCCAGGGTCAAGAATCTGGGCCAGCTTGAAAGTCAACAGCAGACTGAGAAGGATTGAGGGACTCCATGAAAGAGATTCCAGTGAAAACAAAGAGTGCCTCCTACCTACTCTTTGGAATGCTTGTGCCTCTTAATGGAGTTGGGGTAGGAGGGTGAAAACATATGGCTCAGATATGATGAACAGCTGAGATGAAGAAAGGCAGGGCATCCAGCCAGGAAAGGACAAATGGTACACAATCCATCTATACTTAGAAGTGATTACTCCCTACTGCTGGTAGCTCTTCTTTACAGGGCTGCCCATACCTGATAGCGTAACAAACACAAAGCGTAGCCAGTGCTGGCAGTTTAATAGGCCTGTTGTTTCATAGCAAACAGAGCAAGAAAAAAAAAGGGTTTGTAGGCATTAAGAAAATGTTTGTGCTTTATGAGAAGGAGGTTTGTGGCACCAGGAAGGGGGGGGGGAGACGAAAGGTGCATTTCTTGAGCCCAGGGAAAATTGACTAAGGCTACAAATTAAAAGCAACATAAGAAGCATAATATATAAAAATGTAGATGATTCACAATGGGTATATCCATATAAAAATGACTTAGTCATATACATGCTGTCGTCTTTAGTATTATAGCAGCCTTCTGTGTGAAAAGGATCTAGGAAAAAGTTGAAGTATCCTCAGAAAAAAGAAACGTGATCCTTTGCTTATACAGTACGTACTAATTCTGGATTTCAAAATATCATACATTTCCCACAGAGATTTTGCCAATTTAGTTATATGAAAGATAGTTTCTTTCTATACCACATTTTTGTTGAAAAATCAGACTTGTGTGATTTCCCAGAGTTTGTGGAGTAAGACTCTGCAGTGATTCCAAAAATGCACCACTCAAAAGACCAGTGAAAGTAAAAGTTTACTTAAAATGCAGCAGGAATAACACAGTATAGACTGATCTGTTCTCAGCTATGTCAATAATAAACCACGTGACTAAACAAACCTGACAGAAGGCTAAGCTCCACCCCTTTTGTCAGGTTAGGCTGACTTGTCTATCTCTCTCATACACACTTGAAATGCTGTATTTCCAACAATTTTCCACAGATATATTGTAGCTAAGACAACAGCAACATGTATCACAAACAATAGTCATATGATGATTACTATTTACATGATAACCTTTTCATGATCTCTTAAAATATGAAGTGAATATATAATAGAAAATTGTCAGCAGCAGTTATGAAGATGTATTACTGCTGCTTTGAACATTAGAACTGCAGAACCACGTGCTTTGGTATATCATCTACAGCTTAATTTAAATAGTGCTTGGAAGCTCTTTATCAACAAAAAAAAGTTGTATTATTTAGTCATAATTTTCTCTCTTTGGTTTGTTTACTAACTCTTGCTCATGTCCACCAAGAATGTGAAAATGAGCAAAATGGATCATTTACAGAAACATATTTCTATTTTTCTCTCACTAAACAGACCCCCTTGCATGTCTGTTGAATGGGAGAACACATCAGCCTTTTCTGCAACTACCTGCTGTAAAATTGGGATCAGTGGGTCCTGAATAGACAGGTCTATTGATTCTGACCATGAGAAGGCTTGGGAGAGATCAGCGCTGTCTGTATTGATGGCGCTGATCCAGATCAGCCTATGCTGTGGCCTCAAAGCATGTCCCATGTCTAAGAATAAAAGTTCCTAGCCTTAGCGTCTTTGAAGAGTGCTTGAACAAACATCCACAGACTAGAGGAATGCATGAACTTTGGTTCTAAGAGTTAGTTTGGTTCAGTTCAAATCAAACTAAACCAAACCTCCCTGAGTTTGGTTCAGTCTAGAAGAGGGGTCAAATATGGTAGGTTGTGAACAGTTCATGAATAGTTTTTATTTCGAATTCAATTTTAGGAGGAAGATAAACAATATAAACAAAATAAACATTAAAAATGTACGAAGATTAGCAAAAAGAAAAAGAAAAAAAGAAGGCCTTTTCTGCACCTACCTTAGTTAATCTGTATTAGCTAGAGGTGAATTTACACTTGTCCTCTTAGTATGCAGTTAGTTAACATCTGGGTACGTGCATCTGGACTTGTACTTTACAGCCTACAAATGCCACCTGCCTGCCCAGAGACTGACTAATAACATACTAGCTCTGGTGCACAAAAATGTGCACCATAAACATACTAACCCTTACCTAATATGGCAAATTCTTTACCTGTTTCGTCCACACGGAGATCATCTGCACTATTTCCAGCCGAGAAGGCCATCTGAGGTGCTGTGCAAGCATGCTGGCACCTCAAGTGACCCCTGATGCAACTGTGCATGCGCAGAGCATTGTCATTGCCATGACCACAATACTGTGCACAGGCAATTGCACAGGGCACTGCAACCAAAATGGCCCCACCCTGTGGAGGATCGGACATACAACTGGACATAGGTATGTCTCTGTTCATGTTAGGGCTAAACTATTGTGTACTAGTGTTCCTAAGTGCAAACACTAGTACACATTAGTCTCTAATGTGCCTTTCCCATCCAAAAGCAAAAAACCAAACCATCCAATGCATGGGAAAGCAAGTGCAGAAATGCCCTAGATCTGGATTAGCAAGATCTGGATCAACCACAGGCAGAGGCATCCTTATTGAGTGGCTTCAGAAAACAAATATATGCTAAAGAGTGTTAGCACAGCTGTATACCACATTACTGATCCAGATCTACCCTACTCCCATGCAGTCAATGTGTTCTTAACAGCTCCTTGTTCTAGATGAACAAGTAAATGCAGAAAGGGCCTAGGGCTCTACTTACTGGACAAGTGTCTATTCTCTACTTGTAAGTACAAAGGCATCATCGTTTCCAGTGACAAAATCCAGTTGGCAATCATGCACAGAAATCAGAAGGGGGCATGGGCACTATGTGACTCTTTCTCTACCATGAGTGGACGTGTGCCAGCCGATATCAGTTGTCCAGGCACCACTTCAAAAAGTGGAGATGTGGTCTAAGTCTTCTGCAAGTTTGGTCTAGTGGTTAAGTAGCTGGACTCCTGTCTAGGAATACCTGGTTTGATTTCGCACTCCTCCACAAAGCCAGCTGAGTGACTTGAGCTCTCTTCTGAGCTCTCACAGCCCCCATTACCTCACAAGGTGTCTTTTGTGGGAAGACGAACAGAAAGCATTGTCAGCCACTTTGAGTCCCTTTAAATGGGTTAGTAAACAAGCCAATTCTTCTTCTACCACTACTTCATAGGTGTGATACCCATTTCTAGAACACCATTTATTTTATACCTTTTGTATACTGTACCTCCTAAAAAATTCTACAGCTTCTATAAAGCTTTCAGCAAATGTCCACAAATCTAAGGCCACATCTATACTGTTTCTTGAAGATGTCCTAATTTTCCTTATTTATTTTCTCTTTTAGCAGCACATTTATGTAGAAAGTGCATAACCATACCCTTTGCTATGAGCAAACAATACATTTACGCATCAACAGTGTTGACAATGGGCAGTTGAAATGGTGAAATGAGACCTTGGTATGTGTAGCTGAAATACGTGTATATTACTTTCCTTTTAATCCCATGACCCCTTTTTCTCTCCTTCACCCATTCAGACACAGTAGTTCCACAGTTAGCAAACTGGACAGTCCAATATAACAAAAAAGATATCTTATTCTGCAGTACTCTAAATATATCCTGAAATTACCCATGCTGCCTTATGAATGTGATTATCTATATACAAAGATACCCTGTCCAAATGCTCTGCAGACATCTATATGTAAAACTGTAAGTTAGCACTAGTAAAACACAATATTGTGGGGCAGATCCAGTATTGTTTTTCAAGAAATGGAGTAAAGGGCAAAGAAGAAGAAAAAAATCAGGAAAAGATCAATGCAGGACCGAGTATTTTATTAAATTCCCCAATGGTATGGTCTTACACTGAAGGCATGGTATGATCAGAGCAGATTGCCTTGGGTTATTTGACTCTGAAGTTGTCCAAATATCTGACATTGGTCATGACATATTTAATCTGAAGTGGAAGTTCACATTTAGTGGTGGAACTGAAGTGGAACGAGAAAGCACACAACCTTATTTTTCCCACACTTGTGGCAGCAAAAAAATGTACAGATCTACATTTACAGAACATCAAGAGGATCTTCCTATGTAAAATATACATTTATAAGTGTTCACAAAGTAGATAATGACAGGATTCTGGGTGGAGTCCTCTTAGGAAGTACAGCATTACAGCTCTTCTCATGTGTGCTTCAGTGAACCCTGTCAGCTTTGAATGGTCAAACAACTTAACATGCTTAATCCTATAAGTATAATGAGAACTCAGGAGAACCTAATCAAAATGTAGCATTTATGGGATACAGATGATTGCTAGTTGTGTGATTTACACTTACTCCATACTGGACAAAGCCAGCAATGGTCTTTAATAGTTGCCTTTATAACTTATAATGGTCTTTATAATTGCCCACACTATTTAATTTGGATGCAGTCATTTTTTATTCCACAAATGGATATTGTAATCTTAGCTTTATTCATATACAATGTAATACATAAATGAATTAAAAGGACCAGTGGGATGAAATTAGAACTTAAGACCATAAAACTAGACATTAGGAAGGTTTTCCAAACTGTAACAGCAATTAAAGGCACTGGGAAGACTTTCCCCATTATTAACAGCTGAAAAGTCAGCCTCATACAGGATTCTTCCTCTCTAGGGGTTTTCAAAGCCACTGAGTAGCTATCAGTTGGAGATAGCTTAGCAAATTCCTCTAGTGAACAGATGGTTGGACTAGACAACCTCTGAAGCACTTGTAATGCAATACACTCCATGATTCTTTGGCAACTTTGATAAGTACGATACAATATATGCAGAGGAGATTACTTCTGGGCTACAGCACTTTCTCCATGCCAGGAGAGGGGTGAAGGGCTGTGCCAACTTTGACATCTTCTGGGAACAAGGATAATATTTGGCTGTTTCTGGAGTATAGTCTAGGTCAGGGAAAGCCAATCTTGATGCCATCATTCATGGAGCATCATGAGTAAACCTGTCCCACACCATATTTACAGAATGGGTTTTCCCATCCTGCAAACAGAGAGCTCCCAGGAGCAGATTATAACCCCAGGAGCACACTAGCTGGCAGTGAGATGCAAAGTCCATCATGCCAGCACACTCTCAGGTCTCAATGATAAGCAGGTACTGCATGCTGAGCAACCTTCTGGCATAGTCCAAGGGGGTCATGCAGATCCTACCTAATCATCTGACCTCAATAATTTAAGTGGCAGAGATTTAAGCATATCTCAGATTGGCCAATAATACCTCAGCTGAAGGATGGCATATGTTCCATAAACGGTGCAGTAGTTATAGAGAAGCACACTATTCAATGTCTGGCAGTGTTACTAATAGTGCTCTATGTTGGACTTATTTTTTTAAAATGGCATTTTATAAACTTTTGATATCGAGAAGGTTAGTATACAGAACCAGTGTATCAGTACAGTATATAGACAGATAGATATATTCACATATAGTATGTGATTATCTAGACCCATTTCAATCTGGCTTCAGACCCGGTCATGGCACAGAAACCATCTTGGTCACCCTGGTTGATGACCTCCTCCTGGAGAGAGACAAAGGGAATGCCACCCTGTTGGTTCTCCTGGACCTTTCAGCGGCTTTTGATACCATTGACCACAGTATCCTTCTGGAAAGGCTGAGGAGCTTACAAGTTGGTTCTGCTCTTATGTCCAAAGCCGATCCCAGATAGTGGCTGTGGGAGATACGGTTTTGACACCTTGGGAACTCACTTGCGGGGTTCCTCAGGGATCAATCCTATCCCCCATGCTCTTTAACATCAATATGAAGTTGCTGGGAGAGGTCATCAGGAGTTTTGGAGTGAGGTGTCATCAATATGCAGATGATACCCAACTCTATCTCTCTGTTCCATCTGAATCAGGAGAGACAGTGGAAGTGCTTGACAGGTGTCTGGAGGCAACAATGGGCTGGATGAGGGCCAATACATTGAAGCTGAATCCAGACAAGACAGAGGTGCTGTGTATCACAGGGTCTCAGATCCGCATAGTTGGGAGATACCCTGTCCTCGATGGGGTGGCTATGTCCTGGAAGGGACAGGTGTGTAATTTGGGGCTACTCTTGGACTCTGCGCTAACACTTGAAGCTCAGGTGGAGGCCATGGCCAGGAGCGCCTACTCCCATCTACGACTGGTATGTCATCTTAAGCCTTTCCTGGATAGAGATGACCTGGCCACAGTGATCCATGCTCTGGTAACCTCTAGATTGGACTATTGCAACATGCTCTACTTGGGGCTGCCCTTGAAGACGGTTCGGAAGTTGCAGCTGGTGCAAAATGCAGTGGCCAGAGTGCTGACCGGAACATCTAGCCGGATGCACATCACACCGGTTTTAAAAGAATTGCACTGGCTGCCAATTCACTACCAAGCCCAATTCAAGGTTTTGACTGAGACTTATAAGGCCCTAAATGACTTGTGCCCCAAATATCTAAAGGAACGCCTTCTCCCATATTGACCTGCCCGTGCCTTAAGATCAAGTGGTGAGGCCCTCCTGGTTGTCCCACCAGCTTCAGTAGTAAAAGTGGTGGGCACCCAGGAGAGAGCCTTTTCTGTCATGGCCATAGACTATGGAATAGCCTCCCCAAAAAGTCATTAGAGGTTTTAGAATTTAAAAAATTCAATGAAATACTAAGGAAGTATTTCCAGAAGACATTAATGGCCATGGATAGGCCTGGAGTTGAAAGGGAAAGCAAGATGAAGTGGCCAGTTCCTGTGCTTTCTGATGTTGGCTGATGACACTCTTATCCAGTCTTTATTCAATGGTACCCAAGGTGGCAGATACCCTGTTCTTCCTGTCACTGGACCATGGGTAGCCCACTGGCAGCCAGTGTCCTGTTGAAGATTTTTGTCAAAGTGCTCATTCATGAAATACTGAGTTTTGCAACACAGGACTTTTTTTCAGACATTTGTGTAAGCCATGGTGAGGTGTATGCAAACTGCATAAGAAACAATAAGGTTATCACTTGAGCTTTGTGTAGATTTGTGTAGATCTGAGAAAAATATGAGAAGGCAGAAGAACGTGAGAAGACAGTTGTATGAAGGTTGTACAAAAGGCATTTATGTGAAGGTTGTACAGTCTCAGGCTCTAATGGTTAAATTAATCACTACACTAGCAATGGACCTGAAAATAGAGGTCAAGACCTGAAGAATCTGAAGATGTTCTTGCACTTACCTTCTCAGCTTGGTCCAGTATCCAGCCTCGAGGCATTCTGGAAACAGAAATGGCTACATTCTCTGTTAGAGGACATTCTCCTAACTTGTATTTCCAACACCACTAGTAACCAGTGAAGCTTTGAAACCAAAAAATGCCATTCTCCTTCCTCATCCCCAATGCCCTTTCTATAAGGTGACCTTTGCAGATCATGAGAAAGCTACATGGCTTGGAACTTGAATGGCTTTTTTTCCTCAAGAATATTTCCTGAGAATATTGTGTATGGGAAAGCTGGTTCTAGGTCAGTCTGGTATAAACCTCAGCCCACGATGTTGGTTTTCCCACAAGACATAGAATTGCATTATGTGACCAGCCTTGGGGCTTCTTGCCAAGCATTGTTTACTAAGCATTCATTCTGATAAAGGACCAGACTGTGCTTTAAATAAAAGGGTTGAAATGAGAAGAAAGCTTCAAAAGTCTGATTTTAAATGTTCATGAGATCATTCTGGAGGAACAGAATGGGGCTCTTGAAATGGCATAGAGAGAGAGGCAGGGCCAGAGGTCAAAAATACGGCTAGCTTGCAGCCAGTGGTAGCCAAAACATATCATCTGATGACCACATGTCCAAGCTCCATTTGGATGCTCAGCAGACCTGACGGTGGGTACATCAGTTTAAAATACCTTGTCTATCACATCAAAGGGTGACTCTGCAGCTCCATTTTAGAGCATGGAAGCTATCAATTACATTGTGATTGGGGTGCTTTTAGCAGAGGTGTAAAACTGAATCCTTCCTGCACAGTTGTCTCTGACAGCCATCTCACCCTCTGTTGAGGTGGCACACTTGTCAAGGGACACTTGACACACTGTTGCTGCTGCAAATGTAAGTACAGTAGCTGTGGGCACCTTATTCAGTAAACAGAACACAACGTCACCCTGTCTTTTTTAAATCCCATGAGTGGCACTCAGTTTTGAGGAAATATTTTTAGTTACTTTTTAATATTTTACATGTTTTATTTTTATTGTAACCCATCCTGGGACAATGCGGTGTAGGGTGAGATAATTTTTAAATAATAAATAAATAAATGGAAGAATGGGCAGGGCAGTTGGGTGGATTTGCACCACTTTAGAAAGTGAAGGAAGGCTTATTTAACACTGTGTACTGCCCAGGACTAAAGGCTTTACTTTAGCTGTGATCCACACTGCCGGTCTTGTTCTCCTTACTAACCTAGCCCTAGTGAGGGAAAGGCTACTCTTTGACACTACTCTTTTCTTTTAGCCAGACCACTATTTAAAGACTGGAACAACTCTTCCATGCTAGGCCCCTAGATTCAAATTTTCTCTAGAATTTGGATCTTTCTCCAGCCCTGCAGAGGATCCATTCACTGTGTCACCTGGTTGGCACAGCAATGGAACCACAGCTGCTGCTCCATGATCACCTTCTTAATGGAGGTGATTCACTTTTAGCCAGTGCATAGGTAAGTGCTAAGTCTTGAATGGTTTGGGCATCCCAAAATGCATACACCCAAACCATTCCACGACTTTGCTCCCCTGGGACATTTTCCCAGGGAAGTCCAAGTGTGAAAAGGCCCTTTGGCATTTCTGGCTAGGGCCATTTTAGTAACACAGCAATATCTGGTGCTGCTTCTATTGTTATTTCCTCGTGCAGCATTGGCACTTCCTGGTGCAGTGCTGAAACATACATCCTGCACGGCATTCTAGCGTATGTATTCTGCACACCCTTCATGGTCTGGAATATAAATGCTGGTAGACTATAAAGTGTCCCAAGGATGGGCAGGACGTCTGCTGGAAGATAAAAACATTTCACAAAACAAAGTTAAATGCAGAAAGGGTCAGAGTCTACTGCCATTTTATTTCAACCACTTAAGCCTCCTCCAATATGTGATGATATTGAGAAGACTAGCAGAAACCTCCAATAAACTGAGATAAATCAACACCATTGAATTCAGTGTATTTAACAATAACAATAACAATAAATAATCTGACATGTTTAGTGTCATGTTATCATTGAAACAATGTTGTCATTGTGTTTCTGTAAATTATTATAATAATAATGATAATTTAAAACCGAGTCATCCAGGTGGATAATCATCAATGATCAAAACTTTACATCAAAAAAACTACATCATTATCTAACACATCATTGTTTCAGAAATTTAGCTGTGGACTTCAACAGAGTTGAATATGAGTCCTATGTTACAAAAGGTTGCCTGTATCCACAGTAGTTTGGCATTTAGGAAAGTGACAGAAATCAAATGTTACAGAGTTATTTCACATTGTGAAATTACAACATTTTTTCAGTCTAATGCGTTAGATTAATAGCTTATTCAACACACATATACAATTCTCTCTGGAATCTTGAAGGCTTCTCTTCTTCCTAGGTGATCTCTTTTCTATTTCCTAACATGAGGAGGCATATGAAAAAAAATGTTGGCACGATGGGGAAATATTCCAAGGAGGCAATAGTACCTATGAACAACCAAAGAATCTTGAACAAGTAAGGGTACTGAAAAAATACTTCTTAAATACTCTGATCCCATAATAAGTAGTTAGAGCATATAAAAGTGCAGGTTAATATTTTTTGACCCAAAAAGCCATAGTCCTTATGGTTGTCATCATCTTCATCATCTTCATCATCTCTTTATTTGTATACTGATGGTCCTTTTCCATGATATGTCCAAGTGAGTTTACACACACACATACAAAATACAAGTGATTCAGTGGAATGAAAGCTATGTTCTTCAACCTCACCTTTCTGATGGAAGCATTCCATGAGCCATCCTTGTATGGTATCCTAGATCAGCAGTTGGCATACCTGGAAAGACAAAGGAGGGTGATTTTTGCATCTTTTATGAGCCATCTATGCTGTCCATTCATCTTCTATTCTATGCAATTTTACATTTGCCTTGCTGTGGTTCTTTGCCTAGGGCATATCTATACTACCTTCCAGCTGAAAGCCCCTGCTTCCACCCTGTGATAAGGGAAGAGTACAGTGACCTCAAAGAAGGACTTCTCACTCCTGACATCACTCCATGCCTTGATTTGGCTCATGACCAGAGCAGCAGCTGCATGAATGGCTCTCAAGCCAACCAGGCCACACCTGAATTGGCTCTCCCTTCCAGCCTGGCTCTCTGTATGCATGACTCCCCTTGATTTGTATTGTACCATTTTCTACATTATGAGATAGACTTGAAGTTAAATCAAAGAGACAGACAATGTTTAGCTTTTTTTAATGTTCAAAACTATATTATCTTTACAAGGAACTATTTGATAAGAACTTTGTTTTTAGAGACACTATAGGAGAGCTCCCTTTTTCTTTTCTTGTTAAAGGACAGAAAAATATCCTGTTCCTCAGTAGCAGCAAGTTGTTTTGACTTATAAAACGTAAGGTGAGTGTTGGATGCAACAGGTTCCTTTCTCCAAAGCAATGCTCTTACATCCCTCAAACCTCCTGTAGGCTTTGAAATCAGTGTTCAAAGTGGACTTTCTGAATTCATGAAAACCCACAGGTCTGTAATACATCCCTAATGGAAGTCAAACATGACACCCTAGAGATAAAACACAGTGGCCTTACCCTCTGTTCACAGTAGGTGTCTGTGTATAATAAATATTTTATTTTACTACAAAAACAAATAACTAAACATACGCCCTGTGTTAGTTCTGAACTCTACAGTAGCTTTTGTGAGTTTGCTGTATTTCAAAGCTAAGACAAGAAACCACAAAGCCACATCAGTTATATGTTGCATGCTTGAACAATAGAGAACCAAAGCTGCCTTTATTTTATATAAATTCTGATCTTGAGATATTCTGTCAGCAACACTCTTGGTAGAACTTGTACTTTTGGATGGTTTGAGATATGACATTGTATTGCATAGGTTTTCTTATATCAGTTGTATGGTAGATATTCAAAGGAAACAGATATTTCTGTGTGTGATAGCAGGGCAAATTGTTTTCTACAATTTTTAAAAAAATCAAGTAATACATTTTATAAAATGTTCTTTCCAGTGACATAATTTAAAAAAACCTGAGTCTTTAGTATTCTAATAATGACGCAAATATAGCAAATAGAATGGGGATAGAATAGAGATGGATTTTCTTCCTTCTTTTATCCTGGATATTTTAAGGATTTGCTCACACAGTGTAAATGCCTCCAGATGGTAGGAGACAATCCTGAGCTCTTACTCTGTCTGCTGGACTTATTGTTCTTCTTCCAAAACCAGTGTACTAGTCAAATGCCAATCCACTTCCGTTTATCCCCACCACACACACACTTGGATAGCATCCAGGTATTTGCAACAGGACCAATAAAGCTAAGGAACCAACAGAAGGAGGTAAGCAATTACTATTATGGGAAACCCAGCATCTTTCTCATAATAGCAGGGACTATATTGGGAAGGACTATATATGCCTGGAGGCACCTTGTGTATCCCTGTGAAAACAAGAGCTTAGCTTGCCACTCTGTTTACACTTACAGCCCCCTTGAACTTGTAAGATTTGGGCTCCACTCAAGCAGCAGATGGCACCGGAAGAGGAACCTCCCCTGTCGTGACCTTTCACCTCATCACTTCCATGGCAACTGAACATTCTGCCTTACAAATAACTTCTCTGCTCACTCATGGTCTCCGTGCACGGGCTCAGCAGTTAGTGACGTGTGTGAAAGTTTTTTTGACATTCAGTTTGAGTCGAATTGAATACCCAAAAAATCCTATTTGATTTGAATCTTTTAAATTTGAATTTAACAAGATTCCATTTGTATTTACCAAATCCGAATCTATTTGTTTGAACTTTTTATTTGAATCCATTCATACGAATGTTAATAACATCCCTATCAGCAGCCCCTTGAGTCGGCCATGACTTGAGTCAGCAAGAGGCCCTGTCAAGCGAGTGAGGTAGTGGTGGCTTCACTTACCTTAGACAACCTTGAAGGGGCTTCGGGGCACTAGCAACTGGCCTCACATTCTTCAGCAGGGGGAAACTGAGACTGACAGTTCTGGGGGACTAACAAAGGCATCTGGGTTGTGATACGGAGATGTGGCCTTCCTTCTAGGTAGATGTGCATAGGATTGCACTGTCAACCAGGTACTGCCCAAGTACTGGGAATGTGAAACGAAGAGTCAGGGCAACAACTGTGCTTGGAAAGCTCAGTTCATTCAACTCAAAATAATGCTGAAACTTTCAGATATGCATAGGCATCCACCTTTCCTGAAGCAGAAACAGTAGAAGGGGATCAGCCTGGACACAGCATGTTACCTATGAATGTCTATGAAATAAACTTAACATTGCAAATGGAATAAGTGGGAGTCCATTACATGGACATGACCTTAAGTTGTTTACCTGGGGAAAAGGACTGTTTTATCATTGACACTTGTTTAGAAACTTTTATGGCTATCAAAATATTTTTTATTTTTTTAAACTCTTGTTTTTTACTCTCCTTAGGAAACACTTCCAAATTAATGTCCCTTCAGCACTGCATAAGAATCAACTGCCAAGAGCTCAACAACAGCAAGCCTCAATTATTTTCCTTTTTCCTTTTTCCCATCCTTCCTTCTTTTTTCAACTATGTGATGAACTCTTAAAAGTTTTAATGCATGCAGTGTCTCAAAGTGTGAATATGGAAACCATTCATTTATGTTCTTTTTATGTAAAGTTATTGCACTGGTCATACAGGGAGACTCACAGACTGTAGTTACAATGGTTAAATGAAACATCTTCAGGGCATCTGTGCCCAGAAGGGATCACACTGCAAAAGAGCATTCCAGTTTATATCCAAGCTATTCCCCCCCCCACAACATCCAGTACTTTCCTTTTTTATTATTATCCCAGTGCTAAGTCAATTTGTTCCTTTAACCATGTGGATAATTTCAGGGTGTATTAAAACCACGGCCACTTTTTGGTTACCTGTACTGAGCCATCTTGCACTTTCGGATTTGCAAAGGAAGCATGCTCTTGTGAAAGAATATCTTAAAATTCTAAACAACCGACTGCATCCAATACACTCTGATATTCCAAAAATATCAGCTGGGAGCCTTAAATGTGAAAAACCTCCATCTATCTTAGCAGAACAGATAAAGAACAGTTTTCATATTGTATCTCAGGGAAAAGAGGAATGGTCTGCCAAGCGCCCGGATATGGAAAGATATGTGGATGATCCCGCAAAACAACCAGCTGGTTTCAACTTACTACAACTGCCCTGGGAAACACTAAATAGGATCTGTACATCTCATTACATCTGCCATTAGCCATTGCGTAACTTGGGTATAACATCTTCCCCCTCGTTGTGATTATGGAGCCACACATCAGGCTATTGACCGTATTGGCATCCACTGTGAATTAGGGCCTATTCAGGATTGGTGTCAGACTTTTTTGAAATAACAGATGCAGCCCTTCAATGGATGAGTGGCTTCGATACTGTTATTTAGGGTCCCTTTAACTTATGAACTCTTAACTTCTTATCTTAACTTCCTATTTTAATTGTTGTTAGTCCCTGTGTTGCTGTGATACGATTAACAACAACAATGCCAGGAACAGATTCTATAGGGGGTAGGGATGGGTTCCTTCCTTGCCTCTATTAATGCTAGGCTGCAGGGAACAGATTCTATAGCCTGATAGCTTAGGTTACCATCCAAGTCTCACCATGTCCAAACACAAGTAAGAAATAATTGACAAGGAAAGGGGCAATCAGTCAGAGGGAAGGAGGAGGAAAAAAAAAGTGTGCAAGGAATGGAAGAAGAAGCTGGCAGAGGACTGAGGACTAAAGTGTATGGAAAAACAAGTGTTGTATGAGCATTATCGCAAACCAGCCAAGTGGAAAATCAAGCTTAATGTGGAGAAAACTCAGATTATAGAAGTTTGATGTGACCATAGCCTCATACACTGAAGGGACCATTCCTAGACTGGAGTGCTTGCTTTGGCCAGGAGTGAAGAGCTGTCTCCTTCGGCCATGGTACTAAAACCAAGGTACAAAACTTCCCTGGCATCAAAATTTCCATCCAGGTTCATGGCATGAAACACCAGAAAAGGGAGCCATTTTTGGCACTTTGCACTGTGAGTCCAGAAAAGTAGCTCAAACCCAGTGCTCACATCTTGGCCACTGGGGCCAACCAGATTTTGGGAGTGGGTGAAGCACTGGTAGATGTGGTAGATTCCCAAATGTCATAATCCCAGTCCTCTTTGGTGTGCGGCAATATTCAGTCACTATGCTCTGGACTCTCTTTTGGGTCATCCATAACTTGTCAAAATCACATAAAAATAACAGAAATGACTGCTTCAGATTAAGGTTCTGTCCACACATACCAATAATAGTGCTATAGAGATGGTGGTGTATGATCCTCAAATTCTCATTCCTTGTCTAATTCATGTTCCCTAGCCTTGAATGTTCATAAGATGAGGGAGGGACAGAGTGATGTGTGAACAATCCCACCTACAAACCACCTCTAATCCACCTTTAGACCACCTGAGGGTTTTTTAAGAACTGTTTGAGAGCGATGCCTATGTAAGCATGACATGTTTTTAAAAGGTGGTGTAATGCTATTTTAATGCATCATCTGTAAAGTAAGTTTATATATTTCAGTAAGTTATATCACTCTTACAACACTAAAATTTATATGCCTTTATCTTAAATAATATTCTAGTGTAATTTTTTAAGCTCTGTGTTTGTTTTATGACCCATATACTTTGACAATATATTTAAATCTCAGAGGAATTTAAACCAGTATTAGATTATCTCTTCTTTTTAAAATAAATAACTAAATAAAAACTAAAAACCCTTCATTTGCTCTGTCTTAGAGAGACAAAAGAATATCATGTATATGAAAAGGTTTAATAGCTGTTAGTAAATTTTACAGCAACTGTCAATAAATTCATAATATATTGGGACAGTTAATAGGTCACAGGAACATATTTATATCTTGCCATAAACTGTTTACCCCAAGAACAAACTAATTTCAAGCTATAATGAAGCATGAAGCCAATAAATATTAATTTTAGGAGAATTTTCCCTTCCTAATTTAAATGCAGGATTTGTATACCTTCTATGAAATATTGTCTGGGCAAATTCCAAGGTGTGTTGTATAAGCACTTTCTTGAATGATTGACATTGCTGGTAAAAATCTTGGTTTTATTTTGCATGCAAATTTTCAAATGAATGTTTAAGTGCCATATTGTAATAAAAACTTTTAGGTCCTCCTTTATTATTATATTCTTTAATCATCTACATTCTAGCTTGCCCTTCATCTAAACGTCCAAGTGAGGATAACATTTAATTCAGTTTCAGTTGTTCTTTCTATATTCTTCTGAACTTATAAATAACATCATAGTAACCTTCTTTCTTCTCTTTCACACTAAAATAAAACTATAATGAAATATTTACCCTCTCTTGCCAAACTATTACTGAATGAGTTTTTAAAGGCCATGTCTATGGGGTGATCTGATAGTTCTAGATTGTTACTTGCAGACTTTCAAATGGAGAGATAGGGAATTCATTTTGTCCAGCAGCAGTGGACAATAAAAAGGGCCTTTTAAATAAATCTAGTATAGGGCTGAATTTTCCAACAGCACCGCAGTCTTCAGCAAATACTGGTAAATGTCCATATCCAGGAAAGACAACACATTGCATGATAAAAATGACTGAGCTGTCCAATGTTAAATGTGAACTTTTGTTTCATCAGACAAATAGGAAAAGAGACCACGATTTGAGAAAAATGCTGTTTCCATATTTATTGGGCCTGGAATGAGGCCATCTGCACTTGACAATTGACAGCAGCCACTTGACTTTTGTGCACCTGTGATCCAGCAAAAAACCACGGGAATGCTGTAAACTTAAAATCAAGCCAGCCTCATATCTCCTAGTAGATCAGGGTGCAAAAGAAGCCACCCCGACACATGACGTGAGCTGGAAACTCCTCCCCGTTAGCCCACAAGCATCCACATGTGGGTTCCCGGCTCTCTAAGCAAGCGTGCCAGGCCCCCCATACGGTGCTGAGACTTGTTTTCCAGGGTGCCAAATTTGGTCCCCTGTTGGCATTGTATGGTGGGGATTTAGCACTCTTTTTGCGTGCCAAATCAAAAGCCCATGTGGACAGCCAGCACCGATCCCGCTCTCAGCACCATACCCAATTGGCATGCTGACACCCCCCCCCCCTTTAGTGTGATTCCCAGCAGGGCTTTAATTATAGTGTTACTCTGGGTACCCCAGTGCATATTTTGCCTAAGTGTAAAAAATCAATAAGTGATCCGTATGTGAGTCTTAAAATGTCCATTACGAAATATGTCATGATTCTGTTAGTGCAAATTTTGACTATTAACTCATAGAAAGAGGACTGGATATATGGAATAATCTGAACACCTGGCAGGAATTAATGCCCAAATGGTCACATGGAATATTTCAGTAGTCCAGCACAGATATTAGAAGTAGCATTGTGCTGAAACGCGTCACCCCATTTCTCCAAAGCTCTGCATCACTTTGAAGAGCTGCCTTTTCTTCCCTTTCACATTTGTTTGGATTTCTTTTAGAAATTTGTTGAGTCATGAGTTGTGTTTATTTTATGGTGTCACACTGGCCTGCATTTGCTTCATGTTTAAATTTTCAGTTAATGTTCCCAGCATTCTGTAGCTTCCTTTGCTGCCTGTACCCCTGATTTTCAAAAACACTGAGAAGAATTCTTCCCTAATCTCTTCACTGAAGTTTTAACTCCATGTGGGAAGCAAGGAGTTGAAATGTGGGAAGCAAGGAGGCTGGTTCCTAAATGCTTGGGGATCAGTGCAGAGTCCCTCAACATTAAAGGCTTTGCTTTCTTAAAAAAAAAAAAAGCAACAAAGAGTTGGTAAGGATACATTAGACAATTTTTGCATTCTTACGGGAAGGCTCAGCTGAGGGTGTCAAGGGCCATTTTTTAACCTACTTATCTTTGTTCAGAATCAGTGGATCCAGAGCAGCCAGGTCCACTTATTGTAGACAAGGGAAGGTTTAGGCAGGTTCAGCACCATCTGCATGATGACTTGGTGCAAACCAGTCCATGCTGAAACCTCAAAGATCACATGAGCTACACAGCTGCACTGCAACACCTCCAAGGGCTATGTACAGGATCCTTGGGAAATGCATTTTGGTAGCATGCTAAAGCGCACCACTGAAATGCAGCCCCTGGTGGTTTCAAACACAGGAGTCGTGCCTTCACGCCTTCTGCATTCTGGATCAGGGCTCTGGTCCACTGATAGGCCTGATTGAATGGGTCCACCAGTAATTCCAATCATAGACTTCCTGGCTGGGATCATGCTCTGTCTAAAACAGATAGAGTGGATCAACACGCAGATCTATCAGCCCCAGCAGGTCTTACTATGCAGGTCCTTAATCTGGATTTAGAGGAAAACAAGGACTGAGATGGTACAGTAAATGAAATGAAGGATACTTCTCTTGCTCATCTTGGAAGTAATGTAAGCAGAAAACAGTGTTACCCTCAAACAACTTTTACCCCTATTTAGTGTTCCCATTGATACATTTCTAATGAACTTGAGAGGGGTTGTGATTGCTGTCAGCTGCATATCCACACAAAGGAAGGTGTGCACGGGTTAAGGTGTGGGCCAATTTACAGTGCTTCAAATCTTTATAACAATAATTTCCCTTAGAAGTAAAGTGGGAAAAACATATGCCAGTGTTTGAAGTTTTCCTTACAATGTTCATGAATTAGCCATCAATTACACCTAGCCTAGTCCTTGCTATTTTAAAAATTAGTTTATATAGAAAGAAACTAATATGCCAATTGTGGACAAAACTGTTTTTTGTGGTTTTAACATTAACTTTGTTTCTGTTGGTGTTGTGCCATCATCCAAAGTAGCCCTCAGCTATATCACCGTTACTGTTGGAGAAAATACCAAATCAAGGGAGATTTTATGGAGGCAGTGAAAACAAAAAGATGCTGAGTTTTGAACATAGCTAAGAACATGTGTAAGACAATTAAATAGTCCCTTTTCCCCAGGCCAAGTTTATACACCATGGAGCTGAAATCTGAGAACTATACAAAAGGCAGACAGAACTGTGAGCCAGGGGCAGGTTTCCTTCCTTCCTTCCCCTAGATCGTGATAATGACATGGAAGGAAGAGGAAGTCTCCCCCAGTCTCAAAATTGCAGCTGGTCATGATCAGGGAGGTGGGGAAGAGAGAGGAAGGTACCTTTACCTATGAAAACAGTGCCCAAGGATTCCCTTCCTTGCAGTAATTTTGACAGGCTTGGGGAGGGGAGGGATGTCCCTGCCATTAGAATAGAAGAAAGGGAATGTGACAATGGGGAGGGGATGTTCAAACATGGGGAATGGCCTCATGGGCTGGTTCCCTGTTTCAAATGTACAATCACCAGAAAGGGGGCAAGTAAGGCTTCATCCAGACTTCACCTACTTATTCCACTCTATTTGGATATTCTGGAAAAAAGCTTGGATATTCCAGAGAAGCCATGCATTATTCTGGAATATCCAAACATCGCAGAATAAACAAGAAATATCTGGATGCAGTATTAGTCTTCTTGAGTGGCTGCATGAGACTTGAGGGGGGAGGGTTTCCACTAGCACTAAGTGCCCATTAAGTACCCATTAGGGACCTATTAAGGATGCATTAGGCTCAAAGCAGGAAGACTCCATTTCCACTGCAGACCCCATTAGAGCCACATTTCTTTCCACCAGTTCTAGGGAAATCTGGATGCAATGGGTCCTTCAAGACCTATAATCTGGATTTCCTGTAGATCCCATTAAAGGGGTCTACAACGGGGTCTTCAGGCATCAAATATGGATTATACAAGAGCATGTTTCCACTGTGATTGGGCTATGGGGCCTGGGGGGTGGCTCCGGGAGGGCTCCAAAGCCCATGCACAATCTCCAAAGCTGTCTCTGAAGCTGCCTCCAAAGAATAGCACAGGCTCCAAAGAAGACCCCATGCGAGAGCAATGCCAATCCTACAGACCTTTGTCGAAGGCTCCGGAGAATCTTCAAAGTTTGCGACAGATTGTTCTGGAGAATCTCCGGAGCTTATGACAATGCTCCAGAGATTCTCGGGAGCTGCTCCGGAGAATCTTCAAAGAATCTCCGGAGCGTCTAAAGAGATTGCACCCCGGCCCCACATGGGTTGATCCGGATTCTCCACATGAGTGCTCTTAAATCTTAAATCGGATTAAGGGTGGTCAGTGGAAAACTCCCAAGGTGTGGAAGCATGATGGGGAAGAGTGTGCATCCATGCAGCTGACTTGCCCTTCCTCTGTACTTGCCCTTCCTCTGTGCATTCATGGAGCCATAAAGGCACTATTTGGCTCCAAGCAGAGAGATTCCAACAACTCCTGTTTAAAAATTATATTTTGGTAAACATTGAAACCATATAGATATATCGAATACTTATCACATGGTTTCCCCTACCCTTTCCTCTGTAACTTGGTGCAAGGAACACCAACTGACGGCCAAGCCATATGTCTCCTGCATTTTCCAGGTTGTGTTATCTATTAAGAAACTTCATTCAAGCATAGCCCAGTTTACTCCACTGTTACAGATACAGACCGCCCAGGTATTTGCTGCAATACCAAAACATGCTCTGACTTATAAATGATTAGAATCCCATAGTATGCCTCAGAGACACCCTTGACTCCCACCTCTTCCACTTCTCTACCCAACAACCAGAAATTTGAGTTTACATAGTGTCATGTTAAAAGCCAGTGAACTGCACCCAATTAAAATTTTATATTTCATATTAGGTTTTTTTATTAATCTAGTATTTTATTAATAGAATTTGTAAATATTTAATGCTAAATTTTTATACATAATACTCAGTCTTATTAATCTAGTAAATTTTATTAATAGATTTTTAAAAACTTTTTTTTGTTACAACTACAGATTAATAGTGTGATTAAAAAGTATTAAGGTGCCAGATTAAAAATAACATTGTACATTCCTTCTTAAATGTAGCATGCACTAGGGTGCATTTGTCCATCTCTCTCTCTCATTATATGGTTTTCTCTAGGCTTTCCTCCATTTTTCTTATTTTGGTGTCTGCAAGAAACCCTGGCTATCAGGTATCTTTGTGTCTCTAACACGTAATTAATACCTGTGCCTCTTTTCATTTTGCTTGCTAGTAATTTTTCTCTGTGTAACTGACCGCTCTGCTAAGAAAAGATTCTCTATACACCCTGTATGTTTTAGAGGATGTCATTCAGTGCGCTCTCTGACTCCCATGCGTGAAAATTAGCAGCCCCAGTCACATAGCCAATTGGAATATGCATGTAGTGTCTGTAGTGATATGCCATTGCTTTCTCCTCTCACTGGCACTTTTGATGTTGTTCCCTTTCATCTTCGTCATCCTTCTGCTCCTATAACACATTTAACATCTAAAGCCTTATATAGGGGGCATAATTGGAAACTGCAAGACCCAGATTTTAAGCCAGACTTTTGCAGAGTTATGGCTGCAACCCAAGTACATAGCTGACTCTGTAACTTAGCAGCTACTTAGCGAGGGCAACATGGCTTTGAGAAGTTGTCACCTTGCAACTTTTCATGGAAGAAAGAGTTCCACACCAGAAGCAGGCACCACATTAAATCCAGTTACTGGACTGAATATTTGTGAACTGTGCATCTGTGTACTCAGGTAGAAATGAGCATAGATTCTTATTTAGCAGAAAGGAGTTTCAATATGTTTCCTTACATGGCAGTTCTGAGATAGATGAGTGTGCTTTTCAAGTATGTATGCTATACTGGCAGATCCAGGCTGGTTTTAGAAAATCAGTTATGCAGAAACAGCTGGCTTCTTAGAAATGTGTGTTGGGGTGTGAAGGTGTAGAGCAGGGGGCACAAGGTGGAGTGTGGCCACCCTAGAATGTATCTCAGTCTATACCTTCTGACCTGCCTGTAGCTCAGCCCTCACACTGCCCAGAGCCACGGTATCAGAGCCCCACAGTAGGCTTACAAGCAGTCAGGAAGTATAGGGGTGTTTCTGCACAGGCCCTTAAACCACATATAAACATTGGCAAGCAAGATCCGTTCTTAGTCAGGCCTTGCCGCCAAAAGATCTGGCCTCTGGGAAGACCTGAAAAATTAGGTCTTCATCTGGCCCTTCACCTCAATCCATTCAGAAGCAGCACACTCCCACACATTGAGCGGTGAAGGCCTGATGTCCCGGCGGACACCATCTTGGGGAGGGTGGAAGTAGGCTGGTTTGCCTCTTTCTGCCCTCCCCAGTGTGCCGTGCACCGCTGGAAACACATGGTGACTAGCAGCTGCATGCTCCAGTCCTGCAGCTCCAGGGGCAGCGTTGGTAGCACGGGAATCCAGCTGCCTTCAGCCCTGGGTGCTGAGGCCTAGGTGATCAAGCCAGGCAAGATGCAAGCCCCCTTGATTGTTTTGAGCTGTGGTGGCAGTGTCTGTGGACCAGTAGGAGGCATGAGCTATAGTGCAGCCTAGAGTGGCTGAGCCAGCCCAGCTGCATGCCCACCCAGCTGTTTCTTTGGATGCTGGGACAACATGGCATAGTATAGTTTCTGGCCTATAAGTGGGGCAGAGCTGGGAAGCTCCACTTGTTCCTGAACCCACTGACCCTGTGGTACTGCACTGGTTGCCTAGTCCTAAAGCTTGCCTGGTATAGATGAGTGCTTGTCCCTCTTATCACTGTTAACAGTTATGTATATTTAATACTGTGTCACACAACTCACAGCATTACACAGGTTTAAATAAGTGTCATCATGTTCAGTTTTTTTATGCACATATAGGTATGTTTAGACTTGGGCTGTGGTCACACCTTCACTTTAAACCTTCTTTGGTCCATCTTCTGGTCTGACCCCTCACACCTTGTCATTTCTATCCATTTCATTTGTGGACTTCCAATTCAGAAAAGTCCAAATGGAGGGTGGAAGTCCACAGATAAAATGGATAGAAGTGAAAAGTTCTGAGCAGTCAGACCTGAAGATGGATTGAAGAAGGTTTAAAGTGAAGGTGCGACCACAGCCTTGTAGTCTTAAGCATATTTTTATCCAGCCTCAATTGATGTTCAGAGATACCTTCTCCTAGGCATCTCCCACCATGGCTATAGAGCCACAACCTAAGTGACGGATGCAAGTTTACCTGCAGGTCAGGGCCAGTTCTGGCTTTCTCCAGCTGAACTAATATTGTGACCAGAGCATCAGCCCTGTAATATGTAAATGCAAGAAACATATGTCTTCTGGCCACACTGACTCTTGTATAGAGACTCGGAATAGCTTAAACAGAGTTTTCTTGCTTTTGTCAGTCTCATTATTACAATCTGGTTGTTATTAAAATGCTTTTCTTCATCAGCTAATAATCCTTTCACTCCTCTATCTCTGCCAGATGAACTTTAGAACATTGTGAAATATTTCTGTAGTTAATGTTCCTTTCTTCAAGTTCATTGATCAAACATTTGTACATTTTAATGTTATAAATAATTGAAGAGCTGCCTGTTTTAGCATTAAGATTAAGTTTTCTCTTCTGCCTTTTAAACCTAGAGAAGGCAAAGCAACATTTAATCCACAGAAGGCTGAAGAGTAAGGAGCTCTGTCTTGGATGTTAGACTTTCTTCATTTTTGCTTTGATTGCTTAGAAAAGCATGACTTTGATTTTTTTTTTAAAAAAAAAATACTTCCCAATAAGTTACTCAGCAAAAGAAATTATCTAGTTCTTGGTTGTGTTCTCTGTGCTTTAGAGAAAAAAAAAACAAGCATAGTATTTGAAGTCAAATAGCCATGCATTGTACTTAGGGACATACACAATCCCCCCCACTTCCCGTTCACTTTACATCGAAGCAAATGAAATGGAACTTTGCATTCATGTGAATGGAGCCATTTCAGATGTGCTAGGCTTCGAATTTTCTTTGAATCCCTGCCACCACCAGTCTTGCCTCTGAATATGATCCAGATCCACTACAAATCTGCTCTGAAGCTTTGAACGAAGACACAAAAGCTTTGCTTCGCGTGTGAAGGTCAGTCTTTGAATATAGTCAATATTTGATTTGAATGTGATGTTTTGAACCTTCGCAATTCATACAAAGGTGATGAATATTTTTTGTCCATTCCTAATTGTACGCACATCAGGTCCTCTGGTATCACAGTGGTTAAGAGCACCAGAGAATCCTCACTCTGTCACAAAGCTCATTGGGTCTTCCAAGCTTGAAACAGCAAGATAAAGTCTGACATAAAATCTGAAGTAGAGCTGATGGGGAGGTTCAATTTTTAAAAAATATTTATTAATAACAGTAAATACAAACATTGAATAAGAATCATACAAATTAGAAGCTTGGATGAGTGGAGGTGCTTTTGGGGTGCTTCAGTGAACCACAGTTCATCTTTCTGGCAGCTCCTGCAGCCAACCCAGTACCAAACATAAGATTTACACTCATTTGCATCGCATTGGTAAGTCTCAGAGAGTAAACTCTGTTGACCAGGCAACTCAAAGTTTCCATACCATTGTGCCCAGGCTATTTTCACTTGTTTTTCACGCAGAACAATGCCAGCAAGTATGCATATCTGCATATCATAAGTTCACGAGGAATTAATGCTGCCATAATGAAGCTTTGTCATGATTCTGATATGCATGCAGTAACACAGATCTTAACCACTTTTTGTACAGACATGCAGAAGCACAAGAACACACACCATTTGGCCATAATGAAATGTCATGTCATCGATACAATCACCTCTTAATTCTCAACAGAACCCAATCTGTATAATAGTTGGTAAGGCCTAGAATGAACTTAAGAGTCAAAACAGGCAGCAACTGTCAAAGCAGAAACAGCAGTAAAAGGGTGTGAAGTGAGGAGGGGTGGAACTCTAGAAGATTCCATACTGGCTGGTATACTGAAGGTGATTACTCACCCTGCAGCCAGCTTTAGTTCACACCAGAATGCGTAAGGGCAGCTCCTAGTACTGGCCATTGCAAAATCACCTTCTGTCTGGAATCCTGCTGAACTATGTTTTATTCCCTTGGTTCCTCTAAAATCAGCTGCTAATAAATAAATTGCTGATAGCCCCCAAACTAAACATGTTGACTTTAGTTCTCATGCAAACAGATTATTGTCTAGATATACAAACAGTGCTTTGCAAATGTGGAATGGCACATGGAAGAGATTTGTTACCCAATATACAACAGTACATTGAAATTCATGGACTTACTTCCAAGGAAATGTAAATTACGATCTGGGAGGAAAATGTGAATATTTATAATATCATCCATGAACTTTAGAAGTGAGTTGAAATTCTGACTGACTCCCCCTAATGGAATCTGGAATCCAAAGCTGTCTCCTATGCTTTCTCTAATCCTTTTCAGTTTTATCTTGCAGCTGATTCTGCCACTGAACTAAATCAGTGTTATAGATATTGATGAGCAAACCTTATGCTTCCAGTTTCTAGATGAGTCTTTCAACCAGATGCATATCCAAAGATTATCAAAACTTGTTCAATCCTCTTTGGTTGCTGGGAATTTCATGAGAACATACTCCCAGAGGACATTTATTTTCCTTCTTGGCTCAGGATGAGCGGAAAATATTGTGAGAACAGCATATCAAATATTCTGAATTTGTTAAGTCTGGTGTTAGCAACAGCCTTCCAATTCCCTGTTTCCTGCTTCTTTGTGGGCGAAAAGTCTGCAAGAAATCACTTGTTGCTCAATAGTAACATATGATAAAAAACTATGCAGGTAAGGGTAAATAAAAATGAAGATAAATGCTGTGAGTCTAACATAAGTGATGCACACCATGATATCTAGTTTTTCCTCCTTCACTAAACTGCTTTCATTCACTATGAAAACTGTACTAAGAGAAGTGCTTAAGATTGTGCTGACTACTTTGATTATTCACCATTTCAAGAGTGAATCATTTTGATTCAAAACAATGGCCACAACATCTTCCTAAGATCAAGTAGAAGCACATAACACTTGCTTGTAATCCTATAGCAGTGGTAGATCCTGGTGCACTTTATGCGTTGATAGTTTTACTCATTTCTGTATGAGACAAACTTATCAAAGAAATTTCAAGGGTCTCTCCTTACTTACCTGGTAATCCAAATCAAGGAACCTCATAATAAACGTGGTCTTCACTGAGTTAGTGCAAATCTGGGTCAGACCTATACTCAGGGTGCAGTGATCTGGATCAGTAGTGGACCAGATTAATTGGTTCCACAGCCATATTAGCACCATCTGATCCAGAACAAGCAATAGGGCATCTGGACCATGGATGTGTCATCAAGGAACATGTGCTGTGACAACGAGACTACAAAGAAGCCTTCTTAGGGCATGTCCCCATGGTACTTTTTTGTGTCTTTATTGTCTCTCTATTGCAGCAGACTTTAAAAATGCATGTTCAATTCCAAAATAAGTGTCTCTATGAGGCTCAATAAAACACGTATTTAAAATGCACCTTCTGTCCCCGTGGAAGTGTGTTTTCTTTGCCCGCATCTTTTTCTCCCTGCCCCCTCTCAGGTTGATAGGGTGCAGGTGGGAACGGGGAGGGACTGTAATCTGTGCGGCCACAACCATCCGTATTCACAAGTTCTCTGTCTGTCTCCCTCTGGATCCCAAACATTTATCACTTTGGGATCCAGAGCTTGCTTCCAAAGATAGTGATTTCACTGCAAAAATCCACCCTGTACAGGAGCGGTTTCAAAGTAGCAATCCACCCACTTCACACCTGATAACAATGTTGCAATTCTGCGCAATTCTGACTCTTTAAAAGTTCTGACATTTAGAAAGGGAAGGGAAGGAAAGCTGCTGCAGTTCTGAGAGATGTGTGAATGTTTAAGGCTGTGTGTGCAGGCGGCAGCAGCAGCAGAGCCAGGGAGCTTTTTTTTGGAGATCTTGTGAATAACATAATGAATTGCTTCCACAAGATCTCCATCCATGGAAACATCTCCCCTGCCGGCAAGGCAGACGGGCTGCAGCGGCTACAGCCAGCGCTAGCACAAATTGCGGGTGGAAGCAATTCAGTATAGATCTTGAATACTGGCTGTGGATGAGAGGCAAGAAGAGAGGATGAGAGTGAGATTATTTTATTTGGAGAGAAAATGAGGGAGAAGGCTGATAAAAAAGGAAAGATTGGACCGCGGCTGGCAATCCCTGCCCCCAATTCCCCAGGAGTGTCTCCATGCTCCATGCTACTAGAAAAACCCATGGGTTCCAAAAAGTGGTCTGGTAGTCTTGTTTAAAGGGGTGTGTGTGTCTTTCTTCCATGAATTTTCCTTCTTTGTGGCACTGGAAGCCCGGAGAAAAGCTGTGCATGGAGACGATGCGTGGTAAAAGAAGCTTTTTAACGGGCTTTTTATTGCATGTAGACAGGGCCTTAGTCCCTTCAGAATAATGGGCACATTGACATCAATGGTGCCTTTGTTTTACCCATGAAGACACCTCATGTCCTTGATGATGGTGCCTTTACATTGCCTGCAAAGATACCTTGCCTGCTACAAGATGCACTGTTTGATTGACAGGAATGTGGACCAATTGCATTGGGTTTGGCATTTCTGTCACTGGTAGTTCACATCCACTGATAAGAAACAGTGCTGAGAAGTCCACATTATGTACCTCCTTAGACCACATTTGCCACCATCCAACCTGCTTAATGCAGACTGGTCACACCTCATGTATTAATCGGTCTTGCTGGGTCTGAGTTTGATATTGGCTTGTCTGCACCTATGAAACATAGGGCATGTTTGCGCTTTCACCCTATCCCTCCTAGTATTATCCATCCACATTTGATTGAACAGAGACCACAATGAATCTGACTAGGCAGCATAAAATGGCCACCCAGTCAGGTACAGCATTAAACTGAAGTAGGAGGCATGTGGATGGTGCTTGTATCTGTATTCCAGTTTACCAGGTCCCCTGGAACTCCTACTGCCAAAGCAAGGGTCATGGCAAACAAGCACCATTTGTCACAGTGCAAGACCCAGAATTTAGCTGCATGGGGAACTCCTGTAACAGTAGGAATGTTTTTGCTAGAATTTGCTCGAGGTGACAAAAAAAAAAAGGTCTACAAGGTGAACCCTGTAAAAGTGGTAGCTGGTAAGTTGCATCTTTTAATGCATCCCTCTGGGGAGAGTGACTCCACCACCACAACCCAGTCTTGAGAGTACTAGTACCTGGCTTATAGGTCAGCTGCTTTTGGTATTAGCAGGAGCGGCTTGGGGGCCAATCTAGATCTAGCAAATTTGGATGCCATATCCCTGAAGTTGCAGAGGAGTTCCATAAAGTGTCTGTGTAAATGCAGTCATTTTTGACTAAATAGAATCCTTTCCCCCTCTAATCATTACAGATCACATTGAAGGGGTAAAGCCTTTTGCCCAAGTTTCTTTTAATTCAACCAAAGTGACAAATACTACCAAGTGAATTAATGTTTGTTTGTTTTTGCCAGGACCAACATGAAGAATTTCCTAAGACTTGTGTCTTTTCAAAGTGTATGCTTTCCACCTGGCAACTTTTCATGATACCCTAAACTGATCAACTGAGGCAGCTGTTTCATCTTATGTAATGGTAGGTTGTGGAAGAAAAGCAGTGGGGTTGAGGGAGCAATTTGTAGCCAGATGTAACTTGAAATCTGACTCTGCTTGAAAATTGCTGTAACCAGAATTGGCTTTTCAAACTGAAAGAGTGTCAATACAGTTGTCATTTTATAATGCATCCCTTAGCGTGGAGACTGGGGGAGTTTCCACATTTGCCATCGAAAAGCATGTTTCCGGTGGTGCCCGGCGTGCAGAGGAGGGGTTCCAGAGGCAGCCAGTCCTGCTTCTGCCCCTCCCAACATGGTGGCCGGAGGGACATCTGTCCCTTCGCCTGGCCATGTGTGGAAGCGCCCTGCTTCTGCATGCATCCAGGCAAAGTGACAGATTGAAGACTTGATTTTTTGGGTCTTTCTGCACTAGCCAAGGAAACCAGATTAAACAGATTAAGACAGATTAAAACACTTACCTTGAGTAGCTTCTGCACTACAGACCAGATTGGAGATATTTTGCAGAGGCTGCTTTCGCATTTTGGCATGCAAGATGCCTCTTAAAAATGGGTCTTGCTGCCAAAATCTGGATTAAAATGAAGACCTGAAATGAAGACCTCCGGCCGCCATGTTGGGAGGGGCAGAAGCAGGACTGGCTGCCTCCAGAACCCCTCCCCTGCGTGCTGAGCACCACCGGAAACACGCAGTGACTGGCAGCTGCTCCAGTCCCGCAGCTCCGAGGGCAGCGTCGGTAGTGCGCGAGTCGGAGGACTTTTGGAATGGGTGCTGATGCGTTCACACAGCACTTACTCTATCTGTCCTCCCGGATCCGTCCTCCCCACGTGAGTGTGGACATGCGGGGCCCCTTCGGATCTGTTACTATTTGTGATGGATCCTTGGGAGGACGGATGGCTTTTCAGCGGTAAATGCAGAAAAACCCTTCAGGTCTTCGTTTTAATCCGGATTTCAGTGGCAAGACCCATTTTTAAGATGGATCTTGCAGACTGAAATGCGGAAGCGGCCTCTGCGATGTGTCTCCAATCTGGTCTGCAGTGTGGAAGGTAAGTGTTTTTAATCTGTCTTGGCGGGGGGGTTAAACCGGTTTCTGCAGCTAGTGCAGAAACACCCTGGGTTGCATTCATATAGCCTCACTAATGTCCCCAAAATTATTTGGTACCAAAGCATCATCTTATTGTACAGAATATGGCAGTGATGTCTCTACCATTTAACACAGCTGGTTTTATATATCTGTGATTGGAGCTCATGCACTATATCATTTACCAAACAGGATCCACTGACAACGGTTTATTTAAATTACTTACATAAGTTGCCACTTGTCTCTTTATTCCCTATTAATCAGAGGCAAACCATGAAATTTAATATTTTTTACCATGACTAATATATGAAATTTCTTAGTTTTCTGTGTAATTTAAACAGCCTGAAAGAAAAGTGTTGTTTAAACAGAAAGATTTACCAGCAAATACTTGCTTAAACTATTTCATTTGTGTTTGAATATAAATACATTTAGCACAACTGGGCAGTGGCTCAGAATGCTTTTTTCTGCTGAAAGGGGAAAACACTATAAGGAATTATTTCAAGTTCCAGATAATATGATATCTGCCCATGTTTGTGTCATGCCATCAAGTCATTTTATCACAAAATTATTTAATTGAAAGACAATCAAATGTGTAAAAGCATGCAGATTGAAAACACGTATGTGTTTTTTCATAAATAGTTCTAATCTAATATTCTTCATATATTACATTTTTTTAATAGTAATAATCTGATTTTGTGAAGATATATCAATACAGTAAATCACCTGAGTAAAACCGGGGTTTCCATATTGATATTATACCTTTTTAATTGTATGAAACTGTATGTTTATTATGTACAGTGACTATTGTTAAAGCTTGTACATAAATCCTATTTTATTTCAATTTTGGCTTATTTTATTAAAGAAATTCCTAAAGTCTTGTGATTTATTGTAGGCAGCCCTAAGAAGTAGAAAAGTCTCATAAAATCAGGCTTCAGAATCATAAGACATGCCCTGCTTACCACTGCAACTCATTAGTAGCACATGCACATACACATTTAAGGTGTACCTCAGATGATCCAGATTCTGGGTCATCTAAATAGTTCCCCCAAGATCAGATCTGGCATGATGAAATCTACACATCAGGGCTTCCAACTCAGCTGGCCATGCCTTGCAGATGTTACCACTGCAACATGATCAGGGGAATAGGGTACCAACAGAGTGGGAACTCCCAATCTTGCCTCAGTGGATTAGTTGTTTCCGAGAAAAGGGATATGCTGATGCTCCATTCAGGATACAATGTCCATAGCCTGGAAAGACTAGAGTCTATGATTTCTGAACTACTGCCATCTTCAGACTCTGACTCAACTTCTGATTTCATCTCCACGGAGTCCTCTGGTAGGCCCACAACATCCATTGTCACAAGTAGTGTAAACCCTAGTTTGAGGCAATTTCTTCTTGGTCACTGCCCATCCCTCATAACTTTTCATACAGTTAATCAACAAAAAGGAATTTTTTATCAGTTCTGATTCAAGTTGGTATTGGTGTCTCTCTTTCTAATTGCTATCTTTGGTTGTCAAAGGAAGGCAAGCAATGAAGACAGGTTGGGCAAGAAGGAAACTAATGATGGATGTTAGAAAAGGCAGAAACATGAAGAAATGTGATGATGTCTATAACAATGAGAAAGCTGGAACATTTTGGTTGTGTCACCTGCAACAGCAAACTATGTATCAAAAAAGAAATTGTCTGTGGTACAATATCAAGATTGAAGGCAAAATAAAGACCAAGATAGTCATGAAGAGACCTGATCAGAGGCCTATTCACACTATGGCCTCTGTAGCAGCATAAGGCCAGCCCTTGGACAGAGAATTTGCTCTGCCAGGACAGCGGTTCTGTCCAGAACCATCCCGCTGTGTCCCAGGACAGCTTAATTGTGTTCCGGGTGTAGAGCATGAAATCATGCTCTACACCCCACCGAGGCCATCCCTGGCTGTCCTACAGCTGTCCGGCAGGGAAAGCATTCACACCCTCCCTGCCGGACAGCTGTGGGCCCCACCCCATGGCCATTGGGCCCTTTTGAGCCCTCTGGCCAAAAGCCCCTTTGGGGGGAGGAGCAAGATCAGAATGGCCCATCCTCGGGTCCCGCAGGCTGTAGCCAACCCAATCGACTACCAGTTGCAGGCACCCCCACCCAGGGGCCAGTGCCACCCACCAAGCCCGCATGCGATCACTTACCTTTTTGTACCCTCTGGTCCGATGTGGTGCTTGCGCAGCTGGCCAGAGCGATCTGCTGCTCTGCGTGAAAGTGCGCGTGAAGATAATCCACCCCCACACTGACCTGATAGGACAGATGCCCCATTCATACCTAGGCAGGTAAGGGACGTGTGGGGAACCTGGAAAGGCCTCAGATCTGTTCTGAACTGACAACAGACAATGCTTTAAGAGTAGTAGGAAACAAAAGAAAATGCATAATTGTACACAATGCAGTGAGACCATGGACTGAGGATGGTTGAAGAAAAGACAGAGCACTGTCTAGCTTTCACCCATGCTAGTTTGCTGCTGCTGTGTAACGCAAGTCATGTCTTGTTTGGCAGAAGGTGTCTTGGGGAGGCTCCTCTGCCATAGCAGCCTTTTTGTGGCTTGGCTGAGTTCTGCTAAGGTGAATCCCTGGTTTCACTGCTGTTGGGTGAGCCATCTTATAAATGTTAGTGTTTCTCTTATTTGTTCCAATTTGTTAACAATTGAGTAGGTACATAGTTATATACATATAGTTTAAACAATTGTTAACGTAAGTAAAATGTAAATGTGTCACATTTATACCAATGGCAAAAACATTCCTACATGGGAACTTCATTTATCTATCAAATGCCCTGAGTCTATAACCTAGTGACATAATTTTGTAGGCCTAAATGATGGAACTGGATTTACTTACCTTGTCTACTGTGTAACAATAAGTTAGACAAAATGGGTCACAAAATGGTGGTGCAGGAGGTGGTGCAAGAATTTTTTCTCTTTCTTTTCTTGTTTTAAAAACCTTTATAATATAATGGAATGCCAGGTAAATTCACCTTTGTAATAAGAATAGTGGACACAAACACAGTGCTTTGGAAGGAGTGCACATAAAGTGTATGTTTCTCAGGTTACATTATTTCTTTTAAATATTAATCAGAAAAATCGGAAAGCTTTATTGTAAAAATGACAAATACCACTGTGCCTCAAGGAAAGGTTGCATACAGGATGTATAAGCCCATACTTATTGATTCAACATGGTGACTGTGAGCTGCACTTTTAATGAGGGAAATAAAACATCTTCTTAATTGGCTATAAAAGGATGTACAACACAGAGTTTCAGAAACATTAGGCTCTACAGTTATCTATTTTTGCAACAATGCTACATCTGAATGAATATTATATTCATTGGTTGCAAGGCTTGGCTTACATTTTTGCCAAGAAATGTATTAGGTTAGAAAGAAACACTGAGTATAGAACACAACAAAATTAGGAGGCACCTTCCAAGAATCCAAAGTGTGACATGTTGCCCTCAGCATTAATATTCCCATTGTAGGCATACTTTTGGAGTTAATTCAGACAAACGCTGATTTCATGTTACTAATTTGTCAGGAGATACTTCTGATCTTTTTGACTCTCCAAAATGGATGGGTATCCACATAGGGTGTTTTTCCATTGTCACTAAGCACCCATTAAAGCACCCATTAAGGACCCATTTGGCTGAGAGCCGGATGACCCCATTTCCACCACAGACCCCAATAGGGACACATTTGTTTCCACCACAGCTAGGTAAATCTGGATCATTATGGGTCCTTCAGAACCTATAATCCGGATTTCATGTAGACCCCACTAAAGGGGTCTACAATGGGGTCTTAAAATCCTTAAAATCCAGATTGTAGGGAGCCTGTTTCCACTACAATCCAGCAATGGGGGCTAGAGGAGGCACAGGGGGGAAGCAGCCATGAGGGGTGCCCCAAAGTCTAGACTTTGGAGTCCATCTGAAGGCAGCTCTGAAATCCCTCTGAAGGTACCTTCAGAGATTAGCACAGGCTCTGAAGGAGAGAGGTGCATATTAATTAGCTCCTTGCTTGCATCTCTCCTGTGAGCACTGATAAGTCAGGCTCATTAAGGTGCATATTAATGAGGCTGATTCATCAGTGCTCACAGGAAAGATGCAAGCAAGCAGCTACTTAATATGCACCTCTCTCATAGGGGTTTGCCTTCAGAGCCTGTGCTAATCTCCAAAGGCAACTTTGGAGATTGCATCCCCTATGCCCCAAAACACCTGAGGTGACAGGCAGACCCCTTGTGGGCCAATGCAGGTTTGCCACATGGATGCTCTGGTTTTTCCACAACAGGGGGGCGAGCACCCATTGCTATTGGGTGCTAGACCCCCACTTGAAAACACATTGGGTACTTCCCTTAATCCAGATCTACTAGATCTGTATTACGGGAAGTACCCATTCCTTAGATCCGGATCTTCTTAGATCCGGGTTAAAGGAGTGTGGTGGAAAAACACCCATTAACACAGCTTTGAGTTGAACTAGAAAGAAAGAAAGAAAGAAAGAAAGAAAGAAAGAAAGAAAGAAAGAAAGAAAGAAAGAAAGAAAGAAAGAAAGAAAGAAAGAAGCATTGGCTTTTCTATCCTGCTTTTCTCACCCTTTTAAGGGGATTCAAAGTGGCTGACAAAGCTTTTCTAATCTTCTCCCCACAACAGAACACCCTGTGAGATAGGTGGGGCTGTGAGAGCTCAGAAGAGAGCTGTGACTAGCCCAAGGTCACCAAGCTGGCTTTGTGGGAGAGTGTGGAAAAAAGCCCAGTATTCCCAGATAAGATTCTGGCTCCCTAACCACTAGACCAAACTGGCTCACCTCTCTTGAAAGAAAGAAAGAAAGAAAGAAAGAAAGAAAGAAAGAAAGAAAGAAAGAAAGAAAGAAAGAAAGAAAGAAAGAAAGAAAGAAAGAAAGAAAGAAAGAAAGAAAGAAAGAAAGAAAGAAAGAAAGAAAGAAAGAAAGAAAGAAAGAAAGAAAGAAAGAAAGAAAGAAAGAAAGAAAGAAAGAAAAGAGATGGATGGATGGATGGATGGATGACAGAAATCTGACCACAAGAAAGGAAAGCGAAGCAAATTACACTCCTAAACAATATTCTTATTTTACAAAGTATAATTAACAACAGATACAAGAAAACAATTTTTAAATATATGATGTTCATAGTAACATTTACAACTTTACAGTACTACACAAAATGTTAAATAAGCTTTTATGATTTAAGGGTAATTCAAAAACCAATTCCAGTAAAAACACAGCCTGGCAACAGATTTCATCATTTTTCTTCATTAAAGCACTCTTATATTACAGAAACATGTAAAATGAAGACATGAGAATACATTCTATTCAATGATTGATCTTTATGTACGACACAGAGTATTTTAACTTTCCCCCCAGAGTAAAAGTCCTACTTAAAGACTCATCCAAAGATTTCCTTAGAAATTATTCAAGATATGACACCAAATTACCAGAGAGATTAAATCAGTTATTTGACCAGCATGCTTGTCAACCTGTAGGCAGTTTCTCTGGTTGTTGTCAGGCATACTAGATTGATAAAGTCAGCTCTACTTCCCAAGAGCATAGCTTCAATGCAAAAATAATCATGATAACCACCACCACCACCACCATCACCACCATCACAAAGAATCCTCCAAAATAGTAAAGGCAAAGCAAATTCAAAAACATAATAGCCAGAACTGCACTGTTTTCAAAACCTGCAACACAAAATCTGTCAAGTGATCTGTCTTAGGGTGCATCTCCATGGCTTTTTGCTTCCCTCTTGTGTTGGGTTTAAAAAATGTGGGTTGTAATTCGAAATAAAGCATCCCCATGTGGTTTGGGGCAACACAGATTTAAAACTTACTTTCCTTTTTGTGAGCCCGCATCTTTTTCTCCTGCTGCAGAGATGAAAGGCAAAATCCTCAATTGAACCTCCTGAACACAAAATCATCCCTTTACTTGGCTGCCAAGAGTTAAAAGCAGTTACTGAAAGCAGCTCACTCTCTCCATAACTAATGCTTGCAACATAGTTACAAGCATAACTGAAAGAAGGGTCCCTTCAGGTGTCAAATTCAGCTGCCTGCATTCAAGTAATGGTCCCTGATTAGCTCAAAACCAGACATGTGAAGTGAAACATAGTTTCACTTCGAAGGCTGCATTATTAGGAGGGGGAGGGAGAGATTTGCTTGCTGCAAAACAATCTCATGAAATTGATAATTAGTATCACCTTTCCCTGTTAGCAAGCACAAAATCTCTCTCCCCCTCCGAAGTGAAACAATGTGACAGTTCGGAGCTCTGCTTGTGGGCAGAAAGAGCTGAATGCAGCTGATTCTGACAGCCAATTCTTCTGCAGAGATAAAAAATGCCTAAAAATTCAGTAGAATATGGGAGAAGATGTGGAGAAAATGTCTCCATGCTCCCAGGAAAATCCGCGGCTTCCCAAAAGTGCGGAGGTAATCTTGTTTAAAGGGGGGGGGGTCTGTTGTGGATTTTCCTCCTTTGTGGCTCTGGAAGCCCAGAGTAAAGCTCTGCATGCAGACGCTCAGAAGCAAAAGAAACTTTTAAACAGATTTTTCTTTGCATGTAGATGGGGCCTATGAGTGATTAATTTTATATAGTGTAACCTACTGCATTTTATAGGTTCTAGAGGACTCTGGAATTAGCATCACCATTTCTTTTTGCTTGCAAATAAAAAGGGCCACTTCCCCAACCTTCTCAGGAGATCACAGATTCTTCGGCTGGAGCTATGAAGAGACTTGTAATTTGTCTGACAGGACTTTGAAACAGCTTATCACTAAACAGTAGCACAAAATATTGCATCTACTTTCAAATGCAAGTCCTTTGCATGTTTCTAAACTGACATTAACATATTCTAGTTTATTAATAGCCATGTAGTTGTACCTTTATATCTGAGTTTTTTTTTAAAAAAAGCCCACTGACTAAAAAGACTTTAAAGTAGGTTTGTGCAAAAATGCCAGATATGAGCAAAAATACTGAAGCACATATTCTCATATATACCACTCTGAAGAGAATTAGAGCTAATACAAGTGGTGATAATTCTAATGATAATGCAGAAGCAAATAACTTGAGTTTTTTTAAAAAATTAAAATTCTTCAATATAATTTTGCCTCAGTGATTGCTTAAATGATGGTGCAGCACTAGACGTTCTCATGTGGGAAAGGGGAAGGACACTTCTCTTAAGTCCCCAGCATGCTATCTGCAGACTATCAGATGCTCTTATCTGTCAAATTGTGGTGACGGAATCCCTAGTCATCATTTGATGGGCGGCAGAGGCTTGCTCCAGGAGGATCAACTGTGATTTTGAGACTGTCTCAAAATTATAGCTGCTATAGCTGTGAAGCCAGCCCCCTACCCCTGGAGATTCCCTCACCAGAATTTCACAGGCAAAGACAAGGGCCTTCCCTTGCTCTCAGAACTGAAGCAGAGGTTTCAAAGACAAGGAATGGACCCATGGGGCACTTTCATGTCTTCAAATACATGAACACTGATGAGGGTACCAGTAAGTCCACATAAATGGCAGGAGTCACAGCAGCACTGTGCGTAGGAGTGTTTGAAGCAAGGGTGTGCACAAAGCCATTTCTCCACATTCTATTCGAGTTGAATGGAATGTGGAAAAATTTGGCTCTGGCCGAATACCCTTCCCCCCAGATGTGGGGATCTTCAAATCCAAGCACAGATATTCTATAGAATATCTATGCTCAGAACCAATCCCTGCCACTCTTCCTTTCCAACCCCTACCCCCTACTTGTCCTTTCCCACCCCCTCTCCACTTACTTTACATCCTTGCCGTCGCCATCCATGGCGCCTTCTCTGCACCGCTGCCACTGCCCTGGACCCTGGAAAAGGCCCACGCCACCACCAGAATGCACCCTCCAGTGGCAGTGTGGGCCTTTTCCAGGCCACTGTATTTAGCACTCAGAACCTTTCATGGTTCCACAGCAGCCTGGAAAAGACCTCTGCCACCACCAGAGCACACCACCAAGGTAAGGGGGGGCTGGGGAGGCAGGCATTTGCGCTCCAATGGTGGCTCTGGCCTTTTTTATAGCCCTGTGGAACCATAAACGGCCTGTATTTAGCTCTCGGAATCCTTTCATGGTTCCACAGGGTCCTGGAAAAGACCTGGACTGCTACTGGAGCACATCCCCCAGGTAAGGGGGCCCTGGGGAGCCTGGCACGTGTGCTCTGGTAGTGGTATGGGCCTTTTCTAGGGCCCTCTGCAACCATGAAAGGGTTCTGAGGGCTAAATACAGGCCTTCCAGTAAAACTGAAGCTTCTACAGATACTGGATTATCCAACTACCTTTGAATAGGGCCCTATTAGATCTGTCCATGACACGGAATGCATGGATAATCCATGAACATCCTTAGTTTGAAGAGTTCTCAGGGGTCTTCAAACCACTCTGCTGCCAAATCACCTTATTGTGCTTACAGCAGCATTAGAAGAGATAGTCATCCATGAGGACACTGCCATGAGGACACTGCCATGTTGATGTGGATGTGCCTTTATGGTCCATTCAAGGTGCTATAAAGGCACTGTGCAATTTCTACCTGCACATAATTTCTATTGCCCCACTTTCATCAAACATCTTTACCTGCCTCACACGTAACTTCAGTCAATAAATATAATACAGTACACAGAAAAACAAACAAACAAACCAGCCTAATCAGTGAATTTTGGGGAGGAGGCAAGTGATTCGAATTGAGCTGAAAGAAGATTATATTGAAAAATTAAAAGGATGGCTTCAAGTAATTAGATCTTAGGCACACAATCAATTCTGGGCCACCATCTAATATCTTCTTCCTCAAAATGCCCTGTTGGGGTTACAATGCCAGTGTACCTCTGCTTTCTTGGGATACCACGGCCATTGCCATGTCTGAAACAAGTGTAGTGCTGGTGTCTGTGTGATACAGCTGATTTTTTGAGTCCTCCACAACAGTAAGCCATGTCACATAATGTAGTCAGTCTCTCAAGCTCACAATAACCTACAAGGGTCATTTACTGGCCTCTATGAGATAGGTGTCATCGGGGTGGTAAATTCCCACTCTGAGGTCCATGTGCCACCTCAGAGTGACTCTGGAAGTCCAGGGAAGGGGGATATGTAAACACTTTACCCTAGCTGCTGCTCCCCCTAGCCCACAGCTCTGTGAACATGTTTAGTGTCCCAAAGATATGAGAAAATAGAGTGTTTTATTGGCATTTTGTGAAAATCAACAAAACATTTTTTGGTTATAGAACATGAAATAAACATCTGTAGAAACTCTTGCTCTTTCCTAACTGTCCTTCATGTAAACCTTTTTCAAACTGGAAATTTTAATTCAGGATGTATAATAATGTGAATAAAAGGTCACTTGATATGAGGCAATATCTCCTTTAGGGCGGGTACTATAGCAAGAGCAACAAAAGGGAAACCTTTGTTAATCCATTGGAAGTATCAAGTTAATAAATGAAAATTAGATAATGACTTTTGTGGCTAGCTGAGTCTTGTCTAAAGCCTCTTATGAGCTTCATGTGTCTTAATTAGGGACTTTGTCACATGCTCAGCTGCAGGATAAGCATAGTTTTTTTTAAGTTTTAGTGCTGGCTGAGAGCAGGATTTTTTTTTAACTTTCTGCAATCAATCAGTATACAGCATTATTCTTGCTGAACTCTAATTTTATTCAAAAATTTCTCCAGGAATTATGTTGGAATCCCAGTAAATTTGCAACAAATCCTCATCCAAATCAGACTGGGAGAAATTTTTGTGACATAAAGTGAGGATATATGTATTCTTAGTCATTGCTTCAAAGTGGAATAGGAACATATTTAGCTTTTGTGAATGATAAGCATTTCTTTTTTTAAAAAAATGGAAAGTTGTAGAATTTTAATGATAATATCCTGGAAAATCAGTTTCTGTAGGGTCTGGTGATGCTTTTGAAAACTGTGATCTTGATATTATTACTTTCAAATGACAAGCACAGTTCAGCAGATAGGATAGGCTAAATGTAGGACCTTTCTGCATTGGGCTTTATTCCAGAATTTATCCCAGAATAGAGTCCTCCCATTCACATGCTGGTATACATTATGTCATGCCCCTATCCTGGGACATTATTTGTGGTCTGCACTTGATTGCAGAGTGTCTGCACCACCTTGCAGAAAGTAGGGATCTGCATGAATATTCATAAGCATTCAAAATTCAATCAAATGTGCCGAATTTCGACATTCAAATTCGAATAGAATGTCCCAAAATTCGAATTTGAACATTCAAATCGAATTTTGAATTTTGAGACTATTTGTTTGAATTATCCAGACATTTGTATGTGTATGGGCTAGTACATGATGCGTACTTGAAGAGCCGCACCTTTCCCGCATCATATGTATGCATTCGTACTGATCTGTGCAGGATTAAAACGGGTTGTGTACGAGATAGCTACGGGATGCATACACACATATACAGATGTGTACGGATGTCAGGAAGATGCATATGGGCATCTACACATGTTGCTGACATTCATAAGTCCAAATCGAATAAAAAAATTGAACGAATAGATTTGAATTTGCTTAATTCAAATCGACTTTTGTTAAATTTGAATTTAAATAATTCAAATCTAATTTTTGAGTATTCAAATTGACTCAAATAGAATGTAAAAAAAAAAAAAATCTTGCACACCCCTAGCAGAGAGTATCTGGAGTATAATGCAGCCTAAGGTCAAGTGCTGAAAGGGTCATAAATACATACTGGCTAGCACAGGGTGACTATATGTCATTTATCTGGAAGGTGTTTTCTGTTTGTATATGGTCATGAACCTACTTCTGTTGCCAGACATGTCAATGAAACATCTGGGGTGATGTACTCAATTTTGGGGGGGGGGCATCAGGTGCCCTCCATAGAATCCAATAGGTCTGGAAGCAAGGGTGTGAAAATGAATATAAAGAGCAGGTGCTCTCTACACCTTCAGATGCCCTCATCTGAACAACAGAGGCATATGAATGCCCAGCTGCACTGAGGGGTGGGTGCATGTAAAGACACAGACTTACTCTGAGATTGTGAACTATTGAGGTTGTGAGATGTAGGATTACGTGAAGCCAAGACACCTTTGTTTCGAAATGTAGTAGCTAGGCAGGTATTTTAGGCTTCTTCGTGGTTACCAATACGGTTCAAGCTTTATGGCAATTCCTCTGTCATCCTCATTCCATTGTTTAAATTGTGTGCAACTTCTATGTTACAGTAAATCACATAGGTTTTGTGCAAGGTAACCCATCCATCTGGTTTTCATGATATTTATGCCAACTGCATCCCTTGGAGATACTTTCGTGATTTTCCTTATATTAAAAGATTTCTAGAATGGAGCATCACTGGTCAAAAGGTTCCACCAAAATGAGCCTCCGTTCTTAAAATGATGGACCTCTGTATTCATCTTTCTTGAGAAAGCCTAAAGCTTACCAAAATTATTTCAATTTGCTTTATCAGCTCATTTTAATATTAACCATGTGAGTCATGTAGCATTATTATTTTTTCTTTCTTCTACGTGTCACCTTCTTATCTTGATGGAAGAGGGATAGCAAATAAACTGGAAATAAATTATCATTGAGGACCTATATACAAGGGTAAAAATCTTAGAGATGAGTTCAGGGTGTGTTTTTGCTGTTCAAATTTGGATTTCTCTGTACTTTAAGTCGGCCAGATATCATCTTGTACACAGTGAGAAGGGCATAGTCTTCTTTTTTTGTCCTCTATTTTAAAGCATCCTCTAGTTAGTCCTATGTCTTTTCTTCTTTCTTTCCTTAGGCATAAGTTGCAAGCTCAGTAATTAAAAGAAAAACACCTATACAAAGCCCCAACCGTTGAGTGTTAGCAAATCTCAATAATAATCAAGTAAAGATGCAAAATCCTTTCCTAAGTTCATTGTAAGATTGAACCATTTTTGCTTTTAAGTGTCCATCACGCCTTAGCCAAGAAAAATTTCCATGTTTCATGAGTAGATAGAAGCTGATGAATATTTGTATTGTTTGCATAAAAGAAGTTTTGCCAAGTTAATAGACAAATCCAAGTACTGTTTAAAGTTAAAGAACCCTAAGAAATCTTTACAGATAAATTTTATATCTTTCATGATTTAAATAACAAAAAAGGGTGCACACTGAGCTACAATTTGCTCTACAATCTACACTTTTATGTTACCATGATCCATCTATCCATCTATCTATCAGCTATAATTAAGAATTTATATCCTGCCCTTCACCAAAAGGTCTAAGGGCAGGTCATGAAAAAAAAAAGTAAAACACTAAAACATATTCAAAATATAATCTGCTTACCCATCCTCCTCCCTGTCAGGACAGCACCCAACGGGAGATAAACATCCAAGGCCTGGGTGAAGTATTTTTTAACCAAGCACCAAAAAAAATAAAATAATGTGGGCACATCCCCCTACCCCATATACCTCTAAGAGAAAAGGGTCCACAAAAAAGCCATCTCTCTGAGATCTCAATATATGGGTAGGTCTGGGAGTGGAATTCCAGTTAGCAGAGAAAAATTGAGAGATGACTTAGGAGTGACTTATTGGTTACAAATTTGGGGAAATCTGGAAATTTATTGATGAAAATAAGTTTAAACAGGGATTAGGGAACAGAATACTAGATTTGAAAATATCATTGTGGATAAAATGAAAGGGAAATGTGGCTTGGGATAGAGGATTTATCAAAGTTTGTTAGGAGAAAAAGGAAAATTGGAAGAGTCTATTTTTCAACAATGGAACCAGGAATGTGGAACACTGAGATATGATGAAATTTATGGAGTAGATATGGAAAACAAAACATAATAGAATGAAAGAGCTTTAAATAAAATGTATTAATAAATGGTATAGAATACCTAGCCAATTAGCCTATATATGATACAAAATTTCAGTTCAGAATGCTGGGATAACTGTAGCAGTAGAGGAACCTATATGCATTTATGGTGGGATTGTAGAAGAGTACAAAAATATTGGGGAAAAAATTGGGAAGGAAATAAAATATTAGACACAAGAATTATTTGGACAAAAGAAATACGTTTACTATATAAATTTGACCAACAGATTAAAAAATAGAACCACTATATTATAAATCAACTATTAATGGCAGCAAAAGCAGTTATTGTAAGGAATTGGAAAGCCCCTGAAGAAAGAAAATTAAAGGAATGGTGTACTTATATAGCAGAACAAATACTTTTTGATTTCCTAAGGGGACCACAATTGAGATATATGGGGCACCAAATCACAATATTGGCAACAACTACTTGGAGGAAAGTACTGATCTATAAGGAGAAAGATGAGGAACCCAGTGACTCAAGGAATGATAAAAACAATCTCCAATATGGAGACAAGTGGAATTTGAGAATGACATCCTGGGTGGAGGAGGGGGAGGGAGGGAGGGAGGGAAGGAAACAACTGTATCTCAAATGTAAAAGAAGTATCATATGTAAGAGACAGTGCTAATGTAAATTTGAGATATATGTAAACTATTTGAAATTACAATTAAAGGGAAAAAATAAAAAAAAATATTATGTGACAAAAGTATGTTGACCTTTATCTGATTGGCTGGGGTGACTACCCTTGCACAAACTGTTTACATTGTAGGCTACTTATAAAGCAATTCTTAAGAAAATACACAGCATTTGACTTTACTAGTGTGAGAATATACCACCTATATAAATATTAATTAGCATTTAGCATATGAAATAAGTCCTGGAGGAAGGGGAAGGAGGGGAGAGAGCATGATATCAACAAAGGCTTAGAGAAAAAAATAATAATCACAGGCTACTTATATCTCTGCAAATACTTTATCTAAATATAGCCTCTTCAAAATATAATGAGGTTAATTTTCCCATTATTTCTGGCATTTTTTTTTAAATGTAGCTCTTTAAGAGTCCAGTCATTATACATTCATTTGGTATTCATGGAAAGAGTACTGATCATAATGAATTCATTTGGTATTCATGTGAATGTCACATGCACTTCCATAGAGATACTACTGTAATTCTACTTTAGTGACACTATTTCTCCTTTTTTTCCACAACTGTAATACCCCCATTAGAGGGTTAATACATTCTTGAGGCAAACTCACCAAGACCAAAAAAGGTTCCCTCTCCTGATTATTTATTTGACCATGTACAAATCATTATGTTTCTGTGACCTTCACTATGAAATGTGCCAGTAATTTAGGCCCATTTAAATGAGTTGGATCACTGTTAACATAAGCAGCTTTGTGATTACAATAACATATTCATATTTCCATATCAGTTATCTGCCTGGACATACGTAGAATATAAGTGGACATTTCATCTGACCTGTATGTGACTATGAAAAGTAGTTTAACTCATTGCTGTACTTAAGTGATGTTTCCTTTCTACCCCCATATGCTGTTTTTAAAACAAAGAAGCCAAACATCAGCAATTCTTCTCTGACTTCTGCCCAATGCTTTCTCCAGATCATGAGAATACTGATTGTAGAAACATTGGGTTTCCCCATGACTGCTGAAAGTGTCATTTGCATACACAGAGCTTTGTAAACCCCTACCCAGCAGAGCTACACGTGACAAAACATTCGGCTAAAGCAAGTAGGTGTGACAGTGACAAAGTTTGGATTGACCCAGCAATAAGGTAAGTGATTTTTCCAGATGGCTAAAAATATCTCAGTTTCTTCCCTGTAAAACAGTACAATCTGATGTGATTATACAAATCATCATCATCATCATCCTGCTGTATGCAAGGTAAAAACACACGTGAGGATTAAGTTCTGCATCAATCAAAACAGTGGTTCAATTGTTAGGTTGAAGTTTAGGAGTGAGGCCTTTTCTTGTTCTCGTTTTATTCATGAATTGAATCAAAACTAGATAAAGAGAATGGTTTTTAAATCATTACAAAAATTGTGGGACTGGTAGATTATTTACTCTTACAATCAGATAGGGAAAAGCATTTAACAATAAAAGACCAGAATGTTCTGGCTCATGGCACAGCAGCAAAGTCTTAGACTTTGAGAGATTTGTGTGGGGAATTTCCCCCCTGTTTTTGTGCATAATGTTCAACACATATTTGATGTCTGACTAATGTAAGAAACAAACAATTGTCTGTTTTCTTAGTTGTGGTTTGTTTTCCTTTAATGAGCTTCATTGAGATTTTGATTCACAGCCAGCTTTCTATTGATTTTTTTATGAATAACCAATCAGTAAAGAAAATCATTTCAAGTCATTATGGAAAATAACCCTTAAATTAAGCAAAGACAAAGGGGCCTTTTCACACTTCCCTGACTCGTGTGGTATACTAATATACCAGGTGCTAGAGAGAAACTTATTTGGTGCAGTTATGGGCCTGAAAACACCTTGGGCAGCATAATGGATGACCTACCAGGAGAGGGAGAGAGACAATGCAGTCAGTTCTCCCCAATTTCTCATTTGTAGCAGGTTTTGAGCTGCTATGCTGTAAGGATGTGCACGAAAGTTCTAACCATTCAAAATTTGATCAAATTCGATCAAATGTGGACATTAGAATTTGAACAGAATGTCTTCACATTCGAATATATACATTCAAACAAATTTTGAATGTTCCAAAACATTCATTCAAATGATTCAAATGATTCAAATATATGGATACGTATGTATTACGTACATATCTGTACAAATATCATACTGTACACTCAAATACTCAAAATAATGGTCATTTGACCATTTCAAAATTCCATCTAAAAACAATTAAAACAAAGGAAACAAACAAACAAAAAACTTACTTTCCCAGTTCTTGTTTCAGTAGTGGGCTCTTTCTTAATGGCTTTCAGAATAAAGAAACTGACTGATTATAGTAGATCTTTCCTGGCCTTGCAGAAGGTGTGTCAGGAGATCATTTCTATTGTGGGACTTACAATTGGATATTATTGGATGAAGATATCTGTATCGTAATTCAGAGTAGGCTGGGCACTCAGTTAAGAAGTGTTCAATATCTTCCACTGTTTGTTTGCCCCAGATGCAAAATCTCTCAATCATACTGTACACATTTGCACTTATAATATGGAATGAAAATGGGAAGTACGTGGGATAAAATGGGATGCATACGAAATGTGTACAGATACGTATAACACAAACAAATGTTGCTGACATTCGTATCTTTAAATACAAATGTGGATATTCGTATCTTCAGATTTGCATCTAACATTCAAACAAATAGATTTGAATGTATCGGATTTGAATCGGGTTTTGCTCCATTCGGATTTTAAACATTTGAATGAGAGTGTTTTGACATTTGATTCAACTCAAATGCAAATGCAAACTGTGCCATGTTCCAGATTTCTTTTGAGAACCTAAGCTTTCAGATATTGCTGTGATATCCATCTTCAGATGATGCTGAAGAGCATGGGGCATAATTGATTCCTAGGGAATTCCACATGAAAACTTTCAGAGCATGAAACAGAAGCCCTATGAAACCCCTTAAGGGAAACGGGCATCTCCTTAAAGTATTTAATTGAATTGTGCATTTCCCAAGAATTTCACACAAGTATCTAACTATAGGTAATCTTAAAGTTCTTCAGAAAGTTTTGCTAATAGCTTTGGCAACATTTTTCCCACCTCACTCTTAAAGTAGTAGACTTGAAATAGTAGGGAAACTTTTGCTCGTTTCAAAAGGTGGATTGAGAAAAAATATTATTTGTTTGTTAAACAATACTAGAGTGTATTCTATGGAACTGACGGCCAGGAGAAGACCAACGAGGAAAAGTATTTTTTCATGAAAAGGGTCATTGGTCTTTGGAATTTACTACTAGAAGAGGTGGTGATAGCAACCAGCCTAGGTAGGTTAAAGAAGGGTCAGACAAATTCAGGGAGTCAGATCTATAAATGGCTTCTAAAATGGATGCCTAGGTACCCACTTCATGTTGGAAATACAGGCAGGCTGCCTCTAAAGGCCATTCACATGAACTTGCTGCTGAGAATGACCAGAAGCGATTGGTAGGCTGCCACTGTGTGAGACAGGAGGCTGGGCTAGATAGGCTGTGTTCTTGACCTAGCAGTAAACAAACTCTTAGTAAAAGGATGTCTATCCCATGTTATAGTGGGTTAAATAAAGTATGTCAGTGCGCTTGTATCCTGATAAGTTCTTTTCAAGATGCTGCAATAATTCAGTATTTCTCCAACATTTGTTTCATGCTGCTGCTGCTTGAATAGTGCATATTAACACAGGTTGGAAATTGTTTTATGTTTACTGTCAGATCAGTGACCGTTTCCTGCTCTTTGTTGTATGAAATGTCAACTTAACATATATGCTCCCTTTATTTCTTACATGCACAGGAAGTAATGACCCATTTGTTCCACGCAGTTCTTCTGTCTTGTCTGGAACAACATGTGAGATTTCATTTCTCCATTTAATGGCTAACACGGTGGCCTATTCAAACATCAATAGCTTTCCCAGAACAGTTATTTTTATCTAGGTAAGTAGATAATTCCTTTTCCAGGCATACATTGCAAAAGGTATATTGTATTGAGTCTTAAATGCTTGCAGGCAGAAGTTCCATTAGCAACAATAGAAACAGGTTTGGTGAATATTTACATTAGATGTGGAAGTTCCAGTACCCAGTGCAGACGTTCTGTGGTATGCAATTTATTATGTATAGGATGGGCTGAAAGAACAACAGCTTTTGCCCCTAGGTAAAAGTGAAAATAAAATGGGATTTTCTTTATGTATTGAAACTTCCACTTGACTGCAATGTCATCAGAAGCATATTCAAATGGAATTGAAGTTCACTGAAGCCCTTTCAGCACTGGGATTTATTCTGGTTTATATCCTGGAATATGGACCTGCCATCTGTATACGGATCTGCCCTAGGGCCTTCCAGAGTCTTCACTAGCATGTGGATGGAAGGTCCTTATTTTGGGATGCAATCTGGAATAAGACACAGTGAAGAAAGGGTCAAGAAAGAGCATACAATTTGAAATCTGCCCATCATACAGATATAAATGCAGTGACAACTTACAGAGTGTACTTGCACAGGTCAACATTGGAACTTCATCTCTTCAAGCTACATTATGGTCCAAATTAAAATAAAATTCACAAAGATAAAATGTGAGGCTCCAGCAAGAGCCTTGCCTCTTTCCTACTGCCCTACTGAGGCCTATACGCATGAGGGCCTGAGGAATGCATGTAGGATACCCTGGGATGGAACATACGCACAGCTGGGCCAGGGGTTCCATTCAAAACTGGCCCAGCCTGTGCCAGGGTGCACAATTGTGTTCCAGGTGTACAGCATGAAATCGTACTCTACACCCAGCCCAGGGTGTTCCTGGACATCCCAGGCCATCCCACAGCTGTTTGGGAGAGAGAGCATTCGCCCTATCCCTATGGAACAGCTGTGGGCCATGACCCCAACTGCCACTATTGGTAGACTGGGCCCAAGCTGTCAGCGCTTTGGAAAGAAAGGGGCTGACAGCGTATGCGCCCAGTGTACCACAAGGAACAGCACATCGCCCCGGCCAATTGCATGGCCACCACAGCAAGGTAAGTGGTCGTGCGGCTGGGGGGGGTGCTACTCCCCTGGGTGCCAATGGGCACCTAGGGGGCCCTGGTAGCTGGGGCAGCTTGATCCAGGTTGCCCCAGCTGCAAGCGCACTGGGACGGATCTTTGGGCTCTGTGGGATGTAGGTGACCCAATTGTAGGAACCCCCCCCCAAGGCTGGGGGGAGTGGGGACACTTGCGTGCACATGCAACTTACCTCGTCGCTGATGGGTCTGAAGTGATGAGCCTGGCCGGTGTGGTTGTGTGTCTGCGTGCACTGCCAGCCCTGATTTGCCAGCTATAACTTACCTGCCTAGGTGTGAATGGGGAACGCGTCCCTGCATGGCCTAGCCTTAGTTCACTACAGCCATTTGGCTGCAGTGAGAAAAGACCTCTGGTCTAGCTGTATGAATTGTCTCTGGGAAAGATCACTAGGCTCAATAAAATCTGTGCTCTGTTTCTATTGTGAATGCTGGGATAGCTTCTGCGATGGCAGGATCCATTTCTGGTGTGGAAAAAGCTCATGCAAGTGCAAATGGTGCTACCAAGAAGTAACCACAATGTACACTACTGGGCTAAGTGCTTAATTCTAACATAAAGCTTCAAATGATTTTATACCCAAAATACATGAAGGATGAAGGGACACCTCTTCTCATTTTGTCCTGCCCAACATTTAAGATCTTCTCAAGAAGCCCTTGAGACCCTCTTGGAAATTTCATTCCAGTATGAAGTCTAAATAGCCAGAGAGAAGGCTTTACTCATGGTGTTAGGTTTTCAAACAGTCTTCCTTCAAAGATATTCCAAGCACCCAAACTGAGCACTTAAGTTTCTAATAAAATCATTTTTGTTCATGTAGGCATTTAGTGATTAATTTTGTCTTTTCCCTCCCTATTTTGATGATGAACTTCATGGGTTTTTTAAAAAATATCTTATTCAGTTCTATCCTATTTGTTGATTGCCCTGTGGGATGTTTGGTAAATAAATATGCCCTTGAGTGACCTGGGCAAGGAAAAAAGGACATAATTACAGAGTCATCATGATCTAGCCCTTTATTTAATTTTGTAAAGTGCCCTACACTATTGTAAAAAGCAACCAAGTACTGGACACAAAGTTTTAAAATAACTATAAATCAATATAGCCTTGTCCATGCCAGTAGGCAGACTAGTTGAAGTAAACAATAAATACATGAAATGTTAAGGTTCATAATATAAACTTTCTTTTACTTGTGACCATGATTAGTGGTACCTGCTTTGTGATCCCCCCCATCTTAATCAATAATAGTGTTTTAATTTTCCCTTGCCTCACATCTTTAACTAAAACATTTTCAAGATCAGCACCTTTAGGCATTACATATTTTAAGGGGACCATGTCTGTAGTCTACATTATCTCTTTTTAAGAAAAGAATTCCATTCTATTTGTCAGACAGGATTTACCCTTTATGAAACTATTCTAGCTAGTTCATTTCTCCAGATGTTTTGTGATCTCATCCTTTATTAATGCTTCTAGAATCTTGCCTACCACTGAGGTCAAACACACTGGTCTATTAATTCCTAGTTCTTTTTCCAATACCTTTTCTTTCAGACCAGGGTTGCATTTTCTTCTCTTAGTCCCTTGATGTTTTTCCTTTCTCAGAGGAGTTATGATAAAATCTCCATTATTGAACCAGTAATCTTTTCAGTGATCTTGTTAAAGATTCCCCAGTACATACCCTCGTCCATCATGAAATTTCAACCCTCCAGTGAATTTAACTTACACAAGACTTATTCTGATATGGAACTATCATGTCTTAGAAACTTTATTTCATTCAGTTTCATGACCAGTGGGTGGGGGAAATAAGGTAGGCTATGGAGATTCTGTTTGTTGCTATCAGAATTAGTGGGATCTTGTCATTATGAGGTTTTGTGCATCCAACATAGAAGTCCTTCCCTATTGTCTACAGTGAGTGAGGATGCATCTAGACCGGGTCAAAACCTCATAATTATTTGGTAATTATACCTAATTTGCCAGATATGATCATGGTCCATTTAATATAGTCCTATACAGTCCAGTAATCTAGATACCAGTTTTTCAAATTCAAATCAAAACATGTATTGAATATTCTGAGAGATGTAGGATATATACAGATTAAGAACAGTTAAAATAAATTGGCTAGGCCATGTCATAATTAAAGCTAGGATTTCATACCAATTTGTGTATGGTGTAAATTTCTGATTTGGGTTCACTTTAGTAGGAAGAAGAAGAGGAAGAGTTAGCTTTTCTACCTCGCTTTGCTCCGATGGCTCAAGCAGAATACCTATGGGTTATCCTCTTCCTGCTGTACCAGAAACAACCACTAGGGGGTGCAGCATCAAACGTATAAATAGAGCTCCAACTGCTGCCCCCTTTGACTTTTCCTCGGTCGCTGTCATCCAGATGGATCGCTGAGACCAGGCTCATCTGGGGTTCCTCAGGGATCAATCTTATCTCCCATGCTATTTAACACCTATATGAAGCCGTTGGGAGAGGTCATCCAGAGATTTGGAGTGAGGTGTCATCAGTATGCAGATGATACCCAGCTCTATCTCTCTGTACTATCTGAATCAGGAGAGGTGTTTGAAGTGCTTGACAGGTGTCTGGAGACGGTAATGGGCTGGATGAGGGTGAATAAATTGAAGCTGAGTCCAGACAAGACAGAGGTGCTGTGTGTCACAGGGTCTTGGGTCCATGTAGTTGGGAGATACCTTGTCTTTGATGGGGTTGCAGTGCCCTGGAAGGGACAGGTGCGTAACTTGGGGGTACTCCTGGACTCTGCACTAACACTTGAAGCTCAGGTGGAGGCTGTGGCCAGGAGTGCCTAATCCCAACTACAGCTAGTCCGTCAACTGAAGCCTCTTCTGGATAAAGATGGCTTGGCCACATTTATCCATGCTCTGGTAACCTCTAGACTGGACTATTGTAATGCGCTCTACATGGGGCTGCCCTTGAAGACGGTTCGGAAATTGCAGCTAGTGCAAAACGCAGCCACTAGAATGCTGACCGGAACATCTAGCCGGATGAGGGGGGAGGGCTAGACTGACATGTGGATGATCCCACTCGTTGTCCTTTAGTTGCATCAGAGGTGCTTTTCACTGAATGAGAATATAGCCTAAGATTGTTTAGTGCCTTAGACAAGCAGCTCTTTCAAATGAGAAAATATCAAGCCCAAGTACCACAACACCATTCACTTTCCCTGAGTCTTTTAAGCATGACGAGGTACATTAGAAAGCATACGTTACAATGGCAAAGTCTGAATCTAATTAGAAATTACAAGAATATTGGACTTGCTACCAGTTATTTCAACCTGTTGGAAAGCAAATCTTTAAAAGTGATTATTTTAACAACGATCTGAGTTGTTTGTTACAAGACAGTCTCCAATGACACCACCAATTCACAATTAAAAGGCTACATGATATTAATATTAACAATGTAAATAATGGACAATTCTTCAGAGGGCAAAAGAAACTTGTCCTTAATTTTTCAAAGGATATGCTTTAGTTAACTAAGGCTAATTAGCTGTGATCCTTGCATGAATAACAGAACATATTGCATTTGTTCTGGTAATTTCTTAAAATAGCTGATAAATGAATGGAACTACTTTTCAAATTAGTTTTAGAAGCACAGTAATAATAAATTCTTTATTAACTGGAGAAACACATTGCAGTTGTTCTATCTATCTATCTATCTATCTATCTATCTATCTATCTATCTATCTATCTATCTATCTATCTATCTATCTACCTATTATTATTATTATTATGTTTCAGAAGGATATGAATTTGTCATCAGATATAACTAGTCAGTATACCTTGGAAATGTTTAATCCAATTTATAATTTTTCTATGCAATATCAAAACAATGTTCTCCATTATGTAATAATAATAATTAAAGTATTTTAAGTATTTTGTTTTATTAACATGAATTTGAATTGCTTCTACATTCTTTGTTTTATTTGACTATGAGCTTGTCCCCATGGTCTCTAATTATTGCAGTGCAGAATCAGGGCATCCTTAATCCAAATTGTAGTTCAGATTAGGATGTCCCCATGAGGTGGAGGAGAGCCCGGGTTCAGTTTGAATTCACCCGTCCCTAAGCAAACACCGTAAATCCTGGCATTGGGGAAACTGCATCATTTTTTCTCCACCCCCTTTGCCCTGATTTGAAGCTTTTAGCAGACGTGTGCACGTCTGCATGACAGCAAGCACACACATGTGCTTGGAGAAGAAGGGCTCAGGGGCTGGAGGGATTCCCCCGTCCCCCTCCACCCTTGAAGCATGACAGCCAACCAGTGAAGGAGAGGGGAGCCAGACAACTGACTTAAAATGTCGAGGCCGCTTTTGCTTCCCAGTGCCAGTAAGCTCGATTGTGAGCCTGGCCGGCAAGGAGCTAATTAATATGCACCTCTTTAAGGCTTGGAGGCAACAGGCAGCTTGAATCCTTTAGTTCTCAGTTCTGTATACCCGAGTGCTCGTGTCTGTGTGTGCATGCGTGTGTGCATGTGTGTGTGTGAGAGAAGGCAAATGACAGCACAAATGACAGCTATTTGACCCCCTCATCACTTCCCTTCAGCGCAATTTAAGCGAGCACAGCAGGAACAGCTAGCACAGACGAAACTCCGCCCACTAATGACACGATTGCCAATAACCCCGGGAGTGTCCCCATGAATCAGAATAATATGTGCTTGACTCCTAATTCACTGTCAAAACAGTCGGAAAGGGTTTTTTTCTGCCGCGGATTTGTCTCGTTTGCCCCTCATGTAGCCCGAATTAGAGGCTGTTCAGGGAGGCAAAGCAAAGTTCACTTCGGAGTAAAAATTGCATTGGGACAAGCCCTAAGTTATTCTTTGTATTTTTGTTGCTTGTGTTGTTCTATATCTATTGCTTTCTTATAACCACCCTGTGACCTCCAGGTATAGGTTGGGATAGAAATTTATTTATTCTTTTATTTATATTTATATCCCGCCCCATATCCATCTTGACTGTGCTGATCTTTGACCATAATAAAGTTTCTTGCCACTCTTTCTCATCTATTGCAGACACCCAGACACACACAGATACTGTCACATACATAGTCCTACATTTTACCTTTCAGTATTTTCCCATATTGCTTGGAAGTTTTTTTCCTACTGGTTGAAGTGAGTCTTTTTAAACTCATTAAAAGTTCACATTCTCACTTTATTAATTACATACGTACCTCATCTGAGAAAAGGGAGAGAAATGATCTCATGCCTTTTTAGTAGCTTGGCTAAGACGTTACTAGGTTTATAGCCTCACTAAACCAGGGGGTTCCTGCAGTTCTGGTTACAAAGTTCATATGCTATCAAATCCATTTCATGTTTTATATGCCTTGCAGACTGTCTCTCCTTTCTGGATGATTGTTGCTGTAATTACACAAATGATCCGCTCCACTATCACACCCGGTCAAAGGTGTCATCTAAAATTAAAAATTCATGTAAAAACTGGAGATGTTGATAACTTCTTCTTCTTTTTCAAGCAGACATTTCAGATCTGATCTGATTTCACAAAAATGAGTTCTGTTCCTTAGGTAGCTTGTTTTTTTCCATTTTGTATTTTATCAGATATCAGGTAAGTTCATTGTTATTACTCTGTCTAATCCAAACTAATAAGGCTGGAAGTTTATTAAGATGGAAACTGGAAACTATAGTAATCTGGCCCATCTACTTCATCTAAATATTCCCCAGGCAACATATGGCCTATAAGACACATTTATAACGTATATTAGGCATTTTCTGCATGTGGATAGCATGCACTAATTCTGGGATATATTTCAGAATAAGGTCCAGCGCAGAAAGGACCTAAGTATCTGCATTTTTCACTTTCCTCCCTGTCCATCCATTATGAACCTTAACTAGTGGAAACCATAGGCAAAGTAAGCTAATCTTGTCTTATAAACTTCCATGGCCTGTGTGCAGGCAGTCTACCACCTAGAGGATACACAGGTCAGCCTTTGCCAGTCTGGTGCCCTCCAGATGTTTTAAAGTGTTGTGGCTGGCTAGAATTAATAGGGATTGAAGCAGAACATCTGGATTATATCAGCTTGGTTGGCACAGGTGATGTAGTGGCAACTGTCTGGTGTGGACTTGGCAGAACCTACTATAGCATTAATTTATTTAGAGACTTTATTAAAAGGGATAGTTGTCATTTTGTGAATATTTTTCATTGCTTTCTTTCTGATCTAATTGTTCCTATAAATGTGCACAGATATCTAGCCCCACATTTACCCCCCTTAATGCTGAGATTCCCAGGACAGAGCAGATTGTCCTGGCCTGGGTTATGCATCCCATCACAGACTAGGACAGGTTTCTGCTGGCATAGGTTAGGACCATCTGCACTGGGGTGAGTTGTCCTGCACCAGGCCCCTCACTGGCTCCAAAGCTGGCACAGTAACAGAGATCTTTCAGGACAAAAATGAAGGTTCCTGGGCTTCAGAATCCTGGGTGGACTATTTCAGGGGCACTTCTGGTTCTATTCACCATGCGCCTTACACATGTCCTTAGCATGTTGGTACACCCTGAGATCTAATGCTAAACCACGCTAGGGGACAATTTTGGGTGACCCAGCCCAGGTGCTGTGCTAAAATGTGCAGCACATCCTGTGCTAAAAGGTGCAGGATTTCACCTTTTTGACACTAGTGTATAGTGAGGAAACTCTTAGACCCTTTCTTATACCACCCTAAGAGCTTGTGCAGAAAGGCCTTAAATTAATTCATAAATATATACGCAGCTCTTTGCCATAAGCCTTTGATTAAATAAAGAACAGCATTTCCTTTTATATTTGGGTTTTAATGTTGCAACCTGCCCTGAGACCTTTGGGTTTTTAGTGGGATAAAAATCCAGATATATATATATCTGCACAAATACACACACATACACACATGAGTGTGTAAATCTGTAAAATGGATGCATGTGTATCTAAATATAAATATGACTACATACGTTTAAGCGTTGCATAAGCTTGCAAAAAACACACATTTATCCACATTCCCGTATACCTACTCAAAAGAAAAAAGGCCATGGAAGTTTATACAAGCAGAAAGCTGTACAACTACGAGTCTGATCAACAGGATTCCTAAAATCCCCTTGAAACTCAGCAGGCACTAGACTTCTCATCCGGCATTACCTTTCATCTTTATGTTTCCCTGGATCAGGAAGCTGAAGAGTTGGTCAGAAGAATGCATCTTACTAAAACATTCTGTCTCTCAGATTGAAAGGTAGCAAACAAGGACAAACAAAAGTTTCTACTCATGGATGATGGAACAGAACAGATGAAAAGAAGCACATTCTGGAAAATAGATATCACTTCTTTCTTTCTAATGCAGAACCTGGAAACTAAGAGCACACATCCTAGGAGAATATGTGACCTTTCAACTACTATTCCATGATCCAAGGATAACAAGATTTTGTGTCTTTCTTTGAAGCACTGGAACAATTCTCTCTGCAGCACACTGCCAGATTTTGTAGCTCTTCTTTACCTTACTATATTAGTCTTAAAATTAATTTCCAAAAACCTTCCCCATATTTAACAAGTCCTGTTCTACATTTTATACACTTTGAAATTGTATTTGATTGAATGTCTGCTTAGCATGCATAATGGTCCAAATTCTCTTGCTGGTTTCTTCTTGGAGAAAGGCAATGGCTGTATCTGGTCATCACTTACTTATTCTGACTTATTTGGATATTCTGGGATAAAACATTATATTCCAGAATATCCATGCTTCTGGAACATCCAAATATATTGGGAAAAATAAGTGATATCTGGATACAACCAATGGCAACCCACTTCCATATCATTGCCAAGAAAACACAAATGTGTACAAAGAGTCTCTTTCTGTACTACTCTCTAGATCTGGATCTAAGAGCTTCTGATTTGGAACCTGGGCATGCCATAGTAGACCACTGAAAATCACCACATGCTCACAAGCTAGGAACTTTCACTCTTATATATCAGGGGGCGGGGGGATGGCAAGCTTAAAAGCCTCTGAGAGACTTTAACCAGATTAATGCCATCAAAGGAGACGGTGCTGATCCTATCCTTGCCTACTTGTGATCCAGAATGAGAGAGTATATCAACAAAGTGGCTAGTAATTTTCTTTCCATATTATCTGACCCAAAGGTAATTTTTCTGAGTTAGATAATGCCAAAAGAAAGCAGCTCTTCACTTTGCTAGGGTGTTGTCTTGCTCTGAAAGTAGACTGAAATGGAATTAAAACTTAGGTGTGGATGCAGCAAAGTAGCAACTGTTATCTGACTCAGAAAATCCACTTTTGGGTTAGATAGTGGGGGGTGGGTGGGATGACTAGTCAGTTTGCAGATGTGTTCTTTCACTCTGAAAGTATACCTTTGCCTTCCTGAAAGTTGCAAATTCTGCAAAGAAGGTCAATTTACCATGACAATAAATACTTTAAAAATATTCTTGTGAATTTACCTTGTTTCCTACCTGTTACAGAAATAACAACAACCATGGTGTATATCTTGGGGATTGCCTTGAGACCACCACAGAACAATGACATAAAGCCTGTGATTTTACATGGATACTGATCTCTTCTAAAATTGCACAGGGAAAATCCATTCTAAGGTACAAAGCTTTGCATGTCAGTAGCACATTTCCGAATTAATGTAGCACAAGTTTTTCAACATTTAGTAGAATAAAGATAGTATGCTTTTCTTTGGAGACAGATTTCTACAGCTGAGCTGAATTTTGAAACTGGATGTATCCACTGACCCATTACTAGCATGGGTGTTTTCATACCCAACCAGTTAATTGCCCATAAAGGGTAATAATCTAACATGACATGAAGAACCAGATGTGACTAGTTAAAACTGTACACATTGTTCTAGGAAATCTCATGAAAAGAACATTTAGCATTTCAGATTTAAGTCAATAATAGCTTCCAATTATTTTAAAAGAGATCTTATGAAATTATGTATGGAACATAACACAAACACATAAATTTTCCTGTATAGACTAGTTTTCCTCAGTTAGGGCAAAGGAGGAGGGAATGAAAAGGCTTAAAGCCAAATTATGGGAGAAGATGTTCAGTAAACCTGATTACAGACAATGGGCTCATGCGAAGACATGTTTAGGCATTATAATTTATGTGAAACAAGCTTGCCAGATGGTATAGAAAAGGTGGATAATTTCTTTTCTCTGTCACACAATACTAGAACCAGGGGGCACTCTATGAAGCTGATGGATAGGAGAGTCAAGTCTGACAGGGGGAAGTATTTCTTCACCCAGAGGGTCATCAGCTTATGGAATGTGCTGCCGGAAGAGGTGGTGACAGCTATCAGTCTAGATGGCTTGAAGGTAGGGTTGGACAAATTTATGGATGACAGATGTATCAATGGCTACTAGAATGAATGCCTAGGTGCATCTTTCAGGCTGGGGGGGGGAGGAACCGGGGCGCTTCTAAGGCCATCTGCTGGAACCCGAGAGCAGGAGAAGGTTTGTCCTTGTCTCCGCTTAAGATGCCCATGAGCATTTAGTGGGCCACTGTGTGCGACAGGATGCTGGACTAGATGGACTGTGGCCTGATCCAGCAAGGCTTCTCTTATGTTCTTATTTTAGGTGAGCTATTTTTCTTTGGTTATATTTCACCCATGTTTCTCAGTTCAGTATGCAAAAAGAGTGAATCAGAAAACTATCACAAGAATGTAATTCAAGCCTATTGGTCCATGTAGTGCAGTGTCCTGTTCTTACAGAGACATAAAAGATGCCTATGGGAATCCAAAAGAAAAGCATGTATTGTTTCCATATACCTCCCAGAATCCTTCACTCTGAGTGCTATGCCAGGCTGAGGCAGGGCTCTGCCAAGATGCAGACACCTCTAGACACCTCATATGCAAATATGACTGGTATATTATTATTGGTATCTAGGCTGGATGCATAGAATTATAATAATGAAATATGGAGATTCTGTATCAGGCTGTATTAAAAGATATAAAAATATACTTTTAGAGGACAGGCCTTGACACTGTGTTTCTTTTCAAGAAGCAAATAACTGATTGCATCTGCATCAGCCAATGAAGAAGGATAATATCATTGGTCACTGTTCAGAGAATTCTATACAAAAATAAGGTAAGAAATAATAGCTATCTGAAAGAGATCTTTATCAGAAATATTGAGCAGGATTAAATGAAATCTTTCTTTGCAGTAAAGCCAGATCATCAGTTCAGATATAATATAACCAAATATCCCCTCAAGTCACATACCTCCTTTATTTCCTTCTTTCATTCACCTAGCCCTTCCTTTCCCCATTCACCTAAATGGAACCTTTAGCCCCCACCTATGGGTTACACCCTTTCTTTGTTTAACTTTACTACCCAGATCTATTATGGGCTTCTGACCCCTGCCCTCTGGGCTGGACCCTAGGAACCAGACCTCTGACTCCAGATTAGCAATGTACAAGACTACATCCAACGTTAGGGGGAAATCATGTTTTTTCCTGGGAGTATGGAGATGCTTACAGGCAGAACTAAAAGCAACTCACTCCTTGCAGCACTGTAGCTGTCAGATTCAGCTTCTTCCGTTCATGTAAGGAGAGCTGATTCAGCGCCCAAGCAGAGCTGTGATCATCGGAGGCTGCATTATTAGGAGGGAGAGAGAGAGAGAGACCTGCTAAAATGCTGATAAGAGTTAAAGCAGCCACTTTTAATGATTTTAGCTGACTTGACAGGCACTCATTTGGGCTAAAGGAAGCCCTTGTCTGAGCAATTGCAGGCTCAGGCATGGGGGTGGGGGTAGGGGAGAAAACCACATGGAGAAAATGAGTGAAGTTTACCGGGGGGGGGGGGAGAGAAACAGAAGAGAAAACAGAAGGGAGGGAAAGAGACAGACACAGACACAAGTGAAGTTTACAGGGGGAAGAAACAGAGGGAGGGAAGGAGGGAAAGAAAGAGACAGACACACACATGCTGTGGAAGAAAGAGGAGATTGCTGGTTTGCTTTTGCCATTCTTTACGTGAATGCCAGCAGCTGAATTTGACAGCTGAATGGAGTCTGCCATTGCTCCAGCGGGGGGGCTTACAAAAAGCAGTTTCCATGGGGACAGGAAAGTGCAATTTTAATCTGCGTTGAACCAAACCACATGGGGATGCCTTATTGCAAGTTACAACTCAGATTTTTTTTAATTGCATCAATAGCAAAACAATTAGCTCCAAGCAGATGCACCCTTACTCTAATCTAATGCTGAACACTACAACAAAGTAGTAGGGATGTGCATCAATATTCATAACATTCAAGATTAGTACAAACTTGGATGAATTTGGACATTCGTATTCAAATCGAATGTTGGGACATATGAAAATTGACATTTGAATTCAAATTGAATGCTTCAGAACACTCGTGAATTTGGGAAGTGGAAAAGCAGCTGCACCTGTCACATCTGCGATGGATCCAGAGTGGATTTGAAGTAGATTGAGAGTTGATTTGAAGTGGATTCATGGTGCATTTGATGCTTTCAGAGTGGGTACTCAAGGGATACGTAATCGGATATGTAGGGGATTCATATGGAATTCATATCAAACATTTGTATTGAACATTCATACTGAATCAAATCCTACTACATTCTAAGGGGATCCATTTGAACAAATATTAATTTTCTTGCATTCGATTTGATACAAATTGCATGCAAAAAAATAAATAAAATTGTGCACATCTCCACAAAGTAAAATAGAACCCATGCACCAACAGTGGCCAGGTAAAACTGAAGGTATTCTTATCTATCAGTTTCAATCTTCCTGAGTTATTTGTCTTTTGTCAGCATATAGAACCAGCACAGCTGATAAAATTTTCGGTATTGTTCCAGACAATATTAACCTACATTGCAACTTTAAGAATCAATCTTACTGAATCTCATGAAGGAAACAGAGAAGATGAGGAAGAAACAAGCCAAATTTTCCTCAGATGATACAGAAATCATTTTAACTGAGAATGTATTTAATACTTCATAATCCAAGATCTGTGTCAGCTGCACTGTAGAAGAAGCAACATCTAAAGAATATAGAACACAAGACATTCATGATGAGAGTTTAGTACTAAATGCAAATTTTAGAAATATACTTCATAAAGAATTTCATCCTGAGGAGATGAAGGAGATCTTGAAAGAATATCTTCAGCAGATCATCCACAAGTAAAGTTAGCCATGCTTCAATTAAAAGTGATCTCTCAGAATGTACTGAAACATTCATAGTTTAAGCTCTTTCCTGGAGAGAAAACAGGAAAAGGGAAATACCAAAACCCTTTTCTGACCATATTCTATTCTGTTCTGTTCTATTTTAACTGGCCATTTATTAATAGTTTAAATTTCAGGGTATTTTGAAGTAATAATAAGCAAAAAAGCTTACAACTATACTTCAAATTGTTTAAACATATTATTAACAGTCATACACAGATTCAGACACCATGCAGGTCACATCACTCAATAAAAATAAAGGTGTGTTTGGAATATATGCTGCCATCTTGCTACTGGAGAAAGTCATAGCAGGGGAATTACCCCAGAATAATAAGAATGTGCCACAAAGAGGCCTTGGACCCAATGCACTACATAGCAGGCAGTTCTTTCCCATGTGTAGGTGTTTTAAATTGGCTTCAGAGTGGTTCATGAATGTTACTTCTCCTCCGTCAACCATCTCATCCATCAGCTGATCAATGGGTTGTTCTCCCTTTTTTGACAACAATTGTAGTTGTTGAAAAAAAGGGGAGAACAGCCTTCATAATCTGTGAGGCACAATATATGGAATTTACGTTAGAGGTGTACCCAATCCCCTTTTCTCTGGTTCAGTTCAAATCAAACCAAACCTTAATTAGTTTGATTCAATTCAAACCTTTTTGAACAGGTCTGAACCAAACTTCAAACCTGTGTTTTTTTAAAAAGAACAAAACAACAAAACATTCTTTCCATTTAAAAAAGATTTTAAAATCCATTTTAATGGGTAAAAATGCAGCAAAATGAATGGTTAGCTCAAACTGTTCCTGCTTGCAAACTTGTCTCTGATTCAGATGGTTAAGTCAATCATCGTCAAACTATTTGATTCAATTCAAATGTGTGAACACAAACCAAACTTTGCCCATCTCTAATCTGAGTCATTCAGACAGCATTCCATTTCTGTTTGTCCATCAAACAACTGATGGACAAAGGATTAATTTTCTGCATTGATTTCATCAGCTTTTGATCATAAAAAGAACCAGTAAGAAGTGGGAGGAAAGGGAACAGGGATAAAACTGCTCTTTTGCTGCTTGTCAGGCACAGCAGAATGCTGCTGAAGTGGCAGGGCTTTGCTGTACCCCCCCTCCCAAAACTTATAGTTAATAACTATATCTGTCCTTTTTTTGGCAGCAATTTGATCACTGACAAAGAAAGTGGGAAAGGTGGGTTGGTAGAAATCATCTGGGTTACTGAAATTGTGAAACTGCTCTCTCTTTTTTGGTGGAAACATTACAGAGGAGAAAAAGTAAGGGGAAAAAACCATTAAGCTATTTGCAGGTTGAAGGACAATGGAAAAGAGGGGCCATTCACATGCTAATGCAGACTATGGCAAGTCTCGGGTGCGACCTTCTGTACTCTGCACCAGCATACAAATGGCGGATCTCTATTCTGGGATATATTTCAAAATAAGGCCTAGTAAAAAAAAAAGGCCCAGTCAGTGATTTCCTGAGTCGGGCTGCATTGACAAAAAGGCCCAGTCAATTTCCCTCTCCTCACCGAGAGCTCCTATTGCCTTTTACTAAACAGCAGGCTTGCAGGCTTTTGTGGTTTGGGTGGTAGGACTTTCCATAGGGAAGAGAGGAAATAAAACAAATCACTTGTTCATTGTAGTGGGACATTTGGTACTTTCAGCCCCCGTTTAAAACAAAAATGCTTTTGGAGTTTTCTTATTGTTTAGAATTCAAAATGTTTTTTATACACACCCCATTTTCCAGCTTTCCCTAATCTTTAAAAGGTTTCTTATTTTTTTTTCTTTATTATTAAATATCAATTTGCTGACATTTCTCATTGACTTAGGGCTTCCTATTTTTTCTTGCTCGGCGCTGGAAGTCTGCATTCATGCTACTTTTTGCTTTTTATTTAAGGTTTTCATCCTTTCCCATTCTTTCACAATGGAGATTGTTTCTTTTAAAAGCCACTTAGAACTTGTTCCTCATTTGATCATTTAGAAATAATTTTCAATTTGGTTTTCATGTCACCTGTATTATTTTTATGGACAACTTTTTAGATTTCTTTTGCTTCAGATTGCACTAGTAAAAATGGGAGTGGTGAACAAATGATAAGAGTAGCTGTTGTTGGTACAGATAATGTTTCTACAGCCTCCATTACTACATTAAGGCTCATGTGATGGAATATATGATGCTCAATATGCCAAGTCAGTGAATCACAGTGAGTTCTGAACACTGGCAGATAGAAGTTCCCTCTCTAATTGGACCTATAAGTAACCAATTCATCCAGGTGAGTGAGGGGGAGGGGTTCTCTGTCTCAAACAATCACTGCCCAACTAACCCCAACCCTAGCCCTAATCCAGTATATTAACCACTATTGGCCTGTAAATATCAGGTATAAACCCAAAGCCTTTTTGTATATTCTGTCACTGCAACCATTCCTCCATGAGCTGAGAAAAAAACGATTAGCAATCACAGAAATCCATGTCATATACATGTTAGAGCTTATCATTTGATATTCTCCAGTCATTCATAACTACAAGTCACTGGGGCAGTATATTACCCCAAAAGATAAAAAGTACATGTGCTTGGAAAAAGAACCAGTGAACTGTGAAACAATAGCTTTGCATTCACAGAGCTCAAGCGGAGATTACAGAAGATGACAGCAAATGTTTGTAAGCAACAAATAATTCATGCCTGAGATATACAAAATATCAAAATGTATTAATAAACAATGCAAGAAAGTATCTGGAGGCGAAATGTGACATAAAAACATCTACAAACTACTATAGAAAACCCACAGGGACTCCCACCCACAGGGAAGGCTGACTTGGCAAAACAGAGATGCCCTTAGTAGTGGCATCCAGGACACACCAGAGGGACTTATATGGGACATCCTTCACACTGAAGTCTATAACATAGTGCAAAGTGCTTGTTCGCTTGCTTCAATTTTATTTGTATAGCGCTTTCCAACAGAAAGTTTTCCCAAGGTGGTTTGCAACAAACATAAATATTTAATAGAAATATATTTTTAAAAATTGTAATAAAAATACATTATAAACACTCACATCTCACAAAATAACACAAAGGAGAAGTAGTTGAGGTCAGGTAGAGTTCAGAACAGCTGATGATCAAAGGGCTCCAGTCCTGAAAAGAGTCTCCTCCTCCAAGATATCCATGCCCAGCTAATCAGGAGTGATGGCAGAGTTGTCCTTCTCAGGCAGAGCTTCCAACCCTGGAGTAAGCCCACCCACATCAGAGGAAATGGTGATTTGCAGTGCACAGCCAACACAACAAAGAGTGGCCAATCCTCTTGCAACCCTTCCATTGTAACCCTATTGCCTGCTGCTATTCCCCATTATCCATAACAAGCTTAGTAAATATGTTGCAGCAGACAGTGATTGAAACTACTGCGATCTTTTGGAAAAGAAAAAGAATGTAATTCTATCATATTTCTTTATTCTTTAGTTTTTTTTGTAAAAAAACACCTCCCATATATGAACCTTAAAGTGGTTTAAAATATAAAACATATCAGTTATTAAGGATATTTTCTTGGAATACTGATTAAATTCACACATATTTGTGGTAACTTGGGCAAAGGAGATAAACAAGATGACAACTAAATAGCTGTGAATAGAACTAATGTCCTGAAGTAAGGTTGCTAAAGAATTAATGAAGGACCTGCTGATCGATATGTATGGAAGATGCCATGGAAGGTAGTGGAAACAGCTATAATAAACACCATTTAGGTTGGTGTATCAAATGGAACTGCTCATTTCTTGAATTGTAAGGATAGCTGCTAAGTAAAAAAAAAAAAGCATTTCAGTCCTAGACCATCTTCAGTATTCATCACTTCTAAATGAACTGGATGTGTTGTACAATGGAATTACTAGATTTGTATTAAATTGTAGCTTTGGGACCCATCACTGTGTGATGCTATCTACTTTCAACCAGCTTTGTTTATCACAGAAAAGGGGAATGAATTAGCATAAGATACTACAAAGTAGTAAAGGGATTTTAGCACCCTGTCTGTTTGACCTCCTATTGACCTGGGCTAATTCATATTCTCTTAGAGATGCTTTAACAGGTACACCATTATGTATTTTGGGGGGAGAGACAGAGAGATCTAGCTTTTTGCCTATGATACAACTGGAACCTGGATGGAAGTAGATCAGTCTTCATTGTTCTGATACAACTGGCAGATATATTGCTTGATGAAAGAAGATGCACATGTAACATACACACACTGGATAAGCTGAACCTTTTTTATCGTTCAGCTTTTACCAAGGATCTTACATGTGCAAGAATAATGCCTTTTACTGTTGGCCTCAACCTCAGTAAAGCCATCGTTAACTATCTACAAATTCATTTGCTGCCTAAGTTTCTCTTGAGAGCTGATTAGCTTCCAAGAAAAATGACATGAGAGGACAGTCTAAAAGAAAGTATTTGTGACAGGGACAGCACATTATAAGAGTGGTTGCTTAACTACATATGTCACTAAAAATGCTGCTGAGGAACTTGAGATGAAACAATATAATCTGAACCCCTCCAATACTGTTTCAAATCCTACAAGTTTGAATCAATTCTCTATTTAAGGGTATATCCACACTAATCTCCAATTGGAGTGCCTTTTGTGTGGCAGAAAGGTGCTGCTGTGATGGGAGGTGACCCTCACAATTGAAGTTTGGGTGTGGCTCTCTGTAGCTTCAGGAGTCTTTCTTCCCTCAACAGCCTAACAACCCAGGCAGAAGGTTGATCAGTTAACAGAAGTAAGTCCAGAGGCCAATTTGCACTTGGCCTCATAGTCTGCAGTACGTCAACATCTGGGCAGGTGCATCTGTACTTGCAGGAGGTGTTTACAGCCTAGAAATGGCCCCTGCCTGCCCAATTGTGCACTACACAAAAACTAACCCTAACCCAAAACTTACCTGAAGTGTCCAGCAGTGAGCATTTGCACCTTTTCCAAACAAAATGGTAGTGCCCTGTGAGCGACTGGGCACGCTCCTAGGCAAAAGTAAGTTTATGCATGGTGGTTAGACTGAAGTGTACTAGCATTCCCAAGTGTGAACGCTAGTACACATTAGTCTGTTTTGCACTTTTCCCATCCAACATATGGTAAGATAAGTGCAGAAACACCCCAGAACTCAGGACAACAATACCAATTATCTTGGCATTGGGTGATACATGTTGGGTGATATCAATTCCTCTGGAAAGTGATGGCTTCAGAGTAGTTTATCCTTCTGGTATTTGGTGCTGCTCCTGGAACTAGAACATGTGGATGCCCCCAGTCCAAAGTGACCAAAGGTCATCTGAAATTGCAGCCATTTGGGATGACAGTTTGCAGAACAAAGCAAACTAATTCATTTGACTAGTTGTAAGAAAAGTAGCAATTGCACCTCATTTTGCTTTCTTTTTCTAACAAAGCCTAAAATTCCCATAAAACATAGTGTACGTGGTCTTTCTAAATCAAAAGCTGGAGGAGGAGGAAGAGGAAGAAGAAGAAGATGATTGTTCTTTTTAAACTCTGCTTTTCTTGCCCTTAAGGGGACTCAATGCAGCCAACAAACCTTCTATTCTTCTCCCCACAACAGACACCCTGTGAGGTAGGAGGGACTGTGAGAGCTCAGAAAGAAAGTGACTAGCCTAAGAATACCTTTCTTTGTGGAGGAGTGTGGAATTGAACCAGGAGACTACCAGATAAGAGTCTGAGGACCTTTCCGCACTTTCCATTTTCCAATGAACTGTTCTTTCCAGCACCCATTCCAATCTGTCCTCCCAAGACCCTCCCCCCAGCCTCCCTGATTGGCTCTTCTGGAGCCAGGGATTGGCAGCCTCCTTTCCCTGGGCTCCCCCTCGCCCCAGAAGCTGTGATTACAGCTTCTTGGGTGAGGGAGACCCGCACCTCACTACCCACTACCCATCCCAGGTCGTGCATTCACGCTCGTGGACTTACCTGCAGGCTTCCTGGTGGATTTCGCTGGCGGGAGCCCTGGCATGCTTTGCACGTGTGCATGGCACAGCTCTTCATGGGCCAGCCACACCCACCTGCGCAGATGGCCTAGTGAAGCTGGGCATGTGGCTGGCCCATGAGGAGATACACCGCATGCACGCGCAGAGCACACCGGGGCTCCTGCCAGCAAAATCCACCAGGGAGCTTCCAGGTAAGGCCGCAAGAGCGTGCGCATGACCCAGGTTAGGTAGTGGGCAGTGGGATGTGGATCCCCCTTACCTGAGAAGCCACAATTGCAGCTTCTGGGGAGCCCAGGCCGCCAATCCCTGGCCCCAGAAGAGCCAATCAGGGAGGCTGGGGGGAGGGGCCCAGCTGTCAGAGAGGGAGAGCATGCAAATGCTCTCCACCTGTGACAGCTGGGAATGCAGCCTCCTCGGGGTGGTGGTGGCAGAGTTGCCTCCGCAACTGCTAGATCCCCCCTACCCAAGGAAGCTGCCCTGTTGCTGGGGAGGCAGTGGCCAGGGGGGACGGAGGCAGCTGCCCTCCATGCCCCCTCCACACCCTGATGGCCCACCTTCTCCTCTTCCAGTGGCAGGAGGAATCTAGCGCTGGTGGAGGCATCTCTGCCGCCGCCTGATCCCCTTCCCCAGAGGCTGGGCATGACAGGTGGTGGCAGCAGGGCAAGGAGGAAGCTGCTTCCTCCTTGCCCTGTCACTGCCACCACCTGTCCTGACTAGCCTTCAGGGGGAGGGGAGCAGGCCACAGCAGAGATACCTCCGCTGCCGCTAGATTCCCCCTGCCCCTGTAGGAGGAGGTGGGGTGGGCCACAGAGGCAGCTGCCATCCACGCCCCATCCCCATCTTGGAAGTGACATTTACATGATGGTAAACACACAGAAAATGTTATTTTGTAACTGAAGTAACTGAAGTGGTCAAAAATAGTGACATTTTGTCACATTTTGATGGTTTGTTTTACACATCTTTGGTATACTTATAGAAAGGCAGGAGGCTGAGAACAGCATGTTGGAGCTTTCTATTTTGTGTACAATTTGTGATTTAGCAAACTTTCATCTGGAAGCCAGATGTCTGTAGGTCAAAACCCAGGTCCAATCCACCAGACACTTTTCCTGAGCAGGTCTCAGCTTGTATGGAAGAAATTCCCAAAGGATTCTGCCCTTTGACAATTGCCACTAGCCTATAGATAATTAGACCAAACATGAACTGTTAGGGTCAGATCCTAATACTGAGAAATTGTAATCTGACAATACAGATTATATTGGTATTGCCACTGGTACAGAACTACTTGCTCATCTCCTGTTACACAGTCTTCAGCTGGAATGACATGTTCAAGTTTCAATTTCTTTCCTTCAGATTCTCTTGCTGATTTCCAAAGGTTTGAGTAAAATATTGCCTAGCTTAAAATTAATCATAGCCTCAATTTAGATCTGTAGACAGAAGGGTTTTGTGGCAGCTGAGAAACTTTAACCATAACATTTTTGAAGGAGAAAAAAAAATTAAAATAACTTTGCCAACTGCTCTACAGGGCTTATTAATTATACTGCTATTCTTTATTCACCTTAGAAATTAGATTACAAAGAGGATTTTCAAAAATTACTTTTAAATATTTGTATTTGACTGACTGTAAAATGATGTTGAATTATATGATTGAGAACAACTGCCTTTTAGCTAATTAAGCTTTTAACTGAAAGGAGGGTGTCTTTCTGCTCTTAATAATGGATTGAAAAGCTTAACCTCTTTGATATAAAATGTTTGTTTTTCTCTCTTTTCTTATCTTACATTATTTATAAAGTTTTCAGGCTTTGAGGCTCCCAGCAATGGCTTCATCACTCACTAATTTAGGCAGAAAGCGAACAGTTAATTCAGTAAATCAATTAAATATTAAAATTTAAGCCCTTTGGTTAACCCATATCCCTGGACAAGATAATTTAATTATTCACCCAGATCCCTTACTATATAGATAGTTTAGCATTGTAGAAAACAACAGCAAATCCTGACGATGTTCAATATCAATACAGCGTACCAGTGAGGGGTGTCGTATGTGTGTGCGTGTGTGTGTATATTTTAAAAGCAGCCCTATTCATTTCATTAAAAAGCAAGAGGCACAGCCTAATATACTGCATCTTGAATAACTTCTGAAAATCTTTTAAGTCAACCTTGTGTTATAGTCAACAGGGAAGGTTTGACCTTTAACCCCTCAACAACCATCTGTTTCATTATTTATCTGAGGGAATCAGAGAGTTTTTGTTCTTTCACAAAAGTCCCTGACACCAGGATATTTTTAATAGCTGAAATTTTTCATTCTTGTCACTATTCCTTTTGAAAATACAGGTATTTTCATACAACACGTAGCTAATGAGTGAAACTTCAGAATCCAACCTTTCTCTATAATCATAGGAACAGGGATTAAAGAGGTCCCACTAGTGAGGAACATGAAAATTAATTATTGAGCTCCTTGTTTTATCCTCCCCATCTGTCTGATATTCTCTAGCACAGAAGGAGTTAGACAATTAAATTACTCCTCCTTTTACCTCATCAGAATGTTCTCTCTACCTTTTTCTCTAACTCCAGAGGCCAGAAAATTCTGTCTATTTAGAACAAGAAATGAGGATGAGGGAATAATTTTTGTAAATGTAAAGAATTCAACTAAGCCCTACCCCCTCCAAAAAGCATTAACCTCCACAGCACCAATTTTAAGTCATTTTACTGTTCTCTCCCCCCCCCCCCCCCCCGCATCATTTTGGACACTCAAGACATTCTTGAAAAGCCTGTGTTGTGAAGAATAAATTAATACAAGTGGAAAAAAGAGAAATAAAAAGAGATTACTATATGTCACAAAACTAGTCCCTAATGAATTCAATCTGGAGACTCTTTGCACTAATTTTGCTCTATTTAACAAGACTAAATAGGGATGTAGTGGCAGTTATGAAGTAGATGTTTGGCTCAGATTTTACGATTCCCAAAGCCAGATGCTATCAAAAGAAAGGGAAGGATACTAGCTTCACACATTAACTGCTTGGTTACTTCAACACCAAAAAATAAATTCCATGGATTCTATTTGTTTTTGGATTTGTGTTACAATGAGCTGCATAGGTAGGACTCTAAAATAACAACAACAACAACAATAGCAACTGATCCTTCTTTTAACACAATGCTTTTAAATGAATTTGGTTCACAAGTTTAGATGCCCACAAGTCAGCACTGAATAAACATGTGGTGAAAAATTAGGCATTGTTGATGCAGGAATGAACCAGTAACCTATCTGCCTTCCTCCTCCTTTTATTTCTGCTAAGTAGGCTGTGGTCACACCTTCACTTTAAACTTTCTTCAGTCCATTTTCTGGTCTGACTGCTCACACCTTTTCATTTCTGTTTCATTTGTGGACTTTCTATTCAGGAAAGTCCATATGGAAGGTTGAAAGTCCACAAATAAATCTGAAGATGGACTAAAAGAGGGTTAAAGTGAATGTGTGACCGCAGCCCTAGACACTATAAATATTTCTAGGAGTATCTGTTATTATCTACTCAAATAATACAAATAACCAAATGGCATAAATTGAAAAATATTCTAGCATGCATTTCATGCAATACAAACAGCACAGAAAAATATATAATGTACTACTAATGCAAGTTTTCTAAACTGGAATGAACTAGAGATCACCATAGGTACAGTTATAAGATTTAGCACCCACTTTATTTTCTCTATAAGATCCATGTGGAGAGACACTGTATGCAGAAACATTGATGAAAATGGGCATGCAGTTGGTTCAATAATAATAAGTGGTAAGAATCACGTTCTGACCTCTGTAAGAATACCAATGCTGTAAACCATAATTGCTCCATTAGCTTGTACAGAGCCCAGTGAACCCATTGCCTATCCAAATGCCTACTATTATGACCTGTAGAGTAGAAGCATACTTAGGTCCTTTCTGCATTGCATTCCCATGATCACAACCAGTGGGTATGGTTCAGCAAGGTCCACTGGTTCATCAAATGGTACTGTTCTAGACCATTCCTTGTGGAGCTCTGAACCAGTGGACCTTGTGAATCATACCCACTGGTTCAGAGCTCCACAAGGAATGGTCTAGAACAGTACCATTTGGATGACGGTTCTGGTCCATCCAGACCAGTCCCTGCAGCAGCTCCAAAGCTCTCATGAATTTCAGGACTGGGCTCTGAGGGCTAGAAATGAAAGTTTGTCACCTTGGACTGACTAGCAACCCATCTCAGTGGTGTGCTTTGGTCCACCACCAATATGGATCAGCTTATATTTGGAAAATTAGGCATGCCTTCTGCAGACCCCTGTGTTCTGGATATGCCAGTAGACTAGTTTAAACAGGTTAAACAGTGATCCAGATCATCTTGATCTGGAACATCCTCCATCCTATGTGAATGGAGCATGCCAGCAGCGCGTGGGAGCCTCCTGTATTCCACATTTCTTATCTGTTCTTGATGTGTGTCTAAATGTGGTTTTACTGTATGTGCAGAAACACCCTAAGGCTAATGGAAGAGTGAAAATACCGGTTAAACTATTTAAAATCCTTAAAAAGTTGATGTTGATGTTGTTAAAATGGTACACTCAATACTCCAGCAAATTGGGAAAGTTCAAACTACCAAACAAACACACACATTCCACACACTAACAAGGCGATGTTCAAGATTTTGCAAGCTAGGCTTCAGCAATACGTGAACTGAGAACTGCCAGAAGGACTAGCTGGTTCAAGAGGTGGCAGAGGAGCTAGAGATCAAATTGCTAACATTTGCTGGATTATTCACTATGATAAAGCCTTTGACTGTGTGGATCACAACAAATCATGGCAAGTTCTTAAAGAGATGGGAGTATCTGATGACTTTAGCTGTCTCCTGAGGAATCTATCAACAGTTAGAACTGCACATGAAACAACTGGTTAGGAATGGAGTGCAACAAGGCTATACACTGTCACTATGGGTGTGCACAAATGCAATTTTTAACATTCAATTCGATTCAAATTGAATAGTCGAATGTTTGAATTCATACAAATAGAGAAAAAATGAATGTATTCAAATTCGAACTGATTTGAATATATTTGTATCTGTTTGTACAAATATTCAATTTGTATTTGATGATACGAATGTCAACAACATTCGTATGTGTCTGTACGCATCCATACATATCCATACACATCCATATGCATCCTGTTTTTATCTCGTATGCATCCTGTTTTCATCCCATATGTATCCATACAAATGCATACGGATACAAATAAGATATATGCGATATGCATGTAATATGTACGTATCCATACACATATGAATGTCCAAATGATTTGTAAAAATGATTTGAAACATTTAAATTCATTTGAAAGTTTAAAAAAAACAAATGTATAGACATTCAATTCAAATTTAAATGTCCAAATTTGAATGAATTTGATCAAATTTTGAATGTTTCAAATATTCTTGCACATCCCTAATTGTCACTCTAACATATGCAGAAATGCCAGGATGGATAATTCAAAAGTCAGAATTAAGAGAGCTGGGAGAAATATTTTCTCTGTTCTGGAGACCCTGGTACTGTCAGTAAGTCTGTTAAAACAGGTCTACCAGCATCCTGATCTAGGGGCCATTTTGGCTGCCTAGACTAGGCTACATCCAATGCAGATGGGGCGGTCTAATAAGGGACAGGGCATCTTCTGCTGTTCTCCAGAGCACAGAATGGGAGACCCAAAGGGGGTCTAGGCCTCATGCTGGTCTGGAATACCAGCCAGTGCAGAATAACCCAGTAATAACCCCTTTCCATGCCTCTTATTTTAGAACCAAATATTTTAGAACCAATTTAGATCCAGTTATTATACTGGATCATGGAGGCATGAGGACAGCACATCTCCAAGGTCCCCTGCACTACAGGAGAATCTTTTTAGTGGCAGTCCAGAAAGCACTGCCAGAAGTGGGTCTGCCTCCCAACAATAATATTGACTGTTATTGTTTTAATATGTTTGATTTTAAATGTTGTTACCCCTCCAGAGACCTCTGTGTATAGGGCAAAATAAAACTGCAACTCAATCAAACAAACTAACAAACAAACAGGTCAGGAACTTTTTGTTCCCAGCCTTCAGAGCCTTGGTGCTGCCTCCAAAGGTTTCCAGAAGCAATAGCAAGCATCGGGCCAAAGTGCTGCATCCCAATGTGGATGGCTCCATTCTGCTCCACCAGCAACCCATCACAGCTTGGGACCGGTTGCTAGTTCCAGTACAGGGCATTCTGTCCTCTTTTAGAACTAAAGGTGGGGAATGTGGAAAGACTCTAAGGGTGAATCCCCACAGCAAGCTTATTTCACTTTCCCTAAACCGAAATAATAGAACTGGATGCAAACACGAATTTGCCTGTTCCCATTACTTTTAACTTAATTGCGTTGGATCCGGATTCTGAGGATTGTACGTGGGGTACGTGACTCAAGGTGGGACTCAAGTGGCTACTTTTTAAAAGCCGCTTTTCAGGGCTGCCCTGCCCTCTTCCTCCTGGCATGGACGCGCCACCCATAAGGGACCCCTTCCCGGATCCTAACTGGGTGGCTGGGTGGCTGGGTGGCTACCGCTTCCATGGATGGAGGAAAAATGGCAGCGGGCAGCCAGCCAGCGATTCTTTCCCCTCCTCTCCCCATTGCTCAGGGCACACAGCAGCAGCGGTAACTAAAGCCCCTTTGCTTTAAACATTCACATTCAGCTGCTTTCCTCCCTTCCTTTCCCTTTCTAAAGTCAGAACTTTTAGAATTGTGCAAAAGTGCAACATTGTTATCAGGTTGAAGTGCTTCCATCGCTACAGTGTAGCGCTGCTGTTAAGGGTGGATTTTTAGCACTGAAATCACTGTCTTTTTAAGCAAGCTATTGGGAGAGGGAAACCCTAAACATGGATTCTCATCCCTTAAAATGGTACTGTCCACACAGTAAAAAATGTAAAACGTTTCAAGCGCAAGATACAGAGTGAGACCTGTTGAAATCAGGATTGAGATTCACCACGCTTTTGGGTGGTTTAACACGGGAAAAGCGTGTTAAGCCAAACTGCCGTGCGGACTCCGAGGATTGAAAACATTTTGAATTCGAGATAAGGTTGCCGTTAAGACACGGCCTAAGTCTGCAGAAATGGCACTTCATAAATGGCCAGCTTGATCTTATGGTTAGCACCAGACTCTTATCTGGCAGTCTCCCGGTTGGATTCCACCCCTCTACATGAAGCCAGCTGGGTAACCTTGGGCTGGTCATAGCTCGCTTTCTGAGGCCTCATGACCTCATCTACCTCACAGAATGTCTGTTTTTGAGAGAAGAACAGGTTTGTCAGCTGCATTGAGTCCCCTTAAGGTTGGGAAAAGCAGGTTATAAAAACAACTCCTACTCCTCTTCTTCCAGCTCCTCCTTTACAGGTTTCTAAGGAGCACTTATGGCGAGATGCCTGCTAGCTCTGTGCAAGGCTGTGTAGACCCCACACACATCCAGCACATTCACCACACCATGTGTATACAGGATTGTGCTGACCCAGCAAGCTTATGGAACATTCATTACGCCATAAACAGTACCAAATAGACATGGCTCATAAATTCATTATTAACAATATTAGCAGTATTATTATATTTAAAACATTTTATGGGGATTTTAGGCTTTGTTAGAAAAGAAAGCAAAACAAGATGCATTAGTTACTTTTCTTACAACGAGTCAAATGAATTAGTTTGCTTTGTTCAGTAATATATCTGTCATCCCAAATGGCTGCAAATCTAGTATATTTCTAGGAAATTCATTGCTTAGGAAATAATAACCTAAGAGCTCTCATTGGTCTGCATGGTTAGTATCACTTTCATATCATTTAATGTTGTTTGGGTTGAGTTGAAGCCATAGGATAAAAACTGCAAAGGTGGGCATAGACCCAAGATAAATACATGTTTGTGCTGGGAGATCACAGTATGAACAAGCTACAATCTTTAAGTATTTGAAAGACTTCTCATTTCATTTAAGAGGCTGTAAATCTATGATGTCCTTTCTAGATTGCATGAGTACACTTTGAAATTTTTAAGTACTCAAAGCTTGTAACAGAAAAAAACTCACCTGAGCTAAACAGAATTAAAATCTAGTCCTATAAGCTAAATGGGATGCTTCCAAACCCTTTATCTTTATGGTGCCCTATATTGTCCTATTCTAACAGTCTAGAATGTATAAAAATATATACTTCCCTCTCTACTTCTGTCCTTTTATTTATGCACAAACATAACAAATGTCAAGAAAGATAAAATACCAAGATGTAAAATGACAAACATAAAACTTCCAATCATCTTAAACTAATAACTATAACAGGGTCATGATTGCCTGTTTCACTTGCCAATACTTTAAATATATGTAATATATTATTCAAAAGCCAGGTGAGGAGACAGAGTCTGAAATTGCGAGTTCAAGAAGGTTGAAGGATAAGTTGCATTTTGCTGCGTTCTCAGGTAGGTCAGATTATGCTGCTTCAAATAATGGTGGCCACTGTTTCAGGATCCAAGTTTGTTCTTTCACTTCTTGCATTTTTGCTTCATGTGTCAAACCAAGTCATTCATTACATTTGTAAAAAATATATACTTAACACTCTTAGGCCGTGTCCCCAAGCAATAAAAAGCTCGTTAAAAAGCTTCTTTTGCCACTGAGCGTCTCCATGCACGGCTTTTCTCCAAGCTTCCAGTGCCACAAAGAAGGAAAATCCGCGGAATAAAACCCCCTCTCCAAACAAGACTACCAATGCACTTTTTGGAAGCCGCGGGTATTCCTCGCAACATTGTCCATGGAGACGTTCCGTTTTGGGGCGGGAATTGCCAGCCGGAGAGATCATCTCTCTTTCTCTCTCTCTCTCTCTTTTTTTTTTTTTTTTTTTTTGCCTCTCATCCACAGGCAGCATTCACGATCTATGAAAATAGTAGGCAGGCATTCCAATTGCATAAGATACATCGTAATGAATTGTTTCCACAGGAAATTGAAAGTGTTGAGAATGAATGAGTGCATGAGTGCATGATCGCTGGCTGGGGGTGGCATGTCGGTGGTCGGAGATCTTGTAAATAGCATTATGAATTACTTCCGCCTGAGCACTGGCTGCAGCCCGGCCACCTTTGCAGGCAGGGGAGACGAACTTGTAAATACTGATGGCTATTTTTCTTGTCAGGGGTTGTCTCCCTGGTTGTGGCGGCGCAGAGTGCAGTCCCTCCCTGTTCCCTCCAGCACCCTATCAACTAGAGAAAAAGATGCAGGCAAACAAAACACGCTTCTGTGGGGACGGTAGGTGCATTTTAAACATACGTTTTGCTGAGCCTCATGCGGAGGCTTATTCCAGAATTGAACGGCATTTTTAAAGTCTGCTGCAATAGAGGGACAATAGAGAAACAAAATCGTACCATGGGGACACAGCCTTAGCATATTTTTTTCCTAAAGCAAGTTTTGTTTGCCTGTTTATTTAAACTATTAATATACTAATCCAAACTTACATCTCTGGGCAATTAAAACATCACATTAATAGCACATTTACTGTCTACTGAAAATGCTAAATATTGGATACAAATGTTGATCTAAAGTAATACTGTATAAAACAGAGGAAGAAGGTACAGTTCCTTTCCAAAAAATTTCTTCAGTAATTTTGCATATTATGCTTTTCCTAGGTATTGCTGTCTTACAAGCAATGAGCAAAAAAGGTAGGCTTTATGTGAATTCCTTGGTTGTTATTCAATCAACTATCATCAAAATTTCAATTTGCAAGCATGATTGCCATGTGATATCCCTATTCTGCAGGGCATGATTCTCCATGCACTGACAACAAGCAATCCAGATTGCCCCTTGAAATGATGCCTTTCCTTCCAGAAAGTATTAGTCATGGTAGCTCCTTTTGCAAGTAGAGACCTGGCCATGGACTATGCCCACATTCTGATGGGCCACTGGAAGTGTGGTTAAGACAGCATTAAAGCCACAACATTTCAGGTGCCTGTCACACTAGCCCATTGCTGGAGCAGTGCTCTCATGATATTTTATGGTCATGAAACATTAATGCCATAAATACAACCAGCTGCTCTGTCACAATGCCAACATAGGCCGTCTAATGTGTTGCCAAACATTCAGAAAAGTGGAAAACACTGCCAAAGTGCTGGAAGAGTACTTTATCCCTGCTTTGCCTTCTCCCAATCCATCTCCAGAACAGAACAAGGAAGGTAGACATCTATTAGCACTTGACCTTAGTGTTCCAGAAATGGACACACATTTGTGTGTTTTTCACATTATCAGAACATTGCCTGACTCATATTTTGGCCATTCACTATATTTTTTTTTAAAGTGTGAGATAATCATTCCCTCATTCCATCTTTTCAAATATGAATATGCTTGTAGTAAATTCCTGAGATGAAAAAATTCTTATTGATCTTCCTTTTTATTACCATACAGTGTTTTGAAAAACTTGTAACATGGTTATGTAATCAAATGCATGCTCTCATAAGACCTGAGACGTTTTCGCATTACTCCCGTTCCATTTGGAACGGGAGTAGGACGGGAAGATTAAGACAGCTCACGACGCTTTCACCTTTCACACACAGGAGCGCAGGAGCGCGTGTAAACGCGTTCCGGCGCGTCTGTGTGCGAATGCTCAAAGCATCGTGAGCTGTCTTAGCCGGCAAAGGCCGGCCAGGGGCGCGGAGACAGCCGCGGAGGCAGATCGGCAATCAGCTGATTGTCAAACAGCTGATTGTCGAAGCCGCGCCGGCGTCGGAGGCGAGCCCGCAGCTGTTAGGGAGACAGAAGCAGGCGCGAATGCTTCTCCTCCCGAACGCCTGCGGGTGGCTCGTCCGCGTTCGAATGCATGTAGAGCACTTTAAAGTGCTCTACATTTCGAACGCGAGAAAGACAGCTGCGGACACGTCGGAGCGCAAGCCCCGCTTGGGCAATGCGTATGCCGTGTCCGCAGCTGTCTCCCACGCGTACCGTTCAGCCCCGTGCGAAAACGTCTCTGCTTGATGCCTGGGATCAACAATTATATATTTGCCATCCTTCCCTTCCTTAGATATGGTGTGCCTGCCCAGGGAATCAGCTTTCACCGGGGTAAAGCAGTGTGATCCACACTGTATTATCACTTTCTGGGGCCTTCAGACCCTACTTACCCTGTTGGGGAAGGAATGCAGTAAGAATGATGATGCCTCCACCTGGTTCTTTCAGAGAGGGAAATACATTAAAGTTGATAGTAGAACACCATTTCTGCTCTTCTCCTTTATTTCCTACTAAAGTTTCTACATTTCCACCCCCCAAAGAAGCTTAAGTTACCTGGATGAGACATCCTGGGAATAACATGTACCAAGGACTGAAGCTACTTTTGTCTTTACTGTTCCCTACTAGTAAGAAATAGTAACAAGAAATAAGAGACTGAATTTTCTCTGAGCTTCCTCACTGTTTTTCTTTTCTCCCTCATCATTTCAGGTAGCTTTGATTCCTCCAACAAGCATTAAGTCGTTCTGTAGCTTGCACTGCTAAGCAACAGGTTTTGGATGTGAATGTGAAAACAGGTGATTTGATCCCCTGCTGTGTGCAGCTGTTTTATTAAACTTTTGACATAATTTTAATCAGAGATCTATTAAAACTTTGTATTTATGAGCAGTAATGCTACATGTGGCACACAATATGCAGAGTATTTGTTAAACTGAGCATCTGGTGGGTGCACAAAACATGATTTTTATAAGAATAAAAATAGTTTCACTAAAGTTTGCAATCTGTTGATCTTTCTATACTGTAAGATAGAATACTTAATCTAAGGCCTCTTCGCACTACAGTCGGAATGGCTGTAGTGAAGAAGGCTAAGACACTCTGGAACACTTTCCTCATTCACATGGAGGGAGGCAAGAATGTGTCTACACGCGTTCCTGCCTGCCTCAGTGCAAATGGAGAAAGCGTCCCAGAGTATCCCAGCCTGAAGAGGCTGGGACAGGAGCAAGGTACCCCTCCCAGGTCTGCCTGCTATTGGGTGATTAACACCCAGGGGTGGGCAGACCTGGCAGGACCCTTCCCTGGGTTCCTGCATGTTGTAGGGGACCGGATTGGCTTGGGGACACCCGTGCACCCGCAGCACCTACCTGCTGGCTGTCCTGGGTCCCAATGACCTGGCTCAGTTGGCCCCATGGTGCATGTGCACGTGGTGTGGCCTCTGACTGGGCAGCTCGCTCACGTGGGCAGTCTGCCCAATCAGAAGCCATACCGTGTGCACGTGCACCATGGGGCCAACTAAGCCGGGTCATTGGGACCCAGGACAGCCAGTAAGTAGGTGCTGCGTGCGTGCACGCGTCCCCGGGTCATGGGGTGGAGGGGTGCTGGGGGGCCTCTGTGGGGCGGAGCCACCTAAATCTAGGTGGCTCAACTCCACAGAGGCCAGTGATCTGTCCCAATGGGCCAGGGGATGTGGGGGGCCTTGGTAGGCACGGTCTACCGAAAGTCCCCACATCCCCCAGCCCATAGACAACCGCAGATTTACCTGTCCCCACCCTGGAAAGGCATGAGGGAAAGCTGATCTGGGTGTCTCCCCAACTCCTGCAGTTGCGATGGGACTGCAGGAGCTGGGAATGAGCCACCCTCCCCGCCACACATGCATGATTACTCACCTTGGCAGACCTGGGGTGCCATCTGCCATGGTCTGTGCAAGCGCACACGCTCCCAGTAGACCGGAACCATGCAGTCAGCCTGGGTTCTGTCTATCAGAATCCACACGCCTGCCCAGACCGCGGCAGATGGCAACCCCAGGCCCAGCAAGGTGAGTGATTTGTGTGGGTCTACCACCTGTTGGGCCAATTTTGGGCCAATCATGGTGGGGGGGGGGCATGTCCCACAGCTGTCAAGGAGGGAGGCATGTCCAAATGCTTCCCTCCCTGGATGGTCAGGGACAGCTGGAACGCGCTGGAGCATGTGGAGAGCACTTTTTAGTGCTCTGCTTTTGGAACACATCTACTACACATCGGGATGCTTGGTGAAACCTGGAACGGATCCGGCCACCCCTCAAGAGTGAATGCTCTGTCCCAATGTGTCATAGATGTGTTCCAAACCCCCTCCTGCTAAAAGGCCTCTAGCTACACCATGTTTTCCTGCACTATGAGACTGTTCTTTCTTAACCCTTTCTCAAAGCTACTATCTTTGTGAAATACCCACAGTTGAAAGCATAACAAACAAACAAAAAAAGAATTTCAGCAATATTAAATAATATTGATTTGGAAAACTCTAGATTATATTTAATATAATATACATAGGCCCCATCTTCATGGAACTTTATTGTCTCTCTATTGGCCCCCTATTGTGCCTCTATTCCAGCGGACTATAAAAATGCCGTTCAATTCTGGAATAAGCGTTCGCATAAGGCTCAGCGAAACGCAATTTTAAAATGCACCTACCGTCCCCACAGAAACATGTTTTCTTTGCCCACATCTTTTTCTCCCCGCCCCCTCTCTGCTTGATAGGGTGCTGGCGGGAATGGGGAGGGACTGTGCTCTACGCGGCCACAACAAGGAATGCAACCTCCAACAAGTCCAAAAGAAAAATTGCCATGGGTATTCACAAGTTCTCTCCTCTGCTTGCAAAACCCACCAGAAACATTTATCACTTTGGGATCCAGAGCTTGCTTCCAAACATAGTGATTTCACTGTAAAAATCTACCCCATACAGCAGCGGTTACACTGTAGCAATCCACCCACTTTGCACCTGATAACAATGTTGCAATTCTGCCTCTTTAAAAGTTCTGACCTTTAGAAAGGGAAAGGAAGGGAAGGTGCTGCAGTTCTGGGAGATGTGTGAATGTTTAAGGCTGTGTATGCAGGTGACAGCGGCGGCAGAGCCAGGGTGCTTTTTTGGGAGATCTTGTGAGTAACATAATGAATTGCTTCCACAAGATCTCCGTCCGCCTACTGTTTTCTTGCATTCAGTATAGATCTTGAATATTGGCTGTGGTTTAGAGGCAAAAACAGAGAGAGATGATTTTATTTGAAGGCTGAAAAAAAGAGGAAAGATGGGACCGCAGCCGGCAATCCCTGCCCCCAAATACCTCTTTTGCCACAGAACGTCTCCATGCTAAATGCTGCCAGAAAAACCCACGAGTTCCAAAAAGTCCGCAGGTAGTCTTGTTTAAAAGGGGGGGGGGGTCTTTTTTCCACAGATTTTCCTCCTTTGTGGTGCTGGAAACCCGGAGAAAAGCCAGACATGGAGATGCTCAGTGGCAAAAGAAGCTTTTTAACAGGCTTTTTATTGCATGAAGACGGCCCCATAGTATGCTTTGAAAGAGAGCACAGGTTTTAATTAAAAGCAAAAGCTAAAGCTTTGAGGACTAAGGGATAGATAGACCCACATGCAGTTGTCTGAGTATTGTCTAGCAATGCAGATATGAACAAATCATAAAAGAGAACATGTACCTTGCCTACCTCATATGTTATAACTGGTTATTAATTCCTTCTTGATTTCATTTTGATTTAATAAACACACCCACACCATTTCCAGCCCTCATTTTCCTGATTAATATCCACCCCTCTCTGCTCTTCTACTTTGCAAGTTTAATTTGCTTCAGTAAAGATGCCCTCACTGCAGTAAGGGTGGTAAAAACTAGCAAAGCCAATGTTTGAAGTCTTCTTCAACCTAGAATGTATTAGTCTTTTAATCCTTCCAGTCCATTTAACCTTCTGCTAGCAATTTCTCTTAACTCAAGGATCATAATCCAGGAAAGAGTTAAAATTAAAGGTTATACATTGGGGGTGGGGGGGAGTCTAGTGTAATAGTACAGACAGAAAACAGTGACAAAAATTAGTGTAAAAAGCTACTCCAAAACTAAAAACCTATTCCAAATTATATCTTGGAATAGGGGGTTGTTGTTGGCATACCTATAATAGTAATAATAGTAATAATAATAATAATAATAAGAAAAATAATAAGGAGAAGGAGAAGGAGAAGGAGAAGGAGTTTTTATACGTCATTTTTCTCACCCATTTAAGGGGAGTCAAAGCGACTGACAAAGCTTCCTATTCTTCTCCCCACAACAGACGCCCTGTGAAGTTGGTGGGGCTGTGAATGCTCAGAAAGACAGGCTGTGACTAGCCTAAGGTCAGCCAGGTCGCTTCATGGAGGAGTGCAGAATCAAACCCCGGTATTCCCAGATAAAATCCAGTTCCCTAACCATTAGACCAAACTAGTTCCCTATGTTTTGCACAGGGACCATGCTAATATTCTCAATATCGTTCAGTTTTAGTATACATTCTGAAAGGCCTTGCATTCCTTAGTTCATGAGATACAAAATTAAGATTTGTTTTTCTAAAATGCATTTGAGAATTAAGGATGCCATACTTGATGTTTGGCAAAACAGGCAACTTAAGTCTAAAACAGCTGACTGATATAAGAGCTGGATGTTAGGAGAGCTACCAGAAACTGGTAACAGTGGGCAGATAAGACCTGAATATCTTTAGGTTTCAGTATTTTTAACATAATACAAATGCCACTGCTTAAAAGTATGTGAGATTACTGTGATTTGTTTTTACAGATTAAAATGTTCTGGTTAAGGCTGCTAATTACGAGCAAAGTTTAACTTCACGTTCTGGAACTCATTTCCAAGATGACATTTGGATGTTGTATTCTTGAGCTAAGCTAAAAACGTAGTTCTTTGTTGAGCTAATATTTACTCTGCTGTTGCACTACTTTAAATTGCTTTATTGAGACCAGATCTGAGACTTCGTTATTATTTTATTCTATTGTGTGCATGAAAATTGTTAGCCACCCTGTTTTTCTCTTGATTAAGTTGAATGCAAGAATGAATGACTGTTCCTAAAATTATTCCCGAAAACCATAATGACAATATTATGAACTGACTTAGTATTTCTGTTTCACAAACAGACCACTTTGTGAAGCAAGCTTCCCTTACAGCGGGGAGGGGGATGAATAAACCTGAGCTAAAATGACATTTGAAATTGTTGCTTTTAACTCTTATCTGTTCAAATTTGTACCTCAGTCAAGTGAAGGCACTTTCTATACAGTGAGCTGCAGTATGTAGGTCTGGAATGGAGTGAGGAACTGTGGAACTTGTTGGCAACATTCCACAGGATAGTTGACTGTTCTGACCTTGAAATTACAATCTAAAACAATTCTGGTACACCTGGAAATAACTCTGAAAATTGTCCATTTCCAGAGCCTGAAACAATGAATCTAGGTTTTAGAGCTCAACATAATCTACTCCAGTCACCACCAACTTTCTTCAAAGTGGCAGCCAAACTGGAACACAAACTGAAATGATCTCCCACTGGCATCCTCCCAAGTGTGGTTTTCTGGGAATGGATGTGCAGAGTCTGAGTCAGGATACACACACAACACAGTAGTTCACATTGAGCTGAGCCAGACTTGGCCCAGATTGTTTAATCTGCTCCAATTTCAGAATGCCAAGGATGGCTCATTCTGGCCCAACCTCCAAAGTTGATAGCCAGAGCTATTTCACCTGGATAAATACTTCTGAGGCCACTTCCAAGAGCTCAGTGAAATGACACTGTGCTCACTGCTCAAGACTGACCTAATCAGATGCTTGCTGTTGTCCACACATAAGCAGGTGGGAAATATTTCATAGAAAATTTTAAAGTGGTCACCTATAGGTATGGGCCGCAGTGACATTTTCACACCCTAGGCCAATCCAACACCTTGTCCCATGCAGACATGCATTCTACAGGAAGCTCCACCTCACAATGCACTGGTCCACCATGAGGAGGAGGAGGAGGAGGAGAGTTGACTTTTCTACCCCATTTTTCTCACCCATTTAAGGGGACTCAAAGTGGCTGACAAAGCATTCTGTTCTTCTCCTCATAACAAAACACCCTGTGAGGTATGTGGGGCTGTGGGAGCTCAGAAGAGAGCTGTGACTTGCCCAAGGTCACCCAGCTGGTTTCATGGAGGAGGAGGGAATCAAACCCAGTATTCCTAGATAAGAGTCCGGCTCCTTAATCACTAGAGGATAAAGTGCTCCACATGGGCTGCTAATCTGGGCTAGCCACTTAGTGCAGATGCATACTGATTAAACTGATTGCACACCCAGACTGCAGTTATGGTGGTCCTAATGGGCTGTACAGAAGCTGCCAAAGTGTAGGCAGCTTAATATCAGTTCCAGAAAAACTGATGGAAACCAAATTAAACAAAAAATGAATGCACATATTGAGGAGCAAGCATTGATCATTCAGAAAAGGGCTACGAGAATAATCAGAAAATTGGAACACCTTCCTTTACGAAATCAAGCTGCAACATCTATGTCCCTTCAGCCTTGAATGATGAGATTTAAGAAGTGACCTGACTGAATGATGTATAATGTGAAAATGGTGGATCTAAAAAATAATCCTTTATCAGACAACAACCAGGGGAAACTGTATGAAGCTAATGGGCAAGAAAGTTAGGACTGATAAGAAGTATTTTTTCACCAAAAGGGTTATCAGTCTATGTGAAAGAGTTGGTGACAACAGCTTGCCTGTATAGCTGTAAGAAAGATTTAGATGAATTCATGGAGGTCAGGATTAAAAAAAAAAAAAAAAAGGAGGTCAG